>JAJPUD010000145.1:764517-838254 GCA_023553655.1 Myrmecobius fasciatus
GTCATATGAAAAGTTGCTCCAAATCACTATTGATCAGAGAAATGCAAATTAAGACAACTCTGAGGTACCACTACACCCCTGTCAGATTGGCTAAAATGACAGGAAAATATAACGATGAATGTTGGAGGGGATGTGGGAAAACTGGGACACTAATACATTGTTGGTGGAACTGTGAACGGATCCAACCATTCTGGAGAGCAATTTGGAGCTATGCTCAAAAAGTTGTCAAACTGTGCATACCCTTTGACCCAGCAGTGTTTCTACTGGGCTTATATCCCAAAGAAATCTTAGAAGAGGGAAAGGGACCCACCTGTGCAAGAATGTTTGTGGCAGCCCTTTTTGTAGTGGCTAGAAACTGGAAACTGAAGGGATGCCCATCAATTGGAGAGTGGCTGAATAAATTATGGTATATGAATGTTATGGAATATTATTGCTCTGTAAGAAATGACCAGCAGGATGATTTCAGAGAGGCCTGGAGGGACTTGCATGAACTGATGCTGAGTGAAACGAGCAGAACCAGGAGATCACCATACACGGCAACAACAGTATTACATGATGATCAATTCTGATGGACATGGCTCTCTGCAACAAAGAATTGTCTCAAACCAGTTTAAATTGTTCAATGAAGAAAACCATATACACCCAGAGAGAGGGATATGAAATATGGACCACAACGTAACATTTTCATGATCTCTATTGACATTTGCTTGCATTGTGTTGCCTTTCTCTGATTCTTTTTTTTTTCTTGTAGATAGGATTTTTCTTGCATAACTTCTCAAACATTTCAACATTATTAATATGTAGTGGACTTCCTGCCATCTAGGGGAGGGGAGGGGACTGGGGATAAAATTTGTAATGGAAAGCTCTGTAAAGATCAATGTTGGGAAACTACCCATATACATGTCATACAAATAAAAAGCTTTAAATAAAAAAATAAAAAAAAAGAATCAGTCAAACAAAAACAAAAAAATGAAAAAATAGAAGAAAATATGAAATATCTCCTAGGAAAAACAACTGACTTAGAAAATAGATCTAGGAGAGACAATCTGAGGATTATTGGACTTCCTGAAAGCCATGATGAAAAAAAGAATCTAAACACTATCTTCGAGGAAATCCTGAAAGAAAACTGCCCTGAGGTTGTAGAATCAGAAGGCAATATCACCACTGAAAGAATTCACCGATCACCTCCTGAAAGAGACCCCAAAATTAAAACCCCAAGGAATATCGTGGCTAAATGTCAGGACTATAGCACCAAGGAAAAGATTTTGCTAGCAGCTATAAAGAAACAATTCAAATACCAAGGATCAATAATTAGAATCACACACGATCTGTCAGCCTCCACATTGAAGGATCGAAGGGCCTGGAACCAGATATTCCGAAGGGCAAAGGAACTTGGATTACAGCCAAGAATATCCTATCCAGCTAGAATGAGCATTATCCTCCAGGGAAGAAGATGGTCATTCAATGATATAGGTGAATTTCACCTATTTCTAATGAAAAGACCAGATCCGAACAAAAAATTTGACCTCCAAACACAGAACTCAAGAGAAGCATAAAAACATAAAAAGGAAAGGACTCTTGAGAACTTTATTTCTACTATGGGGATATTTAAAATTTGGGGGTATGATTAACTAGATATTACTTTGATAATATGAAAAAGAAAACTAGAGGGGGAAAGGTTATCATACTGGGGAAAAGAGGGAAAAGGTGGTAAAATAAGATTTTTTTAAAAAGGAGATTAAAAACAAGGTAAAATCTCATGAAGAGGCAAAGAAAACCTAATATAATTGAGAGAAAGAAGGGAGGGAGATGAACATTGTGTAAATCTTATTCTCATCAGGTTGGGCTCTAAAAGTGTATATCAGACATTTGATTTCACAGAGAAACGTGTCTGTTGCTAGAGGGAAGTGGGAGGGAAAGGAGGAAAAGAAAAGGATAAACTAATAGAAGGGAAAATAGAATAATCAGGGGAAAGGAGTTAAAAGGGGGGAGGGGATCTAAAGGGTGAAGGATTGTTTGGGAGAGGGGGTCATCAAAAGCAAAATACTGAGGAGGGGGGAAGGGAGAAAGGGGAAAGGAAAGGGAAAAACATAACTTGGATAAATAAGATGGCAGGAAATAAAGAATTAGTTATTCTAACTGTGAATGTGAATGGGATGAACTCTCCCATAAAGCGAAAGCAGATAGCAGACTGGATTAAAAACCAGAATCCCACAATATGTTGTATACAAGAAACACATCTAAAACATAGTGACACATATAGGATGAAGGTAAAAGGCTGGAGCAGAACCTATTATGCTTCAGGTGAACAAAAAAAAGCAGGGGTAGCAATCCTTATCTCAGATCAAGTAAAAGCCAAGATAGATCTAATCAAAAGAGATACAGAAGGAAACTATATTTTATTAAAGGGTACCATAGATAATGTAGCAATATCAATACTAAATACATATGCACCAAGTGCAATAGCATCCAAATTCCTAGGGGAGAAATTAAGAGAGATGCAAGAAGAAATAGACAGCCAAACTATACTAGTGGGGGATCTCAATCTTGCTCTCTCAGAATTAGATAAATCAAACCACAAAATAAATAAGAAAGAAACTAGGGAGGTAAACCAATTGTTGGAGTTGCCTCCAACAGAGAGGCAAAAAGCAATACTAGAGTCAACTTTAAATGTGAATGGATTAAAAAATCCAATAAAATGAGGGTGGGGAATTACTTCAGAAAACAAAACCCTATAGCCAGTTGATAACAAAAAAGAACACCTAAAAAGCAATGATATACATAGAATTTAAAAATGAGAGCAAATAATAAAATTTACTATGCATCAAGGAAATCCAAAAAAGCAAGAATTTTCAGTAATTCTATTAGATAAAGCAAAAAATGAAAATTCAAGATGCAGACATAACCCAAAAAAATTATGCTAAAACTATATACCATAAATTAATATAATTCTTAAACTTATATACTCTAAATACCTTAGCATTAAAGAATTTAAGCATTAAATTTATAAAGAAAAAATAATTGAATTACAATAAGATATGCATAAAAGCACCAATGAAAGTGAAAAACTTTAATTAATGTTCCTTTCTCTAATTTGGACAAATCTAGAACATAAACAAAAGGGGTGTTAATAAAATGAAAAAAAAATTGTTGGATAGACTAGAACTAAAAGACATGACACTTTCTAAATGACACACCAAAAAGTATATAATCCTCAGCACCACATAAAACTTTTACAAAAAATTGACTTTATATTATCTTTAACTTTTAAAAAAACTTGTTGTTTCTACTTTATTCAGGCAATTCTTAAGGGGGAAAAATCCAAATAATCAACAACTGTGGAAAAAAAGTTCTAAATCACTAATAATTTTTGTTTAGCCATTTGTACATATGCAGTAATATTTTATAGTAGCTCTTCTGATACTAGTAAAGAACTGGAAACTAGGGGAATGACCACAAATTAGAGAGTAGTTGAGCAAATTATAGTATTTAAATGCAATAGAATACTTTTATACCATAAGAAAAGATGAAAGTGGAGAGAGGAGGGAATCAGAGAAACTTGGGAATACCTATATGGACTACATGTACAGAATGAGTCATACATTTTTGGACATCAACATTTGTTTTGCTTCACTATACATACTTGTTAGAAGATTTTCTTTTTTTTTATTAGATATGTAGAGGATAAAGATGGAAGAAATTTTCTAATTGAAAACAAAACAAAATAATATTTAATTTAAAACATTTGTTCTATTTTAGCTTAAGATAGGGTGTGCAAAAAATATTCAAGTATCTTCAATGACAGATAATTTTTTGTTATGGAATTCCTCTTCTCTACCCCATCACTCTCATTACTCTATTCCTATTTACTTTCTACTCTTCCTTTAAGACTCAGTTAAAGTCCAGCCTCCTTTGTAAAAGATTCTTTAATCTAGGAGTGTCATACTCAAATAGAAATGCCTGCCTGCTGACAATATATTGACTTAAAAAAACCCACACAATTTAATCTTATCTATATTATATTTTTATTAAATTTATTAAAATTTTCCCAATTACATTCTTATCTGCTTCCTTTTATTCTCTGTAATTTTTCTGGCTTCTTGGGGCCCACAGGCAGCATGTTTGATACTTCTGTTCTAAACACTCCAGTCTCTTCTCACTCTATTCTCTTGTAACACTTATTGATAATATTATTTTATATGACACTCAACAAATATAGCAATGTATTTTTAGACCGATGTTTCATAGAATTGTTATAATGAAAGTGCTTTGCAAACCCGAAACATTAGAAATGTATGTTTTTATTAAAAATTTATATTATTGTATCTCCACAACTATACTCTAGTTCCATTGAGTACACACACATACACACACACACACATAAATGAAAGATGTCAAAAGACAGTGAAGGGTAATACAACTAAACTACTAGTCCTGAATTTTAGAAATACCACAGCCAGGCACATCATTCAGAGAATCATTAAATACTGTGGCAACATTCCTGAGGCCCAAACCAGATTAAAATGGTAAATATTTAGCAAAATAAATAAGAATACACTAAAATATAGATAACATTACCTTTTGAAACTAAGTGAATATACTGCCTGCAGGGATCTTCATGAATGGATTAGGAGTCCCCTATATTTCTATTGATTTTGACATCACCATCCTAGAGCAATAGTCAAATCAGATAAAACAAATAACAAATGAAGTTTTGGGTGGGAAAAATTATTTGAAAGGCTAAATATAGTCTGAAGAAAATGTATAGAAAAGAGGGACAGTTTTAGTCAATTAACCTTCATGAAGGAAGAAAATTTAGGGGCAATTATATTATCATAGTCTTTTTCAACCCAAACTGCCAAGATGATTTTTTTTGCATGACTTTCAACAGTGTGTTTTTAGGGGTGTATGAAAGCCAGAAAATTATTGTTAAATTTTTTATTGTGAGCATTTATGCCTCAGAAATTGGCAAATACTACAAATAAAAGCTTGATTTATTTTTGTGGGTTAAGCTTAATCATAGAAAAAATGTTAATAATGCAGATTAATCTTAAATTTAACTAACTCCCCACTCAGAACCAGTTATCATATATTGCCAGCATATCTCTTTTATCATACCATATTTTTTGTGATCTAATATATCTTTATTGTGTTTGAGTTTGTCATTGTTGTTATTTTAAGAAAGACAGCATTCCATTTTTAGGATTTTTATTTAAACTTTTTCATCAACAAATACTTCAAAATACAAAAAAAATCAGGAAGAATGTGCAAGAAATTGCCTCTGTTAATATTGATTTTTTTTAAAAAAAGAAATACACACATTAAGTTTAACAAAGTAACAAAATCATTTTATTTATATTCCTTCTATACTTATTTTTGTACACTAAAAGTTTTTTATCCATTCTCTTCTTTAAAATATCTTTCACTATTTAACTCACCTCTCCCACTCCTCTAACATGTATAGATGCTGTTCTTGAAATAAACATATATAGTCAAGCAAAACAAATTAACATATTAATCCTGAGAATGCATATCTGATTCAGTACCACTAGAACATCAAATTTCTGAGTGTAATATACCTTTTTAAGTAAAAGAAAGAGGTCAGTATAGATAATGCACAATTCAGAGTGTCCAGAAACATGGAATGATAACATGGAAGGGATTTTGGAAGTCAACTAACAAACAATGCCAGTGACAAAAACTCCATACTAGAATTATTTATTTCTGTGTATTCACAATCTAGTTGAAGGGATTGTTAAAAGGAAAATTCTGTGTTTGGGATTTCACCTTGATTAAGGAGGCAAAATTCAGGCTGGAGAGGGGAAATAATTAAAAGTTTTATTTGTTTTTTTTAAAAGTACATCAAGGTAGCAATACGTTGACTGGCTGATCACTAGAAATCAGCAAAAAATTAAAGATGGAGTCTGCTTTTATTGATAATTTTTATAATGAGATAAAATTTAAACACGTCCACATCAAAAAAAAAAAAAAAAAGAACCAGCCACTGCATCTCAGATCCTCCCAAATTCCCTGTACTAAAAATTTGCACGTAATAAGATTTTCTTCCAATAACTAGATGGTGAAAACTAGCCAGAATTTCATGATTCTGGTCTTATTAACCATAGAGTTATAAGAAAAACATCAAAGTAAAAACACATAATTCTTATAAAACTTCAGAAGTTTTTCAGTTTCTATATCTTCTTGCCATTTATATCTTCTTCACAATTATCAATGCAATTTTGCATATAAAGGCTTGAATCCAATTTTTAGAACTCATTATCATAACATGTTCAAGGGTTATACACATTTGACTTTGTTGCTTTCTCAAAATTTTCTACTCTTGATGATTCCTCATTTAAGAGGAAATACTTTAAAGATCTAATCCTAGACATGAATACTTAGATACCAGTACTCTTTATAAGTAGATGCTTTTATTCCTAGGTTCAAAATTACCCAAATGTACTTGCTTAAAAGATATTCATTCAACTTCAAATGTAATAAACCAAAGAAAGAATTATAAATATATGAAAAATATAAATATATGAAATATGAATTCTAAATTGTACACAGCAAAATACGTTCAGTTGTTAACCATGTTTAAATGAGATAGATATTATGCAAACATGTTACTTCCCTTAGAAGCCCTTTAAGCAATGAAGACATTTTAAAAAGTAACTTTTGAGTCATTTGCATGAATTTCAGGACATGCTCTACAGATAGGGATTAATCCCAGATTAAATAATAAACTTAAGTTAAATCAAATTTCCCATTGAGATAACATAAGATAGTTCATAAATTATTCTTCACTAAGATAAATGATTGCACTGAATTTTTATTCCTTAAAATAAGAGAAGAGGTTTCTGACTTTAACCTTACAAATTAGTAAAGTCATCTTTGTTTCACAAGTTTCTTTATATTTGTCTAATTATTCCCTTATTATCCTGAAAGAATGACATATTTCAGGGACTTATTCTTATACACATGACAAGTTTGATCATTAATTCAATTCTTGCTTAGGGTATGGAATGACTACAAATTCAGATTGAAAACATCAGAATCTTTCCCACTTGCAGCTTATTATAGTAAAGCAAATGTTTTTATATTAATCAAACAATAAGTAGATTTAGTAATGCAGTGATAAACTTCCACTACCAACCTGCTCTGATAAAAGAAATTTTCCATGAAAGGAAGGAGGGACATGATTATAACAACATCAAAAGTAGTCCTCCAGTTTGAGAACAGAGAATAGATCAATGTAATTATACCAGCATAAAGCATCCTTAGTTCTGTTTTGGTTTCAGGCAAGAGTCATATTAAGCTTCTGTAACAGTCAATCATAGGCTCAGAACAATCAAATCAGGCTCAGAGTTAATCAGATAGGAAACATATTTCTTCAAAAAAGTAGAAGATAATCTGATGCATGATGCACCATGAGAAAGCAGAGTCAAATCATTAAAGCCTCAAGCTTTCCCAAAAACAGATAGCCTCTTGAGATGTCCACATCCAGACTATGTTCCCTTTAAGCAACTTTAAATGTTGGACTATTGGCTTCATGACAATGCAGAAAATAATCTAAAATCAATACTTAGAATAATATCAGATTACAGTCCCATAAGATTTTATTTAAAATAATAATTTTTACTAACTATAATATAGGATTGAATAATGACTCTCAAAATGTTTCAATAATAAAAATTTACCAGGCCTTTAAACAAACATATATTCAACATCCTTTCCTTCCTTTTCTTTTCTTATTTCTCCTTGAGATTGAACTCATTCTGGTATGAAAATCAATTATTAGAAATCAAGAAAACAACCACATTTTGGAATTCCTCATAGCTAATATATGGTAATTAACTCAAAAACCCAGGAAAACACTAGCTAATTGCTATATATGGGCAGACTAGCAGATATTCATCTCTTAAGGTATTTCATATTCACCCCTTTAGGCAAAAATAAATCTTTAAGACTGGAGTTTGTTGAGACTAAGTTGGGTCAAGATGTAACTTTAATATATATTAAGCAAATAATCTTAGATGAAACTCTTTACTATAAATAAGTTTGAAATTTTCACCCCTATTTTTGCAAAGAGTAGAAGTGGGATTTCTATTTCTCAGTAAGCCAATTCATTGTTTAGGAATCTCATCAGGCTTTATGTTCTTGAGCAAGCCAATGGCCTCAAGAAATCTTGTAAGTTTACAAATAAGTTTTTTCCAAGGTCTTTTCTTTGTACCTTTTCCCACATAGTAATTATCAATTTCCCTTTTAAAAATATATCCAAATATCCAAAAGCTTCTGAAAGAGGACAACAGAAAAAAGAGATCTAGAGAAATTTTTTGTAGCATAATAATAAGCTTAAACTTATTTTTAAAAAAAAGCCTTAGGCTGATTTTCAGTTTTTCTTTCTTGAAATAAGTTAATGGTTTATTTGTGTTAAGCATTTTTATTAAAAGTTTTTTTTTAATTTTGTACCTAGCATGGTATTGTTATAGAATTTACATGTTATGTAACATAGTGTTAAGACTGTCACTTTTTTAATTATGAACACAGTAGCAGCTGGCTGTAGTCTTTGCTGACATATGCCTGTGACACTCACCCAGTCTTGGCATCTGTGAATACATCTGAGTCTCAACTCTACTCTTTCATTAGAAAGTTCATGCTGAACATAATTTTTGTCAAGTAGTTTTAAATTTGTTTCTTTCTCTCTTTTTTTTCAGTTCAGCTTAAATGAGGGAAAGTACCAGTGTTCAATTCTGAATATAATAAATGTCATATTACATTATTATATGATAACATTATAATATTAATTATCTATAATACTTTGTATGTTAAACATCAAAGTATATTATATTTTGCTGCAATCTCATTTCAACATGTATTCACATAGGTCTTACTGAAATAAGAAATAAAATTTTAAAAAATAAAATATATCCAAATAAATATGTAATAGATTCTTACATTACAAGAGTCTCTAATAACTTAATAATCTTACAATATCTGAATCAAAAGGAATTAAACTCTCCAGTGACACAATTTTATCATTCCCTCAACAACATCACTTAAACACAATGGTTTATCAGAATTTACAATACAAGAAAATTGAGAAACACAACAGTAATATTCACAATATCACAAATTAAAAATTAAAAATTAGAAACAAAATATTAATAGATGACAAATTACATGAGGTTTTTTAAGTCTCATTTTTCTCCCTCCCTTCTCCCATCCCCTCCCCAGACA
Organism: Myrmecobius fasciatus; assembly: GCA_023553655.1. Classification (NCBI taxonomy): domain Eukaryota; kingdom Metazoa; phylum Chordata; class Mammalia; order Dasyuromorphia; family Myrmecobiidae; genus Myrmecobius; species Myrmecobius fasciatus. Next base: position 773,758 of record JAJPUD010000145.1, read on the forward strand.
ATAAGTAACCCAATATGTTAAATATGCAATTCTTCTATACATATTTCCACAACTCTCATGCTGCACAAGAAAAATCAGATCAAAAGGGGAAAAAATGAGAAAGGAAAAAAAAGCAAAAAAAAAGCAACAAAAAGTGTGAAAATACTATGTTGTGATTCATCTTCAATCTCTACAATTCTTTTTGGCAGCAGATGGCTCTCTCCATGACAAATCTATTGGAATTGGCCTGAATCACCTTATTGTTGAAAAGAGTCAAGTTCATCAGAGTTGATTATCACATAATTTTGTTGTTGCTGGGTACAATGTTTTCTAGGTTCTACTCACTTCATTTAGCATTAGCTCATGCAAGTATCTCCAGGCCTCTCTGAAATTATCCTACTGATCATTTCTTAAAGAACAATAATATTCCATAACGTCCATATAACTTATTTGGCCAGATATATACAATTCTGACAAGTCAAGACTCAAGCAATGAGATATAATGGCAACAATATGGCAAGTGTGCCTAGTGACAAAAAAGTCTATTCAAAGCCTATTTATGACCAGAGACTTGCCCACCTTAGGGACCATCTGGGGCTGGTCTGAGCCAGTTCTGTAATTTAGTTGCTGAAGAGTTCACTGAATGTGAATGCAAAGAATTGTTGCTATGTCAAACTCAGGGTACAGCTTGCTTATTGGGCCTTTGCACTAGAAAACAAGGTGTCTCCTAATTAATAGCAAAAAAGGAGAAGAGTCTTGGGGTGGAAGTCGTAGCATTACTGAGTATCACCACTCAATGGTGGACATATCCACCAAACTATTTTCCCCAAACTATTACAGCTTTTCTACCTGAGAGGTTCTAGAAGCCCTCCTGCTCCCTATTGAATCAAAGTTTCAGAAAACTCACTCCTCTTTATGTATACTACTATTTCCATGAAAATGCTTGTTAGGCTTTACCTGACTTACCTGCTCACACCTTTTGCTTTTCCTTCTTCATGCACAAATTTCAAAAAAAAATAAAATAAAAATTTGGATTTGGGAACATATCCTGAGTTTTGGGGAGCTTAATTGTCCGTTATTTCATGGTTTAATTAATCACTGAGGAAGGGGAAATATGGGCAGAAAAAGAGGGGAAAGGGGAAGTGTTTCCACTCCACCTTGCTATCAAGCAACACCTGATTACTAGTTCCTAGGAGTGGAGCAGGTATACCCACAATTATTGCCAGAGATTAAAACCCTCAAAAGTCACTGGTGAGTCACCACTGTTAAAAGGAAAATTCTTTATTCAGGCTTTTGCTCTGATTAATGAGGCAAAACTCAGGGAAAAGAGTTGGTTTTTTTTAAGTTCAAGGTAGCAACACATTGACAGGCTGATCATCAAATAATTCAAAACGAAATCAGCTTTTATTGATAAATTTCATAATGAGATTTTTCTTAAATGTGGATAGGTCCATGCCCACAAAAGGGTATTAGCCATTGCATCTCAGCTCTCCTTCAGTTGCCTCTAAGAGATGTTTAACAGGTAGGGGGGTGGGTGACCTGGTATGTGACAGATAGTAGGTAATATAAATGCTGCAAATTAGGTCACATCTCTCCAATATGATTTACAAGCAAAATTGGGAATAATAAATTAATGAATCATAGAACTTCCAATAGTTTGTTGAAATCTTCTCTTCCCTAAGACACTAGAATAATTCAAAATAATCACATTTGACCCTAGTTGAATAAAAGCCACAACAAAGCAATGAATGAACTCCAATCTTTGTTTCTTTCTAGATATTTCCCAGTTTTATCATATGTCCCTTTCAAGCTATCTCTTAGGAACTCTTCACTTCTTATTCTGATAGACCATTAATCCCCTTTAAAAAAGTGGGGTTGGGAAAAGGGTTTGTGGAACTAAATTTCCTCTGCTGTGGATTAAGGGATTAGGACTTCAAAGTCCTTTTTAGTCATGCATCTATGAATCTATGATGCTGGGCACTGGGAAATGTACTAGAAACAAACCCAATGATTGAGTTAATTAGTGTATAATTTCAAGGGCTCTCTAGGGTAGCTATTTAATTTTTTAAAAAAATTCTGCTAATAAAAAAACATCCAATATAGGGGGCAATTGTTATTTTACCCCAAAAATCAGATATTTAGTTCATGTTTCCTGGATAAATGAGAGATTATTACAAACTAAATAAAGTATTCTATCCAGTAAATATAAGGGATTAGCATAGTAGAATGGAAAGAGCACTGAATTTGATGTTAAGAAGCCTCGAATTCAAGTCCCAACTTTTCCATTTACTAGCTGGATGACTTAGGAAGGTTGCTTAATTTATTCATCTAAAAAGTGAAGATGATAATAACTGCAGCATGGTAGAATGCATGGTGAATCAATAAGACCTGCAATCAAGTCCTGTTTCTGGCATATACTGACAGGATGACTGGACAAATCACTTAAATTTTTCTGAGCCCCCAAACAATTCTGTAAGACCTAAAGAAACAGGTGAAATCACAGATCTGTATTTCTCTCCACTACTACATTTACCTCTGCCAATAAATACATACACAAATACTTGAACTATCTACTTCACAGTAGCATTTTGAGGAAAACATTTTGTAAACCTTACAGCATGATAGATTAATAGATAATTAGCATAAAATTGTTCAGGTATTTATTGACAGGCACTATAGTCAATCATTCTTATCAATATGCAAAAACATTTTAATAACTGGTTTGTTACATATTCAGAGCACTTTATGGCATACAAAAACCAAAGAGCCCCAAATAACATTTTCAACAACTTTAAACAGTCCTTAGTTACAACAGCAGTATGGATATGTTGGAATTTTACAGAGGGTAAGGGGAAAGGCAAAGATTTACACATCAAAAAACTGATAGCAAAAAGAGGAAGCATTATATCAGGTAAAATAAAATAATCTGATCAGCAAATACTAGAGGATTTAACTGGAATTGCAGACAGACAGACCTGGAACTACTTAGAAAGAACCAAGGCTATAGTTGATAGTTTATAGCTTAAGTAAATAGGCCAGACTTTCTTCTATCACTAGTTAATTACCTGAAATGCAAGTTTTACCTACTGATGTGAATTACTGTCTCAAGCAAATGACAATACTAAAAATTCTCATGACATTTCCTGTTTGTGGTCATAGATGAACATAATATCTGTGCATTTTGACCATATGTATTTACATTCTATTGAACTCCTCTCCGAAAGCCTTAATACAAATTTATGACTAGCATTTCCATGGGCAAATAAAGATATTTGGAAATAATGAATCCAACAGCAAAGCAAAAACAAAATAACAGTTATTAGCATACAGAGTTTTCAAAAAATTTTTTGATTCAATCATTTATTGACAACCGACTCCAAATTCCCAGTCAGATATCCCTAGATGTTTAATATTATCCACACCCTTCCCTAACTCCCCAAAGCATTTTAGATACTGAAGAAACATTACAGGTTTGGTCAAATACATATAAGCAATATTTAGTTAATGACCATTTAAATAACATATTTCTTATCCTGTCATCTTGGATTTAGCTGTCTACATTATATACTCATCTGCTTTTAGGTAACATTTTCCTTTGAAAATTCTGAGGCAAAAAGAGTCTGTCCTTGACAACTATTCACAAAGTGTTGGGTTCAATCAACATCCTTAATTGGGACATTATTATTAACAATACTTAAAATAGGCATTGTTCCTAAGGCAATTTTGGAGAAATGTTTTCCCTAACAGATCTCCTTCCAATATTGCAAATCAATTGTTCTCTAAGTAATGCTACTAAAACCTGGTCTTATTTCAAATCATCCTGGTGTTTCCCTTCTTTTATCCAAATGTTTATAACATCAAATCATAGTATTAAAAATTTTTGACAATTAAATTCTACATGTAAAAGCTTTAATTTAACTTGAGACTTTATCAGTGATCAATAAAACACATTTAAAGATAGGTATTATAAAAATCTAAAACCTACTAGGACATATTAAAAATCTATTACTAAATTATGTACTATATATATTTATAAATACAATATATATGCATATATATTATCTATTTAGGTATCTGCTTGGATAGACATCTATCTCTGCATAGTCAATTTGACCTCAAAGAAATTTAGTAGTTCCCTGTTACCTCCAAGACAAAATTTAAGATATACTATTTAGGATTATCATTATTAAATGGATTTTTTCATTATTGTTAACAAGAATAATAAATGAAATCAATCAATTTAAATGAAACATTTGAAAGTCAATTACCTATTTTCTAGTTCTCAGGTGGAAGTAATCTACTTTCTCCAAAGAGAAGTTTACTACTCCATTAAAAGTAAAATTTTTAACAGCTTTATTTTTATGTCACATCACATCACATCTTTATCCTATCTCCTTTTGAGGATAGATATAGATACACACAAATACACACACACACACACACACACATATATATTCTATATATCCTATCTTTATATCATACAGAAAAGATCTAATAGTTTACAAATCTAATTTTATACATTAATGCATAACTATTAAATATAATTTTATACATTAATACATAACTATTAAATCAGTGAGAAAGGAGAAGTCTAAGAACTGATTTTCTATCATCACCCAGATAAGAAATTGAGACAAGATGGTCACAAATTTAGAAGAATAAAAGCAAAGCAAAAGGATCTTTCATACTCTCACCCACATATACCAAGTCAGAAATGATTGCTGTTTGTAACAAAAAAAAGTCCATTATAAAATATTTATAGTTTCCCTAAGCCAGCCAGAAAAAAAGTTGCCATGAAAAGAATAATACTATCATAACAAAATCAAGACTCTTTCTTCAGACCTAAGCTTAAAGTCACAAACTGATTGATAGAAATACCAGAATAAAATTCCCTTACCTCTGTTCAATTTCAAATAGAAGTCATAAAAGCTTTTTGGAACAGCCAATTATGCGACAGAGTTCTACATTGTTCACAGTACACCTAGCCAGCTCAGAATCAACTAGGGGAAAATTCTTGTCTAGTAAAAAACAGCACAATGTGGAAACTGAGTCAAGCATATTTTATTATTACCTTTATAAGACTGTCCTTTCAATCTTCCCAGTCATTATCCTCTACTAGTAGTTTCCAGAAGGCATTTCTCTGAGCAGCTTTTAACATTTCCCTTGATGGTGGAATATTGACTTAAGAAAAACAATTATACTTAAATTCAAAACTCAAAATAAATAAAATTTCAATTTCATTTGACATAAGATCCATTGCTTACAGTTTAGAGGATGATACAATTGTTTTACATGTTACAGCAAAAATTAGTTACTGTAACAATAAGTAACAATTAATTTAAAAAAAATATTCATAATCAGAATTTATTGAATACACACATGGTCTTCCCAAAAATATTCACTTACTTTATTTTTCTAGTTTAAATACATCCTGACATCTTTTTCAGACACTACTCTTCAATCAGGCTTTCTTCCTCTAGCTTTTACTTGTTAAGAGTATACCCAAGGAAAAGTCTTTGTATTTATCCCTATTTAGTTCTACCTTATTAAATTCACCAATATGATTAGGGGTGTCAAATCCACAGTCCAAGGACCAAAACTGGCAACACTCCCAAGTATAGTCCAACCAGATTAAATATAGCTGAGAAATATTTAACAAAGTAAAAATCCAGTAGAACATAAATAATGCTAAAATGTGATTTTCTAAGTGAATATATTGCCAGAAAGGGTCTTTATGTTTGGGCTAATGGCCCCATTACTATTTGAGTTTAACCGTACTTTCTTAGGCTATCAGGATCTTTTTGGATACTGAATTTATCATCTAGCTTGTTAGTAATCTCTTGAAAGGCTGTGTTGTACCTACAAACTTGATGAGCATGCTTTTATCCAAGTCATTGATAATTTAATTGATAAGTCAATCTCAGAATCCTGGAATATGCCACTGATCCCTTCCACCACGTTAACTATGAACCCTAGGAAGGTTTCTGGACTCATTTTTGGACTTAAAGCCAGGAAGCCCTTCTGACCTTTCTAGTCTTCTTGTACCTTATTGCCCTTTATAAATTCTGTGATCCAATGACACTGGCTTTCTCCTGACTCTAAAGTATTTTCAGTGACTTTCCTCCCTGCCAAAAAAGTTCTCTCTACCCATCCCAGCCTCTTTTAATTCCTTCAGTTCTCAGCCAGAATTTCACATTTTGCAAGAAGCCTTTTATAGTTTTTCTAGTACCTTCCTTTAGAGAATATACCACCAATTTATCCTTTATGTATTTCAACTATATATAGATACTTGCATGTTGTCTTCTCCTTTAGAATATTATTTGTTCCTTGGCAGCAGGTATTCTTGTTTTCCTCTTTCCTTGTATTCCCAGCATAGTTCCTGGCACATAGTAGGTGCCTAATAAGTGCTAGTTAATCTAGTTAATTAGAGAAAATACAAATTCTACCATAGACACTAGCTGTGTAACCCTAGACAAGTCTCTTCTCTATCAGCTTCAGTTTCCTTATCTATAAAAGGAGGGGACTGGATTCAATAGCCTTTAAAGTCCCACACAAATATAAATGTATAATTTTTATAATCTATGAGCTTCTAATTCTATGAATCCAGCCTCCATTTTATTCTAAATCTAATTATATTATTGTCTAGTCTGCAACTTTCCATCTTCTTCACACGAATAAGATGAAATTCTTTATCAAAAGTCTCATTAAAATCTAGGTAAATTATATCCATAGTATCCTCCTTATCACATTTGCAATCTTGTGAAAGAAAGAAGGGTGAGAGACAGAGAGACAGAGGAAAAAGAGGGAGAAGGAAGAGGAAGAGGAGGAGAGAAGGAAGGAAGGAAGGAACAAATGAACGAATGAATGAACAAAGGAATGAATGAACAAAGGAAGGAAAGAATGAAGGAAGGAAGGAAAGAGAGAGGAAGGGAGGGAAGGAAGGAGAGAGAGAGGAAGGAAGGAAGAAAGGAGGGAGGGAGAGGGAGGGAAGGAAAAAGGAAGGGAGGGAGGGAGGAAGAGAAGAAGGGAGGAAGGAAGAGGAGGGAGGGAGGCAGGACGGAAAAAAGGAAGGAAGAATGGAGGGAGAGAAGGAAGGAAGGAAGGAAGGAAGGAAGGAAGGAAGGAAGGAAGGAAGGAAGGAAGGAAGGAAGGAAGGAAGGAAGTTAGGAAGGAAGGAAGGAAGGAAGGAAGGAAGGAAGGAAGGAAGGAAGGGAGGGAGGGAGGGAAAAATGAAGGGAGGGAAGGAAGAAGGGAGGGAGGGAGGAAGGGAGGGAAAAATGAAGGGAGGGAAGGAAGAAGGGAGGGAGAAAAAAGGAAGGAAAAAAGGGAGAGAAGGAGGGAAGAAGAAAGGGAGAAATCCTAGACATGACTATTATTGATGAATTGACACTGGCTCTTTGTAATGACCACTTCCTCTTCTAGATGTCCATTAACCATTTCTTTAATGATCAATTCTAAAATTTTCTCAAGAATCAAAATCAAGCTTATTGTATTATAGTACTATAGTATAACTATAGTATAGTTATTTTCCTTTTTAAAAAAAAATGGGGGGAAGCTCGGTGGCAAAGTGATTAGAGCACCAGTCCTGAAGTTAGGAGAACCTGAGTTCAAATCTGATCTCAGACACTTAACACTTCCTTGCTGTGTGACCCTGGGCAAGTCACTTAACCCCAATTGCCTCAGCAACCAAAAAATAAATAAATAAATAAAAAATTGGAGCATTTGTTCTTCAATATTGTGAGACCTTTCACATTCCTGATGATGTTTCAAAATCACTGACAGTGTTTTAGCAATGAAATCTGCCAAACCTTTCAAAATTCAAGGATTGGACATTTGGAACAAGGGATCTGAATTCATCAAAGGCAACTAAGTTTTCTCTTTCTCTTTATCTACATTAATCTCTTTTGTCCTATCAATTCCACTAAAAAGTTTATTTGCTTAAACAAAATAAACAATATTCTTGATACTATTTCTGCCTCCTCTATAAGCACATCAGAGATTGTGATTTTAGATTCCAGTATGTTGGTTTCATTATCCTTGATGAGGAAGAAAATATTTGTGTAGATGTTTTTTGCAAATCTTTTCTATTTTTCCTTTTTATCACATGATTTTAAAATGTTTTATCTTTTTAAGTCCTTGGAATGGCCCTGCTTAGTTGAATATTTTGACAACCTTTCTTTAAACTGGTTTTACTCTCTATAATAAATATTTTCTTATCTGTTAAAATGATGCCAGCACATATCACTTTTTTTAAGTTCTCAGAAAAAAGGAGAAAAAAAATGAAAAGCATTGCCTTCTCTTTGTTGTCTGTTTTCATTGTCCCATTCACCTCAACCTGGAGTGGGGAAATTCTCTTTTTGTGGTCCCTAGCTTCTTTTGCCAGCCAAAGCTCATTCTGATCATTAGTACTTTTGATGAGTTTGGGGAGTTGTTTGTTGTTTGTTCGTTTTAGAAACAGGACAATTCCACATTTTTATATTCATCTTCACTTAGATATCTAGTTTCCATTTTCTGTAGCTTCCTTGTTAAAATATTGTTTGATGAGTTCCCAAGTTCTCAAGAGACAAATCCTATTTTTCCTCCTCATTGTAATTTGTTTCTTCTAATGTCTTCAGAATTTCAGTCATAAACATCTATTATCCTACTATCTACTATCTCTGGCTTCCTCTGTCCCCTGAAACTCTTTAAAATCTGCTCTTCCAAAATACTTGGTGTATGTCAACATTTCTTCTCTTCTATCATAAATGGAATAAGACCAAGGGCATTTTGTTCTTTAAAAAAATGGATTTTTCTGAGAAAGGAGTAATTAATTGATAATTTATTCTCAAATTTTCACTTGAAAAAGTATCTGCTAATCATAGCAGATAAAGCATAATAGTCTTTCTTCTTTTCTAAAGATTTCTTACTCATAAAGATACATAAAAAACCTACAATAAATAGATAAATAATTCTTATGTAATTACAGTTATCTTTATCAATCATTTCTTAAATTTCAGGAAAACAAGTCATCTGTTAAAAGTTTTAGTGAATATTTGTTTTTAGGAATAGGTAAGTGATGCAACAGATAGAATGCTAAACCTGGAATAAGAAAGACCAGTGATCAAATCCAGTCTCAAATACTTGCTAGTTGTGTGACCCTGGGCAAATCAGTTAACCTTGTTTACATCACTTTCCTCATCTGTAAAATGAGCTAGAGAAGGAAATGGCAAACTGCTTTAATATCTATGCCAAGGAAACCCAAATGGGATCATGAAGAGTTGGACACAACTGAACAACCAAGAATATATATATTTATTTTATGTGGATTTCAGTACAGCATATTTAGTATGCCCTCTCCCTTATAACCATGTCAATATTTTCATCATTATGTTGGTGAACAGAGATTTATGAAATCCAGAGCCTTATAGGTTTTAGTACCAGAGGAAACTTTAGAAATCATTTAGTTTGCAGATAAGATAAAAGTATAATGTTACCAAAAAATATGTAAGTATTTATGAATATCCAAATAAGCTTGAAAGAAAATTTGGTAGTATCCTATTCCTCCAAAATAAAATTCAAAATATATTATTTAGTACCATTATCTTTACTTAGCCTTTTTTGTTGTTTTTAACTGGCACAAGAGCAGAAATGCTACAAAAACAATAACTATCCCAAGATCTTTAAGTACCCAATAAGATACATTTAAAAGGCAGGCACTTACCTCTTAGCTTTCAAATGAAACTAATCTAATCTTGTGATATTTACTAATTCACTAAAATTGAAAATTTTACACATATAATATCTTTATTCTATCACCCCTTTGAGGATATATATTGTCCTCACTTCATTAAACTGATATGTAATACTGTACAGACATAATTTTTACATGAATTATATGAACTATTAAACAAACGAGCAAGGATATAGCAAGTCTAAAACCTGATTGGTCTTAGTTGCCTATGCTAGGAAGTTGTTAATTAATGGTAATAAACTCAGGACAGTAAAATCAAAGCAATATAATTCTTCATATTTTCAGTTGGAATGCTTCATGATTGTAATAAAAATATCCATTGCAAATTATTAAATTTTTAATGGAAGAAGAATGTGACTGTAACAGTAAGTAACTCAGGTCTAAGTTTAAAATCATAGACTACCCTATCAAAGATATACCAGGACAAAATTGCTATACCTCTGTTTGATTTCAGATAAGTATTTATGACTTACTGAATACTGGAGTAATTTGCATTTCCTCCTCCAGTGGATTAAGTCAAAATAAGTGACTTGCTTAGTATCACACAACTAATTAGCCATGGTCAGTGATTTTAGGAAAGTGTAAAACTAAGGGAGGTGCCAGAGGATTAAAGAAGGGGACATCTAGTCTTCAATGGGGAAAAAAGGGACAGGGGAGAAGTAGAATATGAAAAATAGAGACTGGTGAGACTAACATCTATTCCTGGCAAAACTCTAGAATATATTATTAAAGTAATGAATAATTACTATCTAGGGAACAAAACCAAAAAAAATAGAGGACTAAACATTTTCTAAACTCCCCACATAGTCTCAAAACACCTCTGAAACAGAAATTATGTACGAAAGATAAAGCAATGTCAGCTATATCCATGGTCTAAAACACCCAGAATCCAAAGGATTTTTTAAAAATTGAACTAATGCCTGTCCTAAATTAATTTAACCCCCCTTCGCTTACTACCCACCATGCAACTTACAAAACAGCTACAGTATTTAACTCAAGAATTCAAGACAAGCTTGCAACAAAACTCAAGGATCTAACACACAAGCCCTCTACCATAGAACCCCAATCCCCCTTTTCTGTGTTGTAGAGATTCTAGTTTTAGGCTGTGGAAGTCTCAACCAGCACTGCGGCAGCAGTCTAGTCTGCAGAAGTTTGCTAGCGCTGAAACTGACAGAAAGCTCCACAGAAGTAGTATTTGGGACTGCATTAGATCTCTGCAGGCAAAAGGAGGAACACAGGGAAAAGAACAGGACATGTGTTTGAAATAGAGCTCAATCTCACACATCCTATCCCCATCCAGAGCCTCTGGGACCAAAACTATAGAAATCAACCTTGTAGCGCCAGCATAGGACCCTCTGTACTTCCAGTGAACTGAGGAAAGGAGGGAGCAAGATAAGACACTGAGACAGAACACTGGGTATATCTTGAAAAGATCAGGGAGGGAAGGAAGAAAGATGTGCAGCATTTCACTAAGCATGAAGGAAATAACTTGGCTTCCACCTAAGAACAATTCTGTGTCTTCCTTTCCTACCCACCCCAAAAAATTACTTGGAACCAAGATATAGGCTGAAGTGCCATCCAAGTCAAGGGTATGAATAAGATGAATTATCAAAACCAGAAGAAATAAAAAAGAAAAATCAGAATATATTATGCACAGTGATTTCTTAAGAAAATTGAAGATACAAAACAGAGGAAAACCTTCAAAAATATAAAACACTCAAACTATCAGATAAAGATTGCTAATAACCTAATTTCAGAGAGGAAAATAGATCTAGTTGTAAAGGAACCACCAAAGCAGGATGGAGGACATGAGAATTCCTGGTCATGATAGATTCACAAGAGCATTTTCTATTAAACTCTTAAAAAACAATTAGTATCCATTCTTGCTTCACAAATTAGCCTCAAAAATTGAGAAAGAAAGCAACCTACCAAAATCCTTTTATGAGACAAATATATTCTTAGGGAAATAAACCAGGGAAAGATAAAACACAGAAGGAAAACTATAGGCTGAAATCATTAATGAATATTGACTCAAAAATTTTAAACAATATCCCATCAGACTACAAAGAATTATCCAAGATATTATTCATGATGACCAAGTAAACTTTACATGAAAGATGCAAATATGGTTCAACTTTAGGGGAGCAAATCAGCATAACCATATTAAAAACCAAAACATCCAAAACCACATTATTATTTTCATAGATGCAGAAAATCTTTGACAAGATGAATCAGTTTTTAATACTAAAAATGCTATAAACATTTATATATATATATATATATACACATCATAAGTATCTATTTAAAATCAAAAGGAAATATCATATGCAATTGGAATGATGCAAGGGAACATTTCCAGTAAACATGAGAGTGAAACAAGGATGCTAATTCTCCCCAGTATTATTTGATGTAGTTCTGGAAATGCTAGCAAAAGCAATAAGATTTAAAAAAATAATAATAAATCAAAAACCTAAAGAAAATTAGAGGAGATAAAACTAGGGGCAGCTAGGTGGCGCAGTGGATAGAGCACCAGCCCTGAAGTAAGAAAGACCTGAGTTCAAATGTGATCTCAGACACTTAAGATTCCCTAGCTGTGTGACCCCAATTGCCTCAGCAAAAAGCAAAAAATCTATATATAAAAAATAAAGATGTAGGGAGTAAGAATTTGGTGGATTTGAAATGGGAAAAGCTAGATCTAAAGAGTAATTGTTACTAGGGTTAAGTTGGAAAAAGTTAATAGGGTTATAGTATTAATAGGCTTAATAGTGTTATGTTGGAAATCTTAATAAAGTGATCTATGATTTGGCCCTCCACTATTTACTTTCTTCATAATTGACTTGAAGAAAAGCTTAAATGACATGCACACCAAATTTGCATATAAAACATCTGGAAGGTTAACCTGTTAGATGGCAGAATCAGACTGAAAAAAATATCTTAACAGTTTAGAATATTGAGCTAAATCTGTAAATATAAACTATAATTATCATAAATGTAAAATCTTACACTTGGATTTTAAAAAGCAACTTAAAAGTACAAAATTAGGGAAACCTGGCTAGACAGAATTATTTGAATAAGATCTATCTCCAGTAATAGTTTTCCCTTAAACTGAGCTCCAAAACTTCTTTTCTCAGAGAAAGGCAACCAGTCTAGTCTTAAAGGAATATTTAATCACAGAAATCTTATACAGATAAACTATGCAGAACAACACTCTGGCATCCTTCCCTGTATTTCAATTTCCTCTCTGAACACAATATCCTATTTCACTGCTTGTTCCTGGGGGATAGGGTAAGAGGTGCTTTAAAGGGAAGGAGAACAACCAGAAATCTAAAAAAACTATTACTTTGGTCTCGGATAGAGAGGGGGGGAAAATCAAGAGAATTGTTGTATAATAAATAGAAACACCTCAACATCAACATCAACCCGTTTTATTCTCCCCTTTTCCAATCTCAGAAGATGAAATGATCTCTATCTTTGCCAATACCAACTGCTCTACTTGTGACTTTAATCCAGTGTTCTCATTTTCTCTGGGAACTTGCTTCTTTAATCACACCTATCTTATTAGTTTTCAACCTCTATGCCTAGAAGCATAAAGAGATCTCCATCTTTAAAAAAAAAATTATCATCCCTTCAAGCTATTGTTTTATTACTTTCATCCATTTCACAAACTCCAAGAAAAAGCTGTTGACATTATAGCTGTCACCTCCCACCCACTTATTCTTTTTTTTTTTTTTTTGCAATTCATCTTCTATTCCTATCACTTGCCTGAAACTACTCTCCACAAAGTCACCAATGATTGTCAATTCAAGTGGCCTTTTCTTCATCCCATTCTTGATATTTCAACAACATTTAAGACTATTGACCATTCTTTCCTGGGTTTTTGTGTGAATTGTACTTCTATTCATATGACTGATCTTTCTCAGTCATTCTTGAAGGATTATTGTCCATGTTCTTTCCTTTATATTTGGGTGTATTTCTATCTTTGGCTGTCCTATACCTTCTTCTTTTTTCTTTACAGCTGTTTTCATTAGTCCCAAGAGTTTCAATCATCATCCCAGATATAGATATAGACATAGATGTAGATATAGATATATATTTACATGTATGGGGGAATATGTGTGTGTTTCACACACACACACACACACACACACACGTGTGCTATAAAACAAGCTTTCATATATTCCCTGAGCATCATACTCACATCTCCCCATGGACAGTCTACAGGCATTCTAAATTCAGCATGAACTGAACTTCTTTTGTTTCTCTCTAAACTTTTTCAAGTTCCCCTTTTTCTACTAAGAGACTCTCCATTCTTCCAGTCACAGAAATTTAAAACCTAGCAGTCATCCCCAGATTTTCCTTCTCATTCCTATCCTCAAATCAAATCAGTTGCCAAGTGTTTAAATTTCCACATCTGCATCCTTCCTCTCTCCATCCATTCAATAGCTTCTTTAACTCAAGAAATCAATACCTCTCTCCCAAACTGTTGCAATAGCCCCTCCTAATTGGTTTCTCTGCCACTCATGTCTCCCTTCTGATTCACCTTCCACCAAAATGATGTTTAAATCACAACTTTACTCAAGAAGCTTTAGTAACTCCCTTTTGTGGATAGAATAAGCTACAAAATCCTTTCAAGTGCTTCACAATAAGGTTCTGTTGGGGTTAGGGCATCAAATGTTGGGGAGAAGGAGTGCTCGACATCAAAAGCATATTGGGGTCAGAGACTGGTATAGTGAGGTGTCTTAAAAGAAATTGTAGACTTAGACCTTCTCCAAATCAAAGGACAAAGATTTTATCAAACTGCTAAAAGCAGGCTAAATCCATGAGGAGTTTTAGTCAAAAAAAAAAAAAAAAAGGGGAGTTTTAGCAATAAGAGGAAAGAAGAGAGCTAAGTTTCCCAGCAGAATTCACAATTAATCAGGAGGAAGATGCCATTAAAGGAGAAGATGCCATTAAAAGAAGTGGGGGGTTTTGCCATTGACTGGCCTCTAAATTCCTAAAGAAGTTTAGCTATAACAAGGAGAAAAAGGCTATGAAAGGGATTATGTCATTGACTGGTAGGCTAACCCTAAAAAGGAGTTAGGCTCCCAATAAGCATTGAGAGGGGAAGGGGGAAGGGAAATTACAAGCACAGTAGGATGAGGAAATACAACCTTGATGGCTGACATCATAATTTGGATTCCTGATTGGATAGAGTAAATTTTAGAGTTATGATGATTCTGTCAATACAAGAAACAAAAGCCCTACTTAAAAACAAAAGGATTGATAGATAATCCTGTCTATCTGTGCTCCTCTCTGCTTGCCTCAGGGAGCAGTATAAATTGTAAAATTTTAAACTTTCTCTTGATAGTGCACTCCCTGTTATCTTGCTCCTATCAAAGATCTGGGGTTTTCTCCTTCATCACTTCCAGCTGTATACACATTCCAGTTGTTCCCTGTAAAAAATATTTCATCTCTGACTTCCATGTCTTTGGACTAGTCAAATAACACCATTTGGAACTCATATTTTTTCAAGTTTCAATTCAAGTACTACTTTCTCAAGGGGCCTTTTTTGATTACTCCAGTTGGTAAAGTTCCTCTTCTGACATTTTGTAGCAGACCCCTACAGTGACCATAAAGAAGATCTGAGAAAAGATCGTTAGTTTTTTATTACATATAAAACAAAGAAACCCTTCTCATATAGTTGCCCACATGATAGAGAATATTAATCGCAATATGATCTATAATGCTATTTGCTCCAAGGAAACCCCCCTTAAATTTCTTTCTGGATCATAAGGTCCACTTAAAACCAGTTAATATGCAGTCCTGGCTTTGGTCTACTAAATCTCACCCTTTGTGATCTCAACCATCCTTAGAAATATAGTATTTAAAATTCTGATTAGTTCAAAATTATATTTAATGGTTTAGTTGCTAAATGCAATATTCTAAATAAATTCCAAAAACACAGAGAACAATGATAATTACAAAAACTGCTTTTACAAAAATAGGCTCTGGAGAATTCACTTATTTAAAACTCTAAATGCTCTCATTAGCTAGTCTACAGATCTCCCATTCTTCATCCTGGAAGTTGGGAAAAGGATGGTCTCTCTTGAGTTCCTTTACTCAGTAGATTCCAGGACTATTTCTCTTCTCCCAGTGCTGAAGTAGAGAGTTTATGTTTGTATATGGTCTGGGAATGAAATCCTTTCCATATAAAATCATTGTCTTTCAGAAACTCAAAAAGCTTTATCCTCCTCTTACTGGTTTGGAGGTAAACCACCTGCTGTCTCATTATTTTGCCATATTTTTCAGTATTTTATAACTAGCAAATGTAGCAAGTAAAAAACATAGCTGAATCTTTTATAAGTCGAATAGCCAATTTTCTTATTATTATAGTATACATTTTCTGGCTAACCATTCACTAGAACTTTCCTTCTTTCCACACACGTTCTTGAAGTTGCTTCTCTCACAGAACGGGAAAGCTTTGTGACATACCCAAAGCTAAAATTTCAGAGGGGCTAACAAGTTCATATAGAACTTCTTTCAAATAGTGAGATTTCCCAGTGTCTTTTGTCCTTATCCCAAAAACACCTTAACTTTCCACCCACAGTGGTTATTAAATTTGCAATATCTGTGAGTACTCTCCAATGCTCTGGTTGCAGTCTGGGTCTGACGTAGAGTATTAAATTTCAATGTGAAAGATAGTTCAAAAAATAAACTCAGAACTATAATTCACTCCCTTCCCAAGACACAATAAAACAATACACATTCCCAGCTCTCCAGGGAAGAATAAAAGAGGGAAGTCTAGGTATGTTGTATATAAATGCCATAGAATCCCTACTTTTAACAATTCCAGAGAGCTGCATCTTAAAAACTCTCACTAGGATATTTTAGCATTTAAAACTAGTCAAAATTCATTTCTGTTCCAGTTTGGAAATCTATATTTGAAAGATTATTCCTGAATCACTCGATTGTCTATGTACATACTTTTATACTGCCATAATCCACAGTGGGGGAAGGTGAGCACTTCTCTTTCCTTAACTTTTATCTATCTTTTATCTCTGCATTCCAAACTGACCAGAATTAGATTTCAAAGATGAGCATTTAGAAACTTTCACTGAAAAACTTTTACTCCACCAATCTTTTTCTTTGGCAAATAAAACCACAAGAAAAGGAAATCTTTCCAGAAAACCACATGCAGAATAGAGATATTGGTGTCAACATATGTTCACTATTCACAATGATGAACAAGTAAAATCAAAAATTCTCTTTTGAGAAACACAGAGCATCAACTTGAATTTCTCCTAAGATTAAAGGGTTAAACTCATGTTTCAGAGAGGCAGGAGATTTTTCTCATTCCTAGAGATATTTCCTTGCATTTCTACTTCCCTATCTCTCTCTCTCTCTTTTTTTTCCCTACACCTACCACACAACTCTCTGAGGTTTGGCAGGGTATCCCATTTTATTCCATTGGTGGCATTTCTCCAAAATTGCCCACAGTTCTTGTGTCCCATAAGAACTTGTGCTAATGTATTCTCTGAACTCAGAGAATCAATTATCTTCCTGTTGTCCTTATTGGAACTAGGAAATCATTTTCATCCTCCTCCTCACAGTGCCAAATGTAATGGGCTAGCAACCATTCTAATTTTAAATATCAAGGTTTTATAAATGATTGATCCATAAGCATTGGCTTTGCAAAAGAATAGATTGATTTAGTTTTAGTTGGACATAGGGCTCTTGCTCTGTTGGTGGTGCTGATTCTGATTCAGTTTGGTTGAATTTAGAGCCAGAATCTTCACTCATCTCTTTTTCTCCAAGATCATGCTTCAATGTAGCAGAGTCAGCACAGAGAATCTGCCAGGTCTAAGAAGGCTGGAAGTTGCCTTGATGGGTTAAGGAGATGCCAGGGATTAAGTTACCACTGCAAAGTCTTTTCTTATTCATAAACAAAGAAACATTTTTATTATAATTGCTTGCATGACAGGAGCTATTAGTTAGTCACAACATACAATTTTCATGAAGTGTATGATGGTATCTCTTCCACAGCCTAATGATTTCACTTTGAGTGACAGACCTGCTCAAAATCTAGATAATATGAACAGGACTTGCATGTAACCTAAGATACTTTTTTTTTTCAAAAATTCTAATTAGTTAATTAAAAGAAAATGGAATTTAGAATTAAACAATCATGGGTTCAAATCCCGACTCTGCTACTTACTAGTTGCATTCATGATCTTAATCAAAGCATTTAACTTCACTGGGTCATTTCCCTCATTGTAAAATAAGAGAGCTGGTCTAGATTATCTCTAACATAAAAATCTTATAAAGTACCACAAATCATTTTTCCTTATTAAAAACATTCAATTAAAAGATTTGTCTCAAAACTGGAAACTGAATGGATGCCCATCAATTGGAGAATGGCTGAATAAATTATAGTATATGAATGTTATGGAATATTATTGTTCTGTGAGAAACAACCAGCAGGATGATTTCAGAGAGGCCTGGAGAGACTTGCATGAACTGATGCTGAGTGAAATGAGCAGAACCAGGAGAACATTATACATAGCAACAAGACTATACGATGATCAATTCTGATGGACGTGGTTCTCTTCAACAATGAGGTGATTCAAACCAGTTCCTATTGTTCAGCGATGAAGATAGTCAAATACATCCAGAGAGAGGCCTGTGGGAACTGAGTGTGGACCACAACAACATTTTAACGCTTTCTGTGAATATTTGCTTACATTTTGTTTTCCTTCTTAGGTTGTTTTTTTTCCCTCTTTCTAGATCTGATTTTTCTTGTGTAAGATAATTGTATATATAGGTATGCATATATTGGATTTGTCATATAATTTAACATTGTTAACATGTATTAGACAACCTCATCTAGGAGTAAGGGTGAGGGGAAGGAGGGGAAAAATTTGGGACAAAAAAAATTTTTTTTGCAAAGGTCATGTAGAAAAATCACTCATATGTTCTGTAAATAAAAAGCTTTAATTAAAAAAAGAAAAACAATTGATATAATAAAATATTTTTTAAATAATGTAAAAAAATTTATCTCAAGTAAATCTTGTATTATACAAAAAGGTATACTTCTTTATCAGGCTACAATGAAATTATACTCATTTTTTTTTAAATAGTATTTTATTTTTCCAAATACATGCAAAGATAATTTTCAACATTCACCTTTGCAAAACTTTGTGGTTCAAATTTTTCTCCCTCCCCCACCACCTCTCCCCTCCTCTAGACAGCAAGTAATTCAATAAAGGTAAAACATGTGCAATTCTTCTAAACATATTTCCACATTTATCATGCTGCATAAGAAAAATCATATCAAAAGGGGGGAAATGAGAAAGAAAAAAGCAAGTAAACAACAACAAAAAAGTGAATATACTATGCTGTGATCCACAAGTCCCTGTCATCCTCCCTCTGGAAGCAGATGGTTCTCTACTGAATTGTTTGAAAAGAGCCAAGTCCATTACAATTGATCATTACATAATCTTGTTACTATGTACAATGTTTTCTTAGTTCTGCTCACTTCACTCAGCATCTGTTCATGTAAGTCTTTCTAGGCTTTTCTGAAATCATCCTGCTCATCCTTTCTTATAGAATAGCAATATTCCATAATATTCATATACCATAACTTATTCAGCCATTCCCCAACTGATGGGCTATCCATTCAATTTCCAGTTCTTTGCCACTACAAAAAGGGCTACTTCAAACATTTTTGTACATATGGGGCCCTTTCCCTTCTTTTGGGGATACAGACCTAGTAGAGACTTCTAGATCAAAAGGAATGCACAGATTTATAGTCCTTTGGGCATAGTTCCAAATTGCTCTCCCAAATGGTTGGATCATTTCACAATTCTGCCAACAATGCATTAGTGTTCTGATTTTCCCACATCCTCTCTAATATTTATCATTATCTCTTCCTGTCATCTTAGCCAATTGAGAGGTGTGAAGTAAATCTCAGAGCTGTTTTAATTTCCATTAAATTCAACTCCTATTGGAAAGCTTACTATTTGTAAGAACAAAACTGACACTTTATGAATTTTAAAATAGTCACAAGTTTTGTCATTTTAAAAAAGGATTGGAAGGTAAGCTTAATAAAGACATGAAAAGTATCTTCTTTCTTCCCCCTTCCTTCTCAGTTTTCTCCTTATTTTCCTTTTTATGTTTCTCACAGTGGCAAATGATATTAATTTGCTACTAATATATATACTTTTATGAAAAAATATCATAAAGTTTACTCTTTAGAGGAAGTATGAACAATGAATTTTGCCACAAAAATGAAAATATTCCATTTGGCCAGCACCATAGTTTCCCAAAATTTTTAGGACTGCTCTTATTCTGTAGTTTCTTACTTAAAAAAAAATCATTCATTTTTTTCCTGAAATGTCGTCACTCACAAGTATTAAAGCTTTCTTCTTCTTTTCACAGGAATGACATGCCAAGCCCGCAGTTCTTATGTGACCAGTGAGATCCTATGGGGTTATCGTTTTACTCCTGTTCTGACACTAGAGGATGGTTTCTATGAAGTAGATTACAACAGCTTTCATGAAACATATGAGACCAGCACACCATCTCTCAGTGCCAAAGAGCTGGCAGAATTATCCAACAGGGCTGAACTGCCTCTGAGTTGGTCTGTGTCCAGCAAACTCAACCATCATGCTGAACTGGAAACTGAAGAGGAAAAAAACCATGAAGACCAAACAGAGAGAAATGGTGATGTGACAAAACTAGAGAATGAATCCAAAGTTTAAAATCTTGGGTGGAGCATCCCCTTGTCCTCATACAACCTTTGTTTAATTCTTTCTTTTTCCCTCATTTTAATGTGTTTAAAAAAAAAGAAATCTTCAAGGTGTGAAATATCTGCCTGCCCATTCTCAAACACCGAGCTTCACAAATCAGTTAAAGACCTAGTGGCAGTGACCTCTGTTAGTGGTCTCCTCTCAGACTGTCATACTTTCAAACTCTTGTAGATTTTAACTGGAGATGTGCATGAGATCTGTGACTCCGGGTTGCTTAAAAAAAGAGGGTCATATTTAATACCTGGAACACGAAAAGCCATCTCTGGTGCCTAATCATTCCTGTAGTGAGTAGAAAGTAGCTCTAAATTGTACATATTCCAGCAAATTTCACAGATAGGGTGATGTGCTTGCCAAAAGTGGGCATTGCCTTTCTAAAGCCGCTATATTAAAAGACCTACAGTTTAACAAGACACTGTACATATGCCTTATGTAATTTTTTTCTCTTCACACTTAGTGATAAAACCCAGCATGTACACAAGTACTGTAGTGAAGACCTTCTAAATAATGTACATAGTTGTGCAACTTATGTAGGTTTAGACACCTAACTTTAGAAATAACTATTTAAAAAAAAACTACCAAACATTGTATAGTAGGAATTTTTGTTCTAACATTTGTATTTCTCAAATTATTTTAGTCCCCCTTTATTATCTGGCCCTTTGGTGCATGGCCCTCTCTTCAGTGTTCAACACTGGCAGCTATTTAAATCACCTCAATGTTTCTTTACTGATCCTTTCTAAAAAGCCATAGGTCTGGGGGTAGCTGGGATTAAGAGGTGAAGAAAGCACCACAAATTTACATACATATTGTAAAATATTCATTAATTAATCTTTCTTATTAGGATAGGCTATCATTCTAAGATAGTCTTCATCTACCAACCTGGTCTGTGGTAGCTTCTTGGGAATAAGGCTATCTCCCACATAACCATCAACACATCTTCTTATCAGCCTTTTCCTTTAAAGTATAATAGCTTTGGAAAAAAAATTTTCAAGACTTTTTTGTGTTCAAATGATTCCAGAATTAACTATTTGAAAAATTTTAAAACTAATATGCTAGTTGTGGGCATCTTAAACCTAAAGTTATAGGATTTCATGAAAAGATTCAATGAATGACATTTATTAAGGTCTTAGTCATTTTATTGGCTTTTGAGTATTAAAAAAAAAAAAACTCTTTATCTTTACTTCACACACACTCCACTTTCCAGATGTTTTTCTATCACTAGTCACATAGAACCAATATAAAAGAATATGACAGTCATAAAGGATTTGTATCTGGACTTTTTTCGCCTGAAAGAGTTACAAATCAAGAACTAGATAATTAATTTGCATCACATTTGAGAAAATATTTCTGGAATTGGGTAGAAGGTTACAAATCTGACCCCAAAGTCCCCCTCAATCAAAACAAAAGAACTACAGCCTTAATTTTTAAAATTGCATGTATATATTTTATCTGCCTAGTCTGAAAAAGAAGGATTCACTTTTTTTTAAAGTATTTTTTGTACAAATATTTGAACTATAAAGTGACAAATACAGACACACATACAAAAAGAAAAAAACCTCAGGAGAAACTTAGTGGGCAGGTGGAAATTTTGCACTGTGACAGATCTTTCACATTAATTTCACATCTATAAACTATCTGTCCCTAAACACAGTGGCCCATCATACTTATTCATTCAGTGGATGTGTTTATTTTCCGCTTTTACAGCTACACTGTTTGAGATTCTACATCATCTAGATCAAAAGAGATCAAAAATGTTTCTGTTTCCTCTCCTCTCCCCAATGGAGATACACATTCCTTTGCTATATTGGGGTGGGGATGGAGGTTTTGTCTATTATAAAAGACTTCACAGAGAAGCAAGGTGTGGTTCCCCCAAAGTAAATGACAATTCTGGAGGCAGACTAAAGTCTGTCTTCACCTACTCTGGTGGGTCTGCTCCAAGATAACTTTTTTCTTGTCCTTTATTTTAGTGAAACCAAGCTGTATTTGCTGTTGACTGTTTCCCTTTGCTGGGAATGGCAATGCAATGAGTATCTATCCATTAAATTCTTCTCTTCATACTTCACACTGTAAATGTAAGGCTGTTCTCCAGGAAGAGAGAATTCAGTATTTTATGTGCTAAAGCAATGGTGTGCTTCTCAGAAAGAAAACCACCACCACCAATTTCATGGTGGAGAATGATAATCAATGGTAGCCTTATAAGCAGAGTGCCTCATGGTGAGGGAAATAACCAACAGTGCCCAGAAGGATCAATATTTCTGGAGCTTTGGGTTTTAGGGCAAAGTAAAAGAAGCTGTGATCAAAAGTTCATCCCTACTGGAATTTTTAATTCTCAAACATCATCCTAGTTAGCTGAGTTGAAAGAGCAGCTCAGGGTCCTACTGAACTTTAACATGCCCTTTAGCACAAATAAAAAGAAAAAAAACTTTATACCATTGAGGGCATGTGCATGTGTAACTTCTATTTTTGTGACTGTGGTATTTAAAACTTAATGTCTCTCCCTCTCAGTGTCTTTGGTATCAATGTAGTATGAGACAGAAAGTTTACCAAATCTCTTTTTTTTTTTTGTAACATGAGCTTTTTAGGCTTTAAAAGGGGAAGCTTCACAGAAACTTTGTACTAGAATGTCCCTATCAAACAGCCTCTATTTTTCTACAATTATTAAGCAGTTTAACAATGTATTTTGTGTCAATACTTCAACTTCAGTATCAAAATTTCAGAACTAAATGTTATTAAGACTGAATTTTCCAAGTGGCAAGTATTGAATGGTATTTTTCATTACTATTTATGCTACAATTGCTATCCATTCTATTCTTTACCCAATATTTAAAAAAAACACTTGATTTAATATAACTGCACTATAAACAAGGGTTTCTCCCAAATTAATATTTTGATTTATTGATTCATTTAGTAAGTTTTTTAAGAATTTATGGAGATGTAGGAGACTAGGCTAAAATACCAGTGTCTGCTCACATTCTGACAGAACATGGCTCTGAATGAATGTCTCCTTACCTGGGGAGGGGGTTTTGGAATAGATAAGGACTAAAATCCTCTTTATTCTCATACCCACCACAATATGCTTCACAACTAGAAGCAAAATATGTTCATTTTTAAATTGACTTTATGTACCTAATAAAACTGTTTTCTGTTGTCCTCTGAGAGAACTGTTATGTTTTACTTTTTAAATTCTTCAAATCATAAAATTGTTGTCCTTTCTACGTTTGCATTAATGTAGTACTTAGTCTGGCTCCCTCTTAAAGCAGTGGGTCAGGTCCTTAGAGGGTAATTAATTGTGTGGGACAATAGCAGCCACAACAACAATCAGAGAGTCTTAAGGTAAGAAAAAGCAAAAAGGGATTTATTACAATCTCCTGTGAAAGGGCAACTCCCAACAGACAAGGCATTGTCAGTAAAGGAATGCAAAGCACAAACTGCAAAATGCAAGATTAAATAAATCAGAAGCCTCCCTGAACACTTTGAACACAGAAGTCAACCCAGAAACAAAAGAATATTAGTAACAAACTCAATTTAAATTTCCTTAGAGAACTGCTATACAAACAGATATTCTTGAATAAAAGAATTCTGTTACCTGAATTCCCAAATCCATCATCACTTTTAAAAGAAGTACTTAAATGCTAATTTAAGAGGCAGTGGGAAACAAGAGGGGAAATGCTCATACAAGACAATCGAACATCTGCAGCTTTTTAACTATAGCTCAACTTGTTATTGCAAAATTTCAAGTCTCAATTAGGTTATAGTTCAAAGTCATATTTCCATGAGAGGTCTTCATCCAGTTTATCCTATGGTCTTCATCCAATTTATCCTATACACTATGACCTTTCTCAGGAATCTAGGAATAACCCCAAAGAGTCCCCACAGGTATTTTCCCAGTGTTTATTTAAAACACAATTCATTTAGCTTTCAGAAAAGAATATTTACTAAAATAATAGGTATAATGCATTTCCCCTCCAAAAAAAAAATCTGGGGTACAACGTCCTATACATTCTTAAGCATACAAGTAGAAAATATGTTCCTGAGGGTTATCCCTTCACGGGCCCTAGTTATTAGGCCTGTTATTATTATTCTTGAATCCACAGCTTGCATTCTTCTCTCATATAAAGGAATGTCATTCCTTGAAGTTGCTTCATCTCTTAGATGACAATCTTTCTCTCTGTGTGTTTATTTGTCCCTAGTACCTTTTTGTAGACATATTGTCTATTACTCATAAGACGGCCTGGAATATGGAGGTAAAGGACAGGAGATGAAGGTAGTACCATTCCCATGGGCTCCTTTTTAGCAGTTATTTCATCTATCATTAAAGAAATTAAGCAGGAGTCCTAAAACTGGAATTCTCTATTTGACTAATTGTAGAAATTCTTTCACTCTCACTCTTCAAAGCTTCCAACCCTTTCAAGTCATCTATTTGATTATCCAATCAAGCCTGACTTAATAAAAGAGATTCACTTCTCAAACATCTTGTTCATACACACTTTAAACTTCATTACCAGGCCTCCTTTATACTTAACAATTTGCAGTGATATTAATTGAGGTGGGAGTAGAATATTACCCTTACCTTACACAGGAGCATTTCTGTTTCTTGAGGACTAGAGACTGGGTAAGAGTTGTGACAAACAATGGCTTAATTTACCATCACAAAGCTAAGAGTGGAAAAGACCCTCATGAGTTTCTGGCCAGAACAGAAAACAAGGGCTATTTATACTCATTCTAAGCCATCAAAACTTAAAACAATGAGCCAAACTTTAGTTAGGGCTATAAATAGTCATTCAGTGAAAGCCAGAGTAATTTGGGTTTTAACATGGAGTCAAGTAGTTCCATTTAAAATACAATGCACTTTTAAAAATCTGTCTTTTCAGAGCTATATTTCAAGAAATCAAAAATGGAAACAATGGCAGACAAAAAGTAATCTATCCTAGCTTTTGAGGGGTTGGGGAAGAGGAGAAATAATAAAAATTTTAAAACTGAAAAAGGAAAAGGAGGGGGAAGTGAGTGAAGAAAAGAAAGGGAGGGAAAAAGGACAGGGAGGGGAAAGAGATGGGGGAAGAAGAGGAGGAAAAAGAGGAGGGGGAAAGTGGAGGAGAAGAAGAAATAACAACATTCCTCAATATGATTTCTTCTGAAAAATAAAGGAAATAAAAACATGTCTCAATCTACACTGCGAGACTATCAGTTTTCTTTCTGGAGGAGTACAGTACTTTATATCATAAATCCTTTACAATTGTGGTAGATCACTACACTGATCAGTTACCAAGTTTTTCATAGTTGATTACCTTCATAAAAGTTTTTGAAATGTAAACACAAGAGAAACAAAAAATAAACAATATATGTGAATATATATTGTGAAATATATGTGAAGAATCATAACCAACTAAAAAAGGACACATTCATATTTACATCCTAATATGGACATATTATACATATATCTGCTCAGAACCATATTATCACATATGCACATATACCCATGGATTAAAGTGATAATAACCCATTTGTATTGTCAAAGAGAATTTTTCTCCCTCCTACATATGAATGAATAAAGAAAGCATTTACTATGTACAAAACACTGTGCTATATTTTGAAAGATACAAATAGAAAAACAAAGCAGTTCCTGCATAATGTTTGTTCACGTAAAATCCATTTAGTTTTTTTAAGCTTTTAATTTTCAAAACATATGCATAGTTTTCAATATTCACCTTTGCAAAACCTTGTGTTCCAAATTTTTTTCTCTCTCCCTTCCTCCCACCCTCTCCCCTAGAAGGCAAGTAATCCAATATATATTAAACATGTGCAATTCTTCAGTCATGCTACACAAGAAAAATCATATCAAAAAGGGGGAAAAATGAGAAAGAAAACAAAACATCAAGCAAACAACAAAAAAGTGAAAAACTTTGAGTTGATAAACCAAACTAGTTGAACTTTGAAAAAATTTGAGATAAATTATTTGTTAATTTGTTTAAAAGGTGAGGAAAACTAAATTAGCAAAAATAGTCTCTAAACTAACTAAAGTAGCAAAAATGAAAAAGGAGAATTCACAAAAATTTTAAGTGAAAGAAAAGATATTACTTGAAACCATTTTTCTCAACTACATGACAAGAAAACTGACAATGTGAAAAAAATTAATGAATTTTGGCACAAAATATAAAATGCCCCAACTAAGAGAATAAGAAATAGAGAATTTAAACAACACAATGTTAGAAAAAGAAATTGTACTAGCCATAAATGAATTCCCAAAGAAAGGAGGAGGAAAAGCACCAAGCCAGATTCACAAGTGAATTCTATCAAACATTCTTTGTAGCCCCAACACTCCGCATAGTGTTTACATATTTGTTTTTATTGTTCAGTTGTTTCAATAATGTCTAACTTTTTGTGACCCAAGTTTGGGGTTTTCTGGCTATTTGATTAAAATTTTTTAAAAAATTCTGAGATATTTGATTGATAGTGTGGCAGCAATTTGATTTTGAACAACACCTTACACCTGATACCAAATTTAGTGACCTTGATTTAAAAAATCACCTTATAAATTAGAATAACAAGGAAGAAATAATGTTTTAGAATGGGGAAAAGTTCACATCTGAACAAAGGCTAGAGAAGATCACCAAAAGTAAAATTGTCAATTGGTCCAAACTTAAATTAAATTCCATAGGGATATTCTTGCACTTGGGACATACACACACAAAATTCATCCCAATCACTATAAAGTGGAGGAGACATGGC
Source organism: Myrmecobius fasciatus (assembly GCA_023553655.1). Lineage (NCBI taxonomy): Eukaryota > Metazoa > Chordata > Mammalia > Dasyuromorphia > Myrmecobiidae > Myrmecobius > Myrmecobius fasciatus. The sequence goes on from JAJPUD010000145.1 coordinate 800,977, forward strand.
TAGGTAACAGTTCTGAAAATCATATTGGATTTTTAGTAGACTCCAAGGTCAATATGTATGAGCAATGTGATAAGGCAGCCAAAAAGCTAAACTTGCACATTACTGAGAGAGGCTTTCAGGAATAGGAAGGTGATAGTTCCATGGTATTCTGCCCTCATCAGATCTCTTCTGGAGTAATATACTTAGATTTGAGGATCACATTTTTTTTTATTAAAGCTTTTTATTTGTATAACATATGTATGGGTAGTTCCCCAGCATTGATCTTTACAAAGCTTTCCATTACAAAATTTACCCCCGTCCCCTCCCCTCCCCTAAATGGCAGGAAGTCCATGACATGTTAATAATGTTGAATTACTTGACAAATTATGCAAGAAAAATCTTATCTACAAGAAAAAAAAAGAAAATCAGAGAAAGGCAACACAATGCAGGCAAATATCAATAGAGATCATGAAAATGTTACGTTGTGGTCCATATTTCATATCCCTCTCTCTGGGTGTATATGGTTTTCTTCAGTGAACAACTGGAACTGGTTTGAGACAATTCTTTGTTGCAGACAGCCATGTCCATCAGAATTGATCATCATGTAATACTGTTGTTGCTGTGTATGATGATCTCCTGGTTCTGCTCGTTTCACTCAGCATCAGTTCATGCAAGTCTCTCCAGGCCTCTCTGAAATCGTCCTGCTGGTCGTTTCTTACAGAGCAGTAATATTCCATAACATTCATATACCATAATTTATTCAGCCATTCTCCAATTGAAGGGCATCTATTCAGTTTCCAGTTTCTAGCCACTACAAAAAGGGCTGCCACAAACATTCTTGCACATGTGGGGCCCTTTCCCTCCTCTAAGATCTCTTTGGGATATAAGCCCTACAAACACTGCTGGGTCAAAGGGTATGCACAGTTTGATAACTTTTTGAGCATAGCTCCAAACTGCTCTCCAGAATGGTTGGATCCGTTCACAGTTCCACCAACAATGTATTAGTGTCCCAGTTTTCCCACATCCCCTCCAACATTCATCGTTATCTTTTCCTGTCATTTTAGCCAATCTGATAGGTATGTAGTGGTATCTCAGAGTTGTCTTAATTTGCATTTCTCTGATCAATAGTGATTTGGAGTACCTTTTCATATGATTATAAATAGTTCTAATGTCATCATCTGAAAATTGTCTGTTCATATCCCTTGACCATTTATCGATTGGAGAATGGCTTGAATTCTTATAAATATGAGACAATTCTCTATATATTTTAGAAATGAGGCCTTTATCAGAACCCTTAAATGTAAAGATGATTTCCCAATTTGATGCTTCCCTCCTAAACTTGTCTGCATTAGTTTTATTTGTACAGAAACTTTTTAACTTAATATAATCAAAATTATCTTTCTGGTGTTCAATTAGGAGTTCCAGATCTTCTTTGGACATAAATTTATTTCTTCTCCACAGGTCTGAGAAGTAAACTATATTACGTTCCTCTAATTTGTTTACAAAATCACTCTTTATATGAGGATCACATTTTAAGAAGAACATTAATAAGTTGGAGACTATCCAGAGGAAGGCAGTCAGGTTGGTAAAAGATAACTGAATCCATATCACATGAGGATCTGTTGAAGGAATGAAGCATATTTAGCTAGGAGAAGAAAAGAATCAGAAATCCTTAAGTATTTGTGTCATGCCAGAGGTGGGTCAGACTTGTTCTCTTTGGCTACAGAGAGCAAAATCAGGATCAACAGAAGTTGCCAAAAAATAAAATAAAATAAAATAAAATAAGCTAGTTATTCAGAAAAAAAATAATAAGTATTTCTTTAAAAAAAAAAAGCTACAGGAAGTTGTTTGGTGCAGTGAATAGGGCAATGGCCCTGGAGTCAGGAAAACTTCAGTTCAAATCTGGTCTTAGACACACACTAGTTATGTGACCCTGGAAAAGTCACCTTACCCCAACTGTCTCAATAACAGCAACAACAACAGCAACAAAAAAAAAAAAAAAAAAAAGAAGAAGAAGAAAGAAAAAACTTGGTACAAATGTATTACCCAGTTATAGAGCCCAGTAGAAGCTGCTATATTAGTACCTACTCAGTTTCTGCAGGGGTTCATTACATCAGTCACTATTCTTTATGTCTTTGAGGACTAGCACAAAAAGTTCTTATAAGCTGTTCCTAAAAACTGATTCAGCTATTAGAAATATTGTCAAAAGTTGTTAAAATTAATAGGTCAACACTTCTTTAATAGGCTATGACTCCATAAAACAGACTTAAAGTATTAAAGACATATAAGCTGATTATATCTACTTCACCGGACAACATGCTATTAAGAAGCTAAAGCCCACTTAGATTTGTTAATGTAACAAAGTTATAAAGTTCCTTTTATATTCTGTGCTTAGTATGACACAAGAGATACAAAGATCATAGAATCATCTATTTGGATTTGAAAAAGAATTCAGAAACCTCTAGTACAATCCTTCATTTCACAGGTGAGGAAATTGAGACCCATAAAAGTTAAATGGCTTGTCCAATACAAGTAGCAAGCAACAAAAATAGAATGATAACAAAGGATAGAAAAATAGAATATTTTTATGATGCTCTTTCCATAGCTCAATGCTGCTTCTCAGTCAAGAGCAATTAAGGTATAATGTCTTTAAAGAAATGCATTCTAGTTAAGGAGAAAAAAGGTTATCTACTTAAAAATTTAAAAGAGACACAAGTTAAAGGACAATTCAAAAAAATAAAAAGATGTCATGATAGTAATAAAAGTATATTTCATTTGAATATCTATTTTCAAAGTCCTTCACACATGTTGATTTATTGAGTGCCAAGTATTTACACAGAAAATAAAGCTCTAAGAGTTTAGCAAATAAAAGTGTTCTGGAAAGCTTCATCTAGTATTGGGGATATAGAATAGAAATGTAAAACCTTCAAATAAAAATTACATACTAAGGATAAGTAATTATTGGGATAGACTGTGAAGAAAAGGTAAGAATACTAGATTTGGATTCAAAAAACCTGTTTTTGAATCCCACTCTGCCACTTACTACCTCTATGATTTGGGGCAAATCATTTCATATCTGGGTCTGAGTTTCCTCATCTGTAAAATGAGAATATAGATAGATGACCTCTCAGGTCATGTCCAGTTAAAAACCTACAATAACTAAATGTTCTCCAGGCCCTGAATGGAGAAACCTTTTATGGAAGCACAGCTATGGCAAAATGTTTCTAAAACCCAACTACATTCAAATTCCTGTGACAACTGCCACTGAAAAAGTCAACAGGAAGGATGGGGTTCTTTCCTTACAAGGCTTTCCTTATAAGTTCATTCTTTTTTCTCAAATTATTTTTGTCTTCACTTCTTTTAAAATTCCATATCCAAATGTACATAATTATGTTTCATTGGATTATAAAGAAAATAATTATATATAATCTCATTAAAATCAATCCAATTTCTGTATTTTCCTGTTTTCCAATCTGAGTTCCTAAAGAGTTACTGTTATCTTAATCAGCTAAATAGTTCTTTGCCTATGAGTGAGAAGTAGATTGGGCCCCATCTGTGTCACAAGGCCCACATGTAACAAGGATATCATTCTCGTGTGGCTCACAGGGAAGAAAAATAGACATCTCTAGCTTTTTCTCCCCCAAGCCCTTCTCCAAGAATGACTCATTCTCATCACAAAGGAAAGCAGATTTTGATTGTAGGCCACCACAATTCTCTCCTCAGAGAGAGAGGAGATACCACATTAGAAATGTATCTATCTGCTGTTCTTAAATATTCTTCATCTCCAGAATCAGAATCCATCTAACTTTTGATTTCTTTGTCATTTGGAAGAGCAGGATTCCAAGTTCTATAACTAATACTAGACCCTCTTCCCCACCTAAAACTAGTTCCATAATAAATGCAAATAGCAAATAACAAAGAAACCCATTTGGAAGCCCCAAATGTAACTGGCCTAAAGGGTCCTGAAAGGAAACATCTCCCTTGAAAAGTCCTTAAAGGGGACTCCCAAAAGGAAATGACTGAGACTGAAGTTTTCCTCTTGCCAACTCCACCTCCCCCCTTGCACAGTGCCTTAGTCTTCACTGATAAGGAGAGGAGTCCCTTACCAAAGGATTTTGGGATAGCAGTTACACCTATAAAAAACGATAAATCCCTAGGGAATTATTTACAAGTATTTCACTTATTAGCCATTCAAAAAAGAAAAAGATCATTAAAATATACTTAAAGAATTCTGGGATAGCCAAGGTTCATATGAGGTAGGTTCATTTCTGCTTCAGCCTAAGAAGTTACAAAGACAATAGAATATCCACAGATTTTCTTTTAACAGCTGGCTTTGAGCCTGGGAATAGCTTATCTTCTCTGAACATTAATATAAAATTTGAGTTGGGATACAGCACTGGAATTTTTCATTTTAAACCTGTGGTGGGCAGCAATTTCTTGATACAGCTCCTCCTATCCTGACAATTTTCCCTCCACACAACTTCCTTTGGTCCCAGTTTCCCTAAGCTTTCATGGTGACATTTCTTTTCATAAAATTTATCCAAAATAACTTCCTGGCCTAGGGCCAACAGAAACCCCCAACCCATGTGAACTGTGTCTTTCACACTTGGTGGGTGACAGAGACCATGGAAATGGCTATATCCTAATGACTGACTAACCAAATGTGTTTCCAGATGGAGGGTCATCCGAAGAATCTAAAAGCTGGAGTATCCCTGCTATGTGTATCCTTGTTGTATATCCTTCTTGTGTGTGAGCAAAGTAAACTTTCTCCTTTATTGAATGTTCATTGCCTCAGGACTGCCTCATTTCATCCCAACATTGAACCTGAACTAAGAGAATACTAATTTTAGCATCATGCCTACAACAAAATCCATGAAAACATCATGAGAGAAAGCCTGTGGTTTTGGATGGAAGGTACTGTTGACAATAAATTAATAGTCCACCTGTAAATATTTCCATCTATTTTAAATATTTCCTTGTGATTTTCATCCAGAAATTTAGATTTAGCTTCAACTTTAGGGGTCTGTAAGATGTATATAGAACTTGCAGAGCAATTTGGAGAGAATCAGACATTACAAAAAGTTAATTAATCAAAAAATTAAAGTATTTGCCTATACTGGGGCATTTATAGCATAAAAGGTTTAATTTGATCTGATCATTTCTCCTGTCCCATCTGTAAGGGAAATTTTTGTTATAATACAAAATTCTGAGTAGCCTCTAGAACATAATAAATTCATATAATTTTAAAACTTAGAGAAGAAAAAAAGTCATCAAAGCTGACTGAAACATTGAGAAAGTCCAAAAATATGGTCAAAGTATAACATCCATGGACCTCTCACCTCCATAAGAGCAAGTTAGGGATATCTTCTCTTTTCATTCAAGTCCCACTTGGTCTTTATAATTTTATTACATTTACTTTTAATTTTTTTTTGGAGTGTTGTTCTTGCCATTTACATTGTTTTTGTTACAGGATACCTTGCTCTGCTTATTTTACTATGTATCAGTTCATATAGATTTTTCCACGCTTCTTTGTGCTCATCACACCCATTATTTTACAATGTAGTAGCATTCCATTACATTGATACATCACAATTTGTTTAGTCATTATATAATTGCTGAGTATGTACTACCCCTCTCCTCCTCTTTCCCTTGCCCCGATTTTTTAGTTATTACAAAAAATGTTGCTATAAATATTTTGGAATATATAGGGACCTTTAAAAAAAATCAATAGCTTCCTTCGGATATAAATCCAGTAATGGAGTCTCTGGCTCAAAGTGTATGGACCATACCAATCAAACTCCCAAGAAATTATTTACAGACCTAGAAAAAATAACAAAGTTCATCTAGAAGAACAAAAGGTCAAGAATTTCAAGGGAATTAATGAAAAAAATGCCAATGAAAGTGGCCTAGCTGTGCCAGACCTAAAACTATATTATAAAGCAGCTACATCAAAGCCATTTGATACTGGCTAAGACAGAGAGTAGTCGATCAGTGAATAGGTTAGCTTCACAGGACAAAATAGTCAATAATCATAGCAATCTAGTGTTTGACAAACCCAAAGACCCTAGGCTTTTGGGGTAAGAACTCACTATTTGACAAAAACTGCTGGGAAAATTGGAAACTAGTAACCAGGCATTAACCCACATCTAACAAGTTAAAGATAAAGTCAAAATGGGTTCCTAATTTAAACATAAAGAGTGATATTATAATCAAATTAGAAGAACATGAGATAGTTTACCTCTCAGATCTCTGTGGAGAAGAAAGGAATTTGTGACCAAAGAAGAACTGGAACTCTTTATTAAACACCAAATATATAATTTTGATTATATTAAGTTTAAAAGTTTTTGTACAAACAAAACTAATGCAGATAAGATTAGAAGGGAAACAATAAAGTGGAAAAACATTTTTTACATTTAAGGATTCTGATAAAGGTCTCATTTCTAAAATATACAGAAAATTAATTCAAATTTATAAAAATTTAAGCCATTTTCCAATTGATAGTCAAATGATAAGAACAATTTTCAGATGAAGAAATTAAAACTATTTCCAGTCATATGAAGAGGTGTTCTAAATCACTATTGATCAGAGAAATGCAAATTAAGACAACTCTGAGTACACACCTCTGAGATTAGCTAAGATGACAGGAAAGGATAATGATGAATGTTGGAGGGGATATGGGAAAACTGGAACACTAATACATTGTTGGTGGAATTGTGAACAGATCCAGCCATTCTAGACAGCAATTTGGAACTATGTTCACAAAGTTATCAAACTATACATACATACCCTTTGATCCAGCAGTGTTTCTACTGGGCTTATATCCCAAAGAGATCTTAGAGGAGGGAAAGGGCCCTATATGTGCAAAAATGTTTGTGGCAGCACTTTTTGTAGTGGCAAGACACTAGAAACTGAATGGATGCTCATCAATTGGAGAATGGCTGAATAAGTTATGGTATATGAATGCTATGGAATTTTATTGTTCTCTTAGAAACGATCAGCAGGACGATTTCAGAGAGGTCTGGAGAGACTCATGTGAAATGATGCTAAGTAAAATGAGAAGCAGATCATTATACACAGAAACAATAAGATTATCCAACGATCAATTCTGATGGATGTGACTCTTTCCAACAATGAGATGAGTAAAGCCAATTCCAATGGTCTTGTGATGCAGAGAGCCAAATACACCCAGAGAGGGGACTGTAGGAACTGAGGGTGGACCACAACATAGCATTTTCATTCTTTTTGTTGTTTCCTTGCATTTTGTTTTCTTTCTCATTTTTTCCCTTTTTGATCTGACTTTTCTTGTGCAGCAAACTAATTGAATAAATATGTATACATATATTGGATTTAATATATATTTAAACATGCTTACCATATTGGATTACTTGCTATCTAGGGGAGAGGGTGGGAGGAATGAGGGGAAAATTTGGAACACAAGATTCTGCAAGGGTCAATGTTGAAAAATTATCCATGCATATGTTTTGAAAATAAAAAGTTTTAATAAGAAAAAAAGTATATGGACATTTTAATCATTTTATTTGCATAATTTCAAATTGTTTTTCAAAATAGTTGTACTACTAACAGTGTATTAGTGTGTTTATCTTTCTACAATCCCTCTAATATTGATTGTTGCCTTCGTTTATCATCTTTGACAATTTGCAGGATGTGAGGTGAAACCTCAGAATTGTTTTGATTTGTATTTCTCCTATTATTGGTGATTTGGAGCATTTTTAAGTGGGTATGAATATTCTGCAGTTTTTTTGAGAAATCTTTGTTGACCACTTATCTACTGAGGAATGACTACTAGTTATACACATGTACACATATATGTATACATACATATATGAAACATTATTATTGTTTTGTATACCAAAATCTTGTCAGAGAAAATAGATACAAAGATCGCTTATCATAGATGGATTAATGTTGTCTACAGATATTTTTCAGTTTCAAGTAAGCAAAATTGTATATATATATATATATGCATATATATATATATTTTTTTAATTGCCTCTGGTTCTTATTTAGCTAAGAATCTATTTCTTACCCATATCTGTGAGAGGTAGTTGATTTGTTTCTCTTCTAATTTCTTTATAACATGAGCTTTAACACTAAGGTCATATATTCATCTAAAATACATACTGAACTATGACATGAAATGTTGGTCTAAGCCTAATTTCTACCAGGATATTTTCCAGTTTGCAATCAATTTTTGTTGAATAAGGAATTTTTCCCCAGGTAAATTATGTTCTGTGCTTTATCAAACATGGTTATCAAATTCTATAGTTTCTGAATTTCCTTTATTTAATCTGTTCCATTGATCTATCATTCTATTTTTTAACTGAAACCAGATGGTTTTGATGACTGTTTTCTAATATAGTTAACTATAATATAGTTTAAAGTGTAGAAGGAATATTCCCTCTTCATCATCACTTCTTTTCATAATTTCCCCTCATAGTCTAGATCTTTTGTTTTTCCAAATAAATTTTTTCATTTTACCTATAAAATACTCTCTTAGTAATTGGATTTCTTTGGCATTAAAGGTATAAATTAATCATCATTTTTATTAATTGACATGGTCTAGTCATGAGCACTGAATATTGCTCCAGCTATATAGGTTGTTCTTTAACTTTTTTAGGAGTTAAGTTAAGGCTTAATTTTGTAGTTATTTGTAATTTGAGATTTTCCTTTCAATTATTGCTTCTTATATTGTTATTATTATGCAAAATGCTATTTTTTAAATACTGTTGACTTTTCAGCAATTATTTTAGAGCCTACACTAAAGTAAGTTATTGTCTTAATATCTTTGCTGATTCTCTGGAGTTTTCCAAGTAAACCATCATATCAGCAAACAGGAATAATTTTCTTCCCTCTTTATCTTAATTCCTTTCTTTTATTGTACTGCTATTCTTAACTTTCCCAGAACTATATCAAACAGTAGTGGGAAAAATGGACATCCTTTATTTATTGGAAAAATGTTCTAGTGTATCCTTGTATATGATGCTTTTTATTTTAGATAGATTTTCTATGATATTTAAAAGGCCCCTCTATGCTTATACTTTATAGGGTTTTTAGCACAAAAGATTGTTGTACATTGTCAAAGGCATTTTCTTCACCTACCGAAACGATCATGTTTCGAATGTTTTGATTTTTAATGATTAATTTTGTTGATTGTATTCCTAATGTCGAACTATCCTTACATTCCTGATGTAAATCCCATTTTTTATCACGAGTGATTTCTTGAATAAATCAATGTAATCTGTTTGATAGCATTTTGTTTATAATTTTTGAGTTCATTTTGAATTCATTAATGATATCAAACTATAATTTTCTATTTATGTTTTATCTTTCCCTGGTTTAGGTATTAAGATTCTGGTTTCATTCTCTCCCAATTATTATGAATAATTTGTGAAGTATGAGTCCTAATTCTTTTAAAATTTGACAGAACTATTCTGTAAATTCAACAGGCTCAGAATTTTTCTTCTTTGGAAGCACTTTTACAGCTAAATTTATTTCCTTTTCTGAAATTGGATTACTTAAGATCTCTATCTAGTTTGTTAAAATAGTTTGGGTTATTTTATATTTTTTGCAGGTATACAATTGCAAAATGTGTTCTATTCTTTTAATTTCTTCTGATTTTGATCTAATCTCACTTTACTCATTTACTATTTCATTGATTTGGTTTTTCTGCCCTCTTTTTTTCAGATTTAGTGTTTATCAATTTTATTAGTCCTATGTTTTTTTTAAGGTGGCCTTGTTCCCACTGGCTCACTTCTCCTCACCCTTGGTCTCTTCTCATTTGTTACCTCTTTCTCCCTTTTAAGGTTTTACTTATTGTTTTCCTGTTTTGTCGAGTTACATATTTCTAAACCCTCTTTTTTTTGTCAGTCAAGTGGATTCTGATATCCTCTTCTCCCCCTTAACTAGTCCTACTCATGATTTATTTCATTTTTGTGCCTCTTAAAAAAAAAAAAAAAAAACATTCTTTCACTCTCTTCATTATTTCTCTTCTCCTGGCTACTCTAGACCCTCTTTTTCTAATTTATGACCTATATAATCATCTCTCTGACTCCACCACACACACTTTCTTTTTTCTCTCTTCTGTCTCCTTCATTCAATCAAAGCTTCCAAGGTATCCATTCCAAACCCTGCCTTCTAGGTACTTTCTGCCACTGGCTTTTAGGTCTTAGTCCATGTTCCCCTTTTCCACTGTGCTTCCCCTCACTACAATTCCAATTATTATAAGTGTCAGAGAGGACACTGCTCCATAATAAGACATCTCAACCACTCCATGACAGATACCTTACTTTGTTTAGATTTGCTGGAAACCTCCCTGGGATCAAATTTCTCCCTCCTCTAGGTACAAATACTTCCACCTCAGGATTTTTCAGGCACCAAAATCCTCCTTTTGCTTTTTAATTTTAGCTTAAGTACAATAGGTTCTACTTTACCTCTTTTTTTTAATTTTAATGTTTGTCTCTGTTTAAAATGTGTTTCTCATAAACAACATATTATAGAGAACCTGCTCCACCTTTCCAGAATCTTCCTACATTTTTTTTTTCACAAATTATCTAAATATTTTAAATGTTTTGTTCTTCCACGTGAATTGTCATTTTTTTTTTACTGGTATGGCACTGAATAAGTTAATTTAGGTTAAACTTATTTTTATTATATTAGTTTGGCTGACCCATAAGCAATTTATATTTTCCCCTTGTTTTATTCGTGTGAAGAAAATGTTTTGTAATTGGGTACATGCAATTTCTGGGTTTGTTTGACAGATAGACCCCCAAATATTTTATAATGCCCACAGTTATTTTAAATGAAATTTCTCCATTTCATTATTCATTTTCCCCCAAAGGTAAAATTATACTGAGTTAAACTGGGTAGATGAGTCTTAGTTGTAATCCTAGCTTCTTTGCTTTCCAGAATATCAAATTCCAACCTCTTTTATTCTTTCAAAGAGAGGTTTCTAAATCTTGTATAATTCTGACAGTGGCTCCATGATATTTGGATTTTTTTCTGGAAGCTTGCAATATTTTCTCTCTGACCTAGGAGCTATACTACTCCTGGGAGTTTTTAATATTGGGGTCTCATTAAGGTAGTGATCAGTGGATTCTTCCAATTTCTACTTTACTCTCTGACTCCAGAATATCAGGGAAGTTTTCTTTGATAATTTCTTATAATATGATGTCCACACTTTTTTTTTTTTAAATCATAGATTTCAGGTAGTCCAAAAATTCTTACATTATCTCTAGTGGATCTATTTTCCAGGTCAATTGTTTTTCCAATGAGATATTTCACATTTTTTCATTCTTTTGATTCTGTTTTGTTGCTTCTTGATGTCTCATAAAGTCATTAACTTCCACCTGGGGTCTGAGGCCCGTGGTAGCACTGAGCTGTGCTAATGACTTCAGGGTCTTGCCTCTCAACTGCACTGGAGTCTACAGACCTCTCTGCTGTCTCATAAGCAGTGAATGGTGTAACTCTCCCATGTTCACCTCTCAGAAACCATAAAATAGCACTCCAAGACAAGTCCTAGAGCAGCTGAACCAGCAAGGATACTGATTGAAACAATCTCTTTTAGTACAAGAAATCTGGGGGATTGGCAGGAGGAGTCCCTCTCACTCCAGTAAGGGAACACACACAGAGTAAAGATAAGGAACTAGAGCAGATTCTATTAGGCCTTAATTGGAGAAAAAAAAAATGAGAGGTAGCAATCCTGATCTCAGATAAAGCAAAAGCAAAAATATACCTAATCAAATGAGATAAGGAAGGCAACTGCATCTTACTGAAAGATACCATAGACAATGAAGCAATATCGATACTAAACATATGCACCAAATAGTATAGTATTCAAATTCTTTAAAGAGAAGTTAAATGAATTACAAGAAATAGATAGCAAAATTATACTAGTCAGGGACCTACACTGGGCCTTCTTAGAATTCTATAAATCCAATCAAAAAATAAACAAGAAAGAAACTAAGGAAGTAAAAAGAATATTAGATATGACAGATCTCTGGGAGAAACTGAATGGGAATAGAAAAGAATACACTTTTTCTCACCAGGACATAGCATCTATATAAAAAAAATAGACTATGTAAGGGTTCAAAAACAGCACAAAAACCTCAAATCAAATTTTTAAAATGCAGAAATATAAAATGTCTTCTTGAAGCAGTGAGGTAACACAGTGGATAGAGCACCAGCCCTGAAGTCAGAAGGACCTGAGTTCAAATTTGACCTCAGACACTTAAGATTTTCTAGCTGTGTGACCCTGGGCAAGCCAAAAAAAAAAAAAAAATCTTCTTTTCAGATTATAATGCAATAAAAATATATTTACCAAGGGGCAGTGGAAGAATAGACTAAAAATTAATCAGAAACTAAATGCAATAATCCTAAAGAATAAAGGAGTCAAAAAAGAAATCATAGAAAGAATGAATAATTTCATTAAAGAGAATGATAACAATGAGATAAAATACCAAAATTTATGGGATGCAGCCAAAGCAGTATTTAACAGAAATTTTATTTCTATAAATTCTCACATCTACAAAAAAAAAAAAAAAGGAAAAAAGAAGCAATTAATGAAGTGGCATGCAATTAAAAAAAAAAACCTGAAAAAAGAACTTTAATGCAAAATTGGAAGTCCTGAAAATCAAATAAGATTGCAAGTTTAAAAAAAAAAACTATTGAGTGACAAATAAATTTAAGAAATGGTTTTATGAAAAATAAAATAAAACAGATAAGCCATTAGTTAATTTGATTTTCGAAAAGAAAGAAGAAAACCAAATATCCAACCAATGAAAAGGAGATTAAGCAATCATTAGGAAATATTTTACCCAAATATGCAATAAATCTGACAATATGAGCAAAATCAATGAATATTTACAAATATATAAAGTACTTAGATTAACAGATCAGGAAATTAAAAGTCTAAATGATCTCATTTTGAAGAAAGAAATCAAAAGTTATTAATGAATCCCTGGGTGGGGGAGGGGTGTAAATGCCCAGGGCCAGAAAGGTTCATGAGTTAATTCTACTAACATTTGAAGAATAATTAATTCCAATGCTATATAAACTATTTGGGAAAATAGGCAAAGAAGAAGCCCAACTAAACTTTTCTTGTGACACAAATATGGTGTTTACCTAAGTAAAGAAGACCTAAAACAGAGAAAGAAAATTATAATTTCTCTTTTTAAATTATTATTTTTTTTTGCGTTCTATAAATTCCCTCTGGGCAGGGAGCCATTTCATGTTACTCTTTGGGGCTGAAGCTTTCTTTTACTTCAATGTCCTCCTCTGAAGCCAAACCTTGGTCTTCTCTATTCCCATAGTAAGTTTCTAAGGTGGGGTTCTTTCTTCTTTGCTAGTTCATTTTTTAAAAAAAATAAGCGATATTAGTGTAAGCACCTCTAACAGTGGGGTTGGGGGGATGGAGCCTCAAGCTTCCCTTCAACTCTCCCCTCTAACTTGGAACCTCAAACCAAAAGCTCCACCCTCCTGCAAGTGTCCTTAGCCATGAGCCTCCCTGCCCTACTTCCTCTGCACTCCCAGTATGCTCATTTCTTTTCATCCAGGGCCACATCCCTACAGCATAGCTGCACCTGGAGTTTCCAATCAGCTAAAGTTCACTCAGTCTTCCCAGACTCACACCCAGACTCCACAAACAATCCAGGAGGTCAAATTTTCTGTGGTACCTGCTAAGCCTCCAGCCAAACCTAGCTAGCCCCAGGGCTCCCCACTTAGTGTTTCTGGAGCTAGCAGGGAAGTGTTTGCGTTTCACACAGCTTAATCCCCAGACTCCAGTCTTTCTTCAGATCTTCTGAGGTTGTATATGGAGGAAGGACCCAGTTTTGTCCCAAGTCTTCTTGATTTTTCACCAATTTATATTCGCCCTGAGGCACAAATTTATTCTACAGGGGAAGTATATAGAGCTTGAAATTTACCAACCTACTCCTCATCTTCCCAGAATCCTCTAGATGAATTTCTCTAATGAATATCAATGCAAAAAAAAGTGAATAAAATATGTGCAAGATTACAATATATCACGAGGATTCTACAATATGACCAGGTAGGATTTATGCCAGGAATGCAGGATTGGTTCAATATTAGGAAAAACATTAACAAAACTGACAATATCATTAAGAAAACCAACAAAAATCTTATGATTATCTCAATAGATACTGAAAAAGCTTTTGACAAAATGCAGCACTAATTCCTATTAAAAACACTAGAGAGCAATAGAATAAAGGGACTGTTCCTTAAAATGATCAGTAGCATCTATCTAAAATGATCAGCGAGCATTATCCATAATGGGGAAAGCTAGAAGTATAACTAATAAGATTAGAGATGAAGCAAGGAGGTCCAACAGCACCACTATTATTCAATATAGTACTAGAAATGTTAGCTTTAGCAGTAAGAGAAGAAAAAGAAATCAGAGAAATTAAAATCAGCAATGAGGAAACAAAATTATCACTATTTGCAGATAATATGATGGCATACTTAGAAAACCCTAGAGCATCAATTAAAAAATTATGTGAAATGATTAACAACTTTAGCAAAGTTGATAGATGTAGAATAAACCCACATATTACCACAAAGTTCAGCAGCAAAAGACAGAAATAGAAAATCCATTTAAAATAACTATAAATTATATAAAATACTTAGGAGTCTTCATGCCAAAACAAATCTAGGAACAATATAAATAGAACTACAAAACAATTTTCACGCAAATAGTCAGATCTAACCAACTGGAAAAATATCACTCGCTCATGGGTAGGTTAAGCCAATATAATAAAAATGGCAATTCTGCCTAAATTAATTTACTGCAGTGCCATATCAATCAAAATAGCAAAAAAAAAAAAAAGAAAAAAAGAAAACCTGACAGAACTAGAAGAAATAACAAAATTCATCTGGAAGAACAAAAGTTCAAGAATATCAAAAGAATTAAGGAGGAAAATTACAAAGGAAGGCTCAGGTCTCAAACAACATTATAAAACAATGACAATCAAAACTAGTTGGTAGTGACTTAAAAATAGAAAGGTGCACATCTATCAGATTAGCTAAAATGAGAGGAAAAAGATAATGATAAGTGTTGGAGAGGATGTGGGAAAAATGGAACACTAATAATGCATTGTTGGTGAAACTGTAAACTAAATTAGCCATTCTGAAAAGTCCAAAGGACTCTAAAACCGTGATACAGCAATGTCCCTAAAGAGATCATAAAAGAGGAAGAAGGACCCACACGGACAAAAATATTTGTAGCAGCTCTTTTTATGTTGATAAGGACTTGAAAACTGAGTAGATATCCATCAACTGGAGACTGGCTAATTAAGTCATGATATATTAATGTAATAGAATATTATTGTTCTATAAGAAATGATGAGCAGGCTTATTTCAGAAAAGCTTGGAAAGACTTAAAAGAACTGATGCTTAGTGAGGTGAGCAGAACATTGAATACACTAACAGCAAGATTATGTGATGATCACCTGTGATGGACTTGGCTCTTTCCAGCAATGCAGTGATTCAAGATAATTTCAACAGACTTGAGATGGAAAATGCCATCTGCATCCAGAGAGAGAATTATGGAGACTGAATGTGGATCCAAAATAACATTTTCACCTTTTTTTAAGTTTGTTTTTTGCTTTGTTTTTTTTCATTTTTCTGATTTTTCTTTTACAATATGACTAATATGAAATATGCTTAAAATGATTGTACATGTATAACCTATATCAGATTGCTAGCTGTCTTGGGGAGGGAAAGGGAAGGGAGAAAAAAATTCATAATTCAAAATCTTTTCTTTTTTCAATAGTATTTTATTTTTCTAAATAACAAAGATAGTATTCAATATTTTTTAAAGATTTTGTCTCCCTCGATTTCTCTGAAAATGTCCTTTTTTCTCTTTTCTTGCAATTGTATTTCATTATATTTATATACCATAATTTCTTCAACCCTTCCTCAACTAATGAACATTCCACTTATTTTCAAGATTTTTTGCTACCACAAAAGAGCTGATATAAATATTTTAATATATGTAGATCATTTTCTTCTTTGTTCGAACTTTTGGGGACATAGGCCTAGTAGTAGTATTGTTGAGTCAAAAAGTATGAACAGTTTAATAATCTTTTGAATTTGTTTTGCCTGATTATGCATATTTAATATGCATTTGTTATAAGTATTTTCTTTTTCCCTCCCCAGAGGAAGGGAAGAGGTAAGAGGAAGCTAAAATAAATGTCTATTGATTTTTAAAAAATAAAATTTAACTTAAAAATAATTTGCTAAACAAATTTGTCAATTTCAATGCATCTTGAAACACAGTTATGAGCAGGCAACATTCCAATAAACAACTATTTAAAGGCAATCATAAAAGAGATGGCATTCTCATTAGCCTCATAAAGGAATAAAGATTAATATTCCTAAACACTTTCATAGTGCTTGAGGGTTAGCTCATAAAATCTGAAGTAGATTCCAAATACAAACAACAGAAATTGCAACATAAATGAAAAAACAAATCCCAAAACAAAGCATTCATAACAAAAGAAACTTTTTTTGACAGTATTGTTAAGAATTTGTTATAACAATTATAAAGATTTTAAATTGGATCTTGACTTTTTAAGATAATACTGCCCAAAAAAAGTCCTGCTTAAAAGGCACAAAATAAATAAGAATTGAATGATATCAAAATCACAATGCAAAGAAAAATTTTTAAATAACTTCAAAGATGGTCCTAGATCAGGGTTCCCATTATGTAACACTAGGTGTCACTGTACAGCAAGGTTTAGGGAGGTCAAAGTGAAACAAATCTTAGTCATGTTCTTCTCCCACTCTCCAACCCTCCAACAAATCTGTCAGTACCTTGGGGAATGACAAGTCCCAAAGTCTCTTTTAAATCTGTTTTTGGGAATGAATAGTGAGAATTCCATAAAAATGTCTAAAAATATATGCTTCCAGTTGAAGAGAAATTCCCAGTCTAAAATCAGAATAAAAAACTTCCCAATCAATAATCTGTATGGCTAAAACTGCCCAGGTTATTCTAGCACACATTCAAGCCAAAAACAAAATAAAAAAGGGAAATATACATGTTCAGTTCTATTGACGATATTTATAATAAGTAGGTCAATGAGAAATATAATTGTGAGCAGAGCAAATGAACTAGCTCGGAAATGGGAGCTGAACCCAGCTAAATTAGGGCAAGAAAAAGGGAATAATACAGACAGTTCATTTAAATGGTTTCTCTTTACCAAAATTCCAGCTACAAGGAAGGAAGTGACCACTATAAAAAGCAGCCTAATAACTCGCTACTTTAACTCTGTTGCTGCTCTGCCACTACCCCTCAATCCTTTTTCTCTTTGAATTAATCATTTCCTACTTCCATTCCTACTCCTACAAGCAATATATAATGGACTGTGATACTATAATCCAAATATAATTCCTGTACCATCATTGAGGGAGAAGTTTGGCATGAAACATTTTTATAGGTCTTTCTGTTTTCTATCTTCTTGTCCCTCCTTCTATTTTGATTCCCTAGAGATGATCTTGTTTAATTAGAACTCTCATGAGCTTCCTTTAAACTTTCCTTTTCCTATAGAATATTTATTTTTACTACTCATTCTACTTCATGCACTGCTCACAATTATCCATTATCCTTTTCTGAAGGAAAAAAAACAATCAATAAATGACTGCATGACTTCCACATCTCTCCTGAAAAGATTATGTTCTTGCTGACCAAAGAATATTTTGAGATCTCAGTCTTCTTACTTCCTTATTGGAGGTAATAGTACCAGCCTAGACTAACTATTCTTTCATTCCTAATGGAGTTCACTTCTTGGTCCACTATGGTCCTCTCCTCCACAACTTGTGCCTTTATATAATGAGACTCCAACATTCATCTTGAAGTTTCCTCAAATGTCCTAACCTCTCAGTTCCTCAATTTCCTAAAATCTCATTACTTACTCCTTCTCAGGTGCCCACAGAGAGATGGTCACACTTTAGATCTCACCATTCTCTACAAGTGTTCCACTTCTTTGATTCAAAATTCTTACATTCTATTTAACCATAAGTTCCAATCTTTCCATCTCTCCTATTCTTCACTCCTCCTCAACCTATTCTTAGATTCAACTCCACACTCTTCTTTACTTTCAAATTTTTTTCTCTTATTTTATCTTGCATTACCCTGTACCAAATTTTAACTTTAGATTATTTCTGCCAACTATCTTCTCCAATCCTCTTCTCCTACCACTGAATGGAATTTCCAGGAAGTCACATGCTGATTAAGTACACTACAAATTTATGCTATTTAATCTTAAAGGGGCTTTTATCACATCAAAACAAACCTTTTATTTCTCCCTAACTTCCCACAGAAGTAATAACTAAACTCTCCTTTCAATCTTCCCCTAGCTTTCTCTTGTCCACTCTATCAGCTGAGGATCCTGTCATAGACTTTACTAAGATAATTTAAATTATTCACGTAAGTTATATTTTCCTCCCTATTTCTTCTCAAAACCCTTTAAATCCTTGATCCCATTCCCTTCTCATATTATCCAGAAAATTGTCTTTTTCTAATTTTTGATCTCTATCCATCTAAAAATTCTTTGCCCACCTTATTCAGGCATGTTCAAGCCTTCCCACTTTTGTGAAAGAAAACCTGAACACGATGCTACCATATTCTCAAGCAATTATGACTTACCTTTCCTTTTCTCAACCAAACTCTTAGATAAAGCTGCCATGATTTCTTAAATTTTCTTAATCTATGACTTACTCCTCAGTCCCTTGTAATATGGCTCAAATGAAACTTCTTTTTCCAGAATTATGATTTTTCATAGTCTTTTCTTAGTCTTCTTTTTTGGCTTCTCTGATTTATCTGATACTGTTCACCACTCTCTCCTCTTAAATATTCTCTCTTCTCTTAGTTCTCATATTATTCCCTCTTCGTTTTTCTTCCATTTAACTGTCCCTTTACAATTTCCTTTAGTAGCTCATCATTAATATTCACCCATACCTCTTTAGGTGTTCTCTAAAACACCTGCCATCAACATGTTAGTATATATACACAAATATATGCTCTCTTTTGAAAATTCCATCAACTTTGATGGGTTTAATTATCATCTCTATATTCATAGATCAGTTCAAGATAGCAAGTTCCAATCTCTTTCCTGAAATCAAGTCCCCTATCAGGAACTACCAATTGGGCATTTCAAACTATATATCCTAAAGAAAACTAAACCTCAAAATTAAAAAAAAAAAAAAAACAGAATCTGTGATCTTTTCCCCAAATCCCTTCCCTCTAAACTTCTTTATCTCAAGAGAAAACACCACTGAAACCTCCAAGTCATGTGACCACCAATATGGGTAGCATTTTTTATGATTCTCCACTATCTCTCAAACCTCTTCCAAAAAGAAATTAGTTCCCAAAGATAAAGAAACTTCAGTCGTCTCTATGGTCAAGACATCTGAAATCCAAAAGAAGATAAAAAGAAACAAAAGCCATGAATGCTTACCCTGAATTCCTTAAGCACTGTCTAACCCACAGTCCACCCACTATGATAAAACATGGCAGCAAGGCTTGCAACAAAAACCAACCTCATACCCAGGTTACCCCACTCTCTTTCCAATACTGTAGAGGTCCAAGCTCCAGGTTGCAATTTACTCAAACACAAACACTAGCATGGTGTTACAGGCTGCAAAAAACCTACTGGGACCAGGACAGAAAGCGAATTCTAGGATGACAGCATTTTGTGCTTATAAAATAAAATAAAACAAACAAAAAACACCTTGGCTGGAGAGTAGGAAACAGAGGGAAGGGGGCAGGACATATATCTGGACTTCAACTAGAACTCAACTCCTCACCCCATTTCCTTTCTTCTCACAGGGGTTTAGAGACTTCTGAAGCATGTGTGGCTGAGCCAGAACTAAGGAACAGGAGTAGGATGGAGCACCATAACAGGACACTTGGATGTGGTGGTGGGAAGAACTCATTCAGCTGTGGCAGTTTTGTCAACCAAAAGACCTTGGCTGATAAACTGTGAATTGACCAGTGTGGAAGGAGTATGAGACCCTTTGAGAAACAGCCCAGGGAAATCAGAGATTTTGCACTAATTTCTCATTTTACTTCTATGTGAATATTTATATTTTGAGTGTGTTTCTTATAAACAACAATTTTCTTTTTGTATTCTGTTGTTTGGTTCATCTATTATACCCTTCTCTTGTATGGGTGAATTCATCCTATTCCCATTCATGGTTGTAATTATTTTCCTCTATTTTTTCTTCTTATCCTTCTCTCTCCCCTCACTCCTTTTACAAACAAATAAGGTAGTAAAGAGTTTATCTGACACATAATGTACGAAAGAAACATTTCTTCTCTTTTTCCTGACTTTTGCTACCCTAGGTTTTTAAATTAACTCTTTTCCTTTTAATCTACCTCGTTATGTTCAGTTTTCCAGCACTTAAATTTGTTTTTCTTACAGCTATTAACTTATCTATCCTACTCTTCCTCTTAAACTTATCCACTCTCCTTGCTCTATTTCCCCTTCCAGTTTAATGTATTTCTATACTGAAATCTGTTTGTGGAGGGGGGAGGGATGAGATGTAGAGAAGAATGATAGTATTCAATCTTCTTTCAATACTGAACATGAAAATGGGGTCTCATGGGATGTTCCCCAACTCTTTCACGTTTAAATATTTCATCTTATGGGATGGTAATTTCACCTCTCTTCCTTCTTCCTTCCAGTGTACTCAATGCCTACAACATATTCTTCCATGCTATTTCATCTCTATGCAGAGATACAAACCTACCAAGGTCTATCTATTCAGCTCCAGTCCCTCTCCTAAGCTGTTTTATTAATTCCACATCATCTACTGCCTATTGCACATTTCTAACTTGATGTTTTATAGACAACTGAAAATTAACTTGCTCAAAACAGAATTCATTATCTTTCCACCCAAAGATATTCTTCTATTAGAAAGTTATGGTCTTTCTATTATTGTCAAGGCCATCAGAATCCTTTCAATCATTCAGGTTTATAACCTATCAAATTCAGGGCATCATGCTATGTGAGAGGAAATCAAAGAAAAAACCAAAATAGTTATCTTTCCTCAAGATTATTAAATTGAATAGGGAGATTACCTAATAATTATAAGTGGCTCTCTTTTATCTCCAGGATCAAATACAAAATGCTCTATTTGACATTCAAAATCCTTTATAACAACATTTTCCTGCTTTGAAATATTTTCCATTCTTCATTCCACTTGCAAGTCAAAACTAAAATCCTGTCTTTTACTGGAAGCCTTCCCCAATTTCTCTTAATTCTTGTGCTCTTCTGTTAATTATTTCCTGGGTATACCTTGCTTTGTAAATATTTGTATGTCTGTTGTTTCCTTCATTAGACTATAAGTTCCCTAAAGGCAGGGACTATTGGTTTGTTTTTTTTTTAATTTTAATGCTTAAAAAATACCTGACACATCATTATTGTTCAGTTCTATCCAACTCTTTGTGGCTTCGTGGACCGTCCCATGCCAATGTTGTTCATGGAATTTACTTGGCAAAGATATTAGACAGGTTAAGGCAGAGGACATGCCCAGGGTCACAGAGATAAGTGTCTGAGGCTCCATTGTAACAGTCCTGGTATATGGTAGGCACTTATAAGTGTTTTATTAGTTGATTAAGGTGTAATAGTTCATTAATTAATACAAAGCATGTACAAAACTATCCAAGGTAATTTCAAGATGTGAGGAGTATGCAGTTAGGTTTCCACAGATACTGTCAAAACAGGATGAAAAGAGGAGTGAAATATCTTGTTATCTCTAACCAGTCCTCTTGTGACTCAAGAAACTGGCTAAAAAACAAATTCCTGATAAAGGGGCTTAGGCCTAAAGTGGCCCAAACTGGCTAGGATCAACGGTTTTATTTAGGAACAAGGTTTTATTTTGCTATTGTTACTGTTTTGGATTTTTTTAAATAATAGCTTTTTATTTTTCAAAATACATTTTGCAACATTCACCCATAAAATCTTGTGTTTCAAATTTTTTGCCCTTCCTCTCCCTTCCCCCCTTCCCCTAGACAGGAAGTAATTCAATATAAATTAAATGTGCAATTCTTCTAAACATATTTCTACATTTATTATTTGCATAAGAAAAATCAGATCAGAAGGGGAAAAAATGAAAAAAGAACATGCTTCCTTGCGGAGAGTTTTATGTATCAGGCTGATGATTTTGTCTATTATTCTGGAGAAAAGAGAGAGCAATGAAAAGATTTTTGAGTAAAGAAATGATATGGTCAGATTTGTTTCGAGTACAAATTCCGCAGCAGTGTAGGAGCTCTATTGGCTAGAACAAGGCTTGTTAAACTTTTTCCAGCCATGAGACCTTTTCTGTTTACATGATCATGTAAAGGCATGTAAAATAGGTATACAAATCAAAAATTTCCTGATAGTAAATCATAATTTTGCAACCCCTTTATTCAGTTATAAGACCTTATATGGTGTCATGAGCATAGTTTAAGAAGTTAGAGGAAGGGTGCAGTGGATACAGAACTAGCCCTGAAGTCAGGAGGACCGGAGTTTAAATCTGATCTCAGACACTTAATACTTCCTAGATGTGTGAACCTGGGCAAGTCACTTAACCCTAATTGCCTCAGTTAAAAAAAAAAAAAAAAAAAAAAAAAGGAATAAGTTGGAGCCTAGAAGATAGCCTGGAGGCAATCAAGCTACTGTAATAGGCTGCATCAGAAGCAAAGAGGGCATAAATTAGGATAGAAACTGTGTAGATAGACAAAAAAGGATATTTGTAATAAAAAAGATGAAAATACTTAAGTAACTGGATAACATTGTTGGTGGAGTTGTGAACTAATCCAACTATTCTGGTGAGCAATTTGGAACTATGCCCAAAAGAGTTATCAAACTGTTCAAACATGCTCATCATTTGGAGAATGGCTAAATAAATTATGGTATATGAATGTCATGGAATATTATTGTTTTGTAAGAAACGACCAGCAGGATGATTTCAGAGAGGCCTGGAGAGACTTGCATGGACTGATGATGAGTGAAATGAAAAGAACCAGGAGATCATTATGCATGGCAACAACAATACTATATGATGATCAATTATGATGGACATGGCTCTCTTCAACAATGAAATGTTTCAAACCAGTTCCAATTGTTCAGTGAAGAAAGTCATATACACCCAGAGAGAGGGATGTGAAATGTGGACCACAACATAACATTTTCCATGAGCTCTATCAATGTTTGCTTGCATTGGGTTTCCTTTCTCAGATATTTTTTATTCATGTAGATAACGATTGTTCTTGCACAGCAAGATAAGTGTGGAAATATGTATACATATATTCGACTTGTCAAGTATTTTAATATAATTAACATGTAGTGGACTTCCTGCCATCTAGGGGAGGGGTGGGGACTAGGGGGAAAATTTATAACGGAAAGCTTTGTAAGGGTCAATGTTGAAGAATCACCCATACATATGTTACGCAAATAAAAAGCTTTAATTTAAAAAAAAATTATATGATGATCAATTCTGATGGACATGACTCTCTCCAACAATGAGATATTTGAGGCCAGTTCTAATTTCTTGTGATAAAGAGAAGCATCTACACCCAGAGAAAGGCCTGTGGAAACTGTGTGTAGTTCAAAACATAGTATTTTAACTCTTTCGATTGTTTACTTCCATTTTGCTTTCTTTCTCATTTTTTCCCTTTTTGATCACATTTTTGTGTAGCACAAGTGTATAAATACACAAACACACATACAAACATACACACACACACACTGGATTTAACATATATATTTTTTAACATTTCTAACACATATTGGATTACTTGCCATCTAGGGGAAAAGAAGGGAAAAATTTGGAACACAAGGTTTTGCAAGGGTCAATGGTGAAAAATTATCCATGCATAGATAGATAGATCGATAGATAGATTTTTTTTATTAAAGCTTTTTATTTGAAAACATATGCATGGGTAATTTTTCAACACTGATCCTTGCAAAGCCTTCTGTTCCAAATTCTTCTCTCCTTCCCCCCACCCCTCCCCTAGATGACAGGAAGTCTAATATATGTTAATTATGTTAAAATACTTGACCAATCAAATAAGTGTACATGCATATATTTTTAAAATAAAAAGCTTTAGTTAAAAAAAAAAAGAAGTAACTGGATATAATGAGTGAGAGAGCAGGAAGAGTCAGTAATTAACCAACAGATATGCATATAAGCAACTAAGGATAATGACGTTTCTCAACAGAAATAAAGATTGTAGAAGGGATGAATTTAGAATTTTTTTCAAAAATTAGTATCATTATGCTGAGTGAAATGAGCAGAACCAGGAGATCATTATACACGGCAACAACAGTACTATATGACGATCAATTCTGATGGACATGGCTCTCTTCAACAATGAAATGTTTCAAACCACCTCCAATTGTTCACTGAAGTAAGCCATATACACCCAGAGAGAGGGATACGAAATGTGGACCATAACATAACATTCTCATACTCCTTGATTGATGTTTGCTTACATTGTGTTTCCTTTATCTGATATATCGTTTGTGTAGATAAGATTTTTCTTGCACACCAATGATAAGTTTGGAAATATGTATACATATATTCGATTTGCCAATATTTTAACATAATTAACATGTAGTGGATATCCTGCCATCTAGGGGAGGGGTGGGGAGTTGGGGGAAAAATTTGTAACGGAAAGCTATGTAAGGGTTATTGTTGAAGAATTACCCACACATATGTTATGCAAATAAAATAAAAATTAAAAAAAAATTAGTATCATTAATTAAACTTGAGATGCTTCTGGGGTATTAATGCAAAAATATCCATCTGGAAATTGTTAATGCCAGAGAGACATTCAAGAAAGAGATTGGTTATTCATTTGTTCAATCATATCTAATAATTTCATTCTTCCATGGGGTTTTCTTAGCAAAGATAGTGTAGTGATTTGCCATTTTCTTCTCCAGTTCACTTTTTTTTCCACCTCACTTTACCAAGTCAAACACTTAAGTGTTAAATAATTGAAAAGTAAAGTGTAAGTAATTATCTGAGGTCAGATTTGAACTCAGGAAGGCAAGTTACATGCAGGGTAAGAATAATAGAACCTATGAGAGCTGACAAGATCATCAAGGAGAGTATAAGCTGGCACACACTGAGAACAAGGTTTTCTTTTGGCATGAATACTTTTAACATTAGAAAGTGTTTTATTATTACAAAGACAGGTCTGTGATCTAGAACTGGATGTTCCCTAAAATAATACAGATCACAGCCCATCCATGCTTGCTCATTCTATGTACTGCTTGTCCATATCCCCCTTATGCATGAGGACTTCCTCATTTTTTGTTTCTATATTGGGAATACCAGCAGAGTACATGAATAGTCATTTCTTTCCTTCTTTCTTTTTTGCAAAGTAATTGGGGTGAATGATTTGCCCAGGGACACACAACTATTAAGTATCAAGTGGGGTCAGATTTGAACTCAGGTCCTCCTGACTCCAGGGATGGTACTCTACCTACTATGCCCCCTAATAGCTCACATGTTTCTTTTTTAATCACATAATAATATGAAAATATCCCTTATTCCAGTTCTTTATATTTCCTTATTACTTGTTGCAAGATGATCATGACCACTGGTTTTTTTTTTTCCCTTTGCCCTTTGAGTGATGAGCATTTTTAATTCTACAAAACCTGTATTATTTCATGGCTCATAGCCATAAGACATGAGTAGACTTTTTTTTTTCAGGAAGAAATTTGGATAAATTCAGTTTTGAGATTTTGCAAAGGCTGTCCATCTATCTCATTTTTCTCCTTTTCAAATCATGATTTTGTAGGTGTCTACCCTAGACACATCCCACAAAGACTTTAGGCTTTACAGGTCACATATGCATAAAGACAAGCATATGGCTAGAAATGGGGGAAGATAATCTTCCTCCAGAATGAAAAAGAATTTATGAAGCATCAATTATGTGCCAACTATGGACACAACTACCAAAAGCAAGACAAATTTCAGCTCACATTCTAAAATGTCAGTATATAGGAGAATATCCGACAGATGCAGTGGCAGGAAGAATTGTTTTTTTGTTTTTGTTTTGTTTTAATCAAAGCTCTTTATTTGTAAAACATATGCATGGGTAATTTTTCAACACTGACCATTGCAAAGCTTCCGTTACAAATTTTTTCCTTCTATCCCCCACCCCCTCCCCTAGATGGTAGGAAATCTAATACATGTTAATTACGTTAAAATATTTGACAAATCAAGTATGTGTATACATATTTAAACAGTTATCTTGCTGTACAAGAAAAATCCAATCTACAAGAAAAAAAAAATCTGAGAAGAAAAACACAATGTAAGCAAACATCAATAGAAAGCATGAAAATGCTATGTTGTGTCCCATCCTCAGATCCCACAGGCCTCCCCCTGGGTGTATACGGCTTTCTTCAGCATTGAACAACTGGAACTGGTTTGAAACATCTCACTGTTGACGACAGCCATGTCCATCAGAATTGATCATCATATAGTCTTGTTGTTGCCGTGTATAATGATCTCCTGGTTCTACTCATTTCACTCAGCATTAGTTCATGCAAGTCTCTCCAGGCCTCTCTGAAATCGTCCTGCTGGTCGTTTCTTACAGAGCAATAATATTCCATAACATTCATATACCATAGTTTATTCAGCCATTCTCCAATTGATGGGCATTCATTCAGTTTCCAGTTTCTAGCCACTACAAAAAGGGCTGCCACAAACATTTTTGTACATGTGGGGTCCTTTCCTTCCTTTATTATTTCTTTGGGGTATAAGCCCAATAGAAATGCTGCTGGGTCAAAGGGTATGCACAGTTTGATAACTTTTTGAGCATAGTTCCAAATTGCTCTCCAGAATGGGTGGATCCGTTCACAGCTCCACCAACAATATATCAGTGTCCCAGTTTTCCCCAGGTGATAAAAGAGAGGGCATATTGGGAAAGGGAGTGATCAGTACCAAAATATTTTTGAGGAGGGACCAGGTGAAAGGAGAGAGAGAATAAATGGAGGGAGGGGAGAGGAAGAAATGCAGTTAGCAATAATAATTGTAAAAAAATTTTGAAGCACATTTCTCTGATAAGGCCTCATTTCTCAAACATAGAGGGAACAGTCAAATTTATATTAAAAAAAGAATAAGAACCATGCCCCATTTGATAAATGATCAAAAGATACAATCTGTGCCCAAAGGGCTACAAATTCATGTATATCCTTTGACCAAACACCACCACTACTAGACATGACTACCAAAAGAGATTCAAAAAAAGGAAAATTACCTGTATGTACAAAAAATATTCATAGCAGCTCTATTCTCAGGGCAAAATAATTGGAGACTGAGGAGATGCCCCTCAATTAAGGAATGGTTCAATAAATTTTGGTATGATGGAATATTATTGTTCTATGGGAAATAATGATCAGGATGCTCTCAAAAACAAACAAACCAATAAACAAAAAGCATGTTAAGTCTTTCAAGAACTCAAGCAAAGTGAAATGTACTGTAAACAAAGTACTAGCGATGTTCTGAGATGACTAGCTGTAAATGACTGCCATTCTCAGTAGTACAATCATTCCCTACTGCTCTGAAGGATTTATGATGAAAAATATTGTCCAAACCAGAGAAGGAACTGATTGTGTCAATACAGATTGAAGCATTCTCTTTCTCTCTGTCTCTCATTTTAACTTAATTTTTCTTGAGGGTTTTTGTTATTATTAGGGTGGGAAATCTACATTTTCTTTCATAACTTGACTTTTACAGAAATAAAAAGCTTATTGAGCTTATTGTTTGTTGATTACCAAAAAAGCATTTAATTCAGTAGAGCAAAATAACAGCCATAATAATAATAGCTAACTATGTGCTAAGAACTTTGCTATTATTTTTTCATTTAGTCTCCACAACCACCACTGGAGGATTTTTTGCATAACATGTAGTTTCTTAATTGTGGATAGGGATAAGAGAGGGAAACTAGAATTCAAAAAATTTTAAAAACAAATGTAAATTTTTTTGTTTTGAATAACTGGAAGAAAACATCAAATCAAATAAAAAATACCTTTAAAAATAAATATTTTTGCTGTGAACATTGCATTCTCTAGATATTAGGGGTAAACACATCTGTCGGGGATCTATGAGCTTTGGTTTTGAGTAGATATAGATCTATATAGTACTTTTAACCTGGGGTAGCCTCTTTTTTTTTCCTGGAAGGCCAAATTTGCTAAAACTGATTGACATGTTTGAGAGGTTGTCCATCTATTTCATAAGTCAAAACAGCAGGCATTCTTTGTACACTTTTTCAATTAAGGATTATTATGCCATTATTCCAAACTCTTGAATGACTATGGATCTCTTTTTACAGGAGACTCTGCAATCTTACAGGATTTTATGCAGCCATCATAATGGTATCCACAAATAGAACCATCTTGGCTCTTTATCAGACTCTGTTCTGTTTCTCTTTCTTCAAAGTCACCATCTCTGGCAAACAAATATCTCCTTCTTTTGAGTATCGTAAGACAATTATAATCAGAGGGTAATTGGATAAAGTCATCTCTTATTTCTCTCAAGGATCACTGATTTAGTCCTGAAACAGATTTAAAAGGTCATCTAGTTCAACTTACTCACTTGCATATAAGGAAATTGAGGACCAAACAAGAATTTTGAATAACTTGGTATCAGTGAGTTTCTTTAAAAAACATCCTTTAAGGGGGCAGCTAGGTGGCGTAGTAGATAGAGGACAAGCACCAGCCTTGAAGTCAGGAGGACCTGGGTTCAAATTTGACGTCAGACACTTAACACTTCCTAGCTGTGTGCCCGTAGGCAACTCACTTAGCCCTAACTGCCTCAGGAAAAAAAAAAAAAAAGATTCTTTAAGACCTATAAAATAAGGATAGTGATAGCATCCACCTCCCATGATGGCTATGAGGACTAAATGAAAAAATAGTTTTAAAATGATATATAAATGATAGATATTATCATGGCTGTTATTTTGCTCTACTGAATCAAATGCTTTTTTGGTAATCAACAAACAATAAGATAAATGGGATTTTGTATTCTCCGTGTGTATTTGTGACATGTTTGGAATATAACAGTATGTCCAGTGGACTATCACTTGGTAAATGACTCCTCATTCCTTACTAATACTTGCATCACAGATGTCTTCAAAGTACGCATTATTCTTATGAAGATTTCATATTGATGTATATGATATGTAAACCCTAAACTTGCCTCTTTGCAACTATTAGGCATCTCAACTTGTTCTGTCCTCTGAGGTCAAAAGGAACAAATTTAATTCAATTCCTATGTATTTAAATATAACTATTACATCACCTCTCCACCTCCAAGTCTCTTCTTGCATAAACATAAGGTTATAACATAAGCATAAGATAAACATCCAGATTTTCTTTAACATTTACTTATTTGATATGATTGGCCCCCATTCTCCAATTTGTCAATGTTCTTTTTATCTTTGAATGTATATATGTGCATATTGATATATTTACATGTACTTTGTATAGTTTAACACATGTGTAAGTGTACATAAACAAAATGTGAATATGTGCATATATACACATGTAGATATTTAATTCATGTAAGTGCTTACTATATGTAAATACAGGTGAATACACATAAGTCAAATGATACACATTAAATACGACTATGATGAAAATCCACTGTCCACCAAATATAATAGATTCAGACCTCTTTCAAGATATGTAGTATCTTGAATAGTCCTTTTTTTTGTACGAGGTACTTACAGAGAAGTTACCTCAAAGTCAAAACAGCAGCTAGGTGGGACAGTATATTAAAAATACTGGGTTTAGAGTCAAGAAAAACCAAATTGAAATCTGGCCTCTCCCTTGCTTTAATAATATGTGTGGGAGGGATATGTGACCCTGTGCAAGTCAACTTAAATGAGGTTAATAATAGGATCTACCTCAAAAGATTGTTCTGAGAGTGCAATAATATTTATATCCATTTTCATATTATCTAGGGAAAAAAATCGATCAAGAAATACAACAGTGTTTACATTTATGAGTCATTCAGGTGATAGTTAAAAACAAAGACATTTATTGAAAAATTATAAGAAAGTAGCAACAGAGACCTTACCTCACAAACCTAGAACATTTCACCAATATATAATATATATCTCTTTGCCTGAGATGCTGTTTCTTCCCCACAAAAGAATGAGCAGGTTCTTGTCATGCCTCTTTTATCTTAGAACCAAGGGGAAAGGAAAGGTTTTGCCTTTTTGGGGAGGCAGTAGAAGAAGG
Organism: Myrmecobius fasciatus; assembly: GCA_023553655.1. Lineage (NCBI taxonomy): Eukaryota > Metazoa > Chordata > Mammalia > Dasyuromorphia > Myrmecobiidae > Myrmecobius > Myrmecobius fasciatus. Next base: position 831,234 of record JAJPUD010000145.1, read on the forward strand.
CTCTTCAATACCTAGTAAGCAATAAAAAAGGGAAAAACAAAAATAACATCTCTGATTCTTGCCACTAAATCCCAGAATATATCTGTATACAGTTTTTTCTTCTGGAAGGAGCATGTTACCTTTTGGTAACTCATTTGGAGAGGAAAAACAGTCATCCATCTACATAAAATTCAAAGACATTTTATTTCTCTTTGAATCCATATCTTTCTACTTTTTTAGATGAAACATCTCTCCCCTAAGCTTCTATTTAACTTAGGATTAAGAAAGTTTCCTTTAGAAAAAGAAATCACATATGCAAAAATGTTTGTAAAAGTCCTTTTTGTGAAGTGGCAAGGAATTGGAAGTTAAGTGGATTCCCATCAGCTGAGGAATGGCTGAATAGGTTATGATATATGAATTAATATGGTATATGAATGTAATAGAATATTATTGTTCTATAAGAAATGAGCAGCAGGGGTGGAGCCAAGACGGCGAACTGCAGACATCATTCTCTGTGAGCTCCTCTGATCTTCCCTCAGACCCAGAACAAATTAAGCCTCCGAACTGGTTCTGGAGTGAGGGCTCCACCAAGCACTTGGAGTACAACACAATTCTATTAAAAATTACCTTGGAAGAACTCCGGAGCAGGTCAGTTTCAGACGGGCAGGGGATCGGCCGCAGGCACCAGCGCGCAACCCGGGCAGAGCGGGGCTGGGACAGAGGTTGGCGGATTCTAGGCACCCAGGAAGTCCCTGGGAGATGCTTGGGCCACTTTTCTCTGCTTGCAGGCAGGTGCTTTGGCAGATCTGCCTTTGGTAAAGGGTGGATTGAGAACAGCTGAAAGCGTGGATCTAGTGCAGATCTAGCCAGACCAGCCCTGCACCGGAAGTCAACTACGCGAACTGCCCCAGGACAAATTGAAACGGCTACTGGTCCTGCTCTTGATTCAGACCTCAGCTCAAAAACATGAGCAAGAAGCAGAAGAGAGCTCTCACCATAGACAGCTTTTATGGAGAGAAAGAACGGCAGACCTCAGATTGTGAGGTTCCTAAAGGGAAAGCAACCCCAGAGGAAGCCACAAAGGTAGACACGAGCTGGTCCCCATTTCACAAGGCTTTCCTGGAAGATTGCATAAAGAACCTCAGAAGAGAGAAGAAAAATGGGGAAATGAATTGAGATCAGTGCAAGAAGGATATAATGCCCTGCAAAAGAGATATGAAAAAGACAGCAATTCACTGAAAAACAAAATTGGTGATATTGAAAAAGTCACCAACTCACTGAAAAACAAAATTGGTGAAATGGAAAAAGACACCAATTCACTGAAAAACAAAATTGGTGAAATGGAAAAAGACAAAAACTCACTGAAAAACAAAACCGGCGAAATGGAAGAAGACAACAACTCACTGAAAAACAAAACTGGTGATTTGGAAAAAAGACACCAACTCACTGAAAAACAAAATTGGTGAAATGGAAAAAGACACCAATTCACTGAAAAACAAAACTGGTGAATTGGAAAAAAGACACCAACTCACTGAAAAACAAAATTGGTGAAAGGGAAAAAGAATGCAATGAACACAAAAATTCAATTGGCCAGTCACAAATGGAGCTAAAAAAGGTAACTGAAGCAAATAATACTTTAAAAATTAAAATTGAACAAATAGAAGTGAATGACTGAATAAGACTTTAAGAACCAGTCAAACAAAACCCAAAAAAATGAAAAAATAGAAGAAAATATGAAATTTCTCCTAGGAAAAACTGACTTGGAAAACAGATCTAGGAGAGAGAATCTAAGGATTACTGGACTCCCTGAAAGCCACCAGGGAAAAAAGAACCAGCATGCTATTTTCCAGGAAATCATGAAAGAAAACTGCCCTGATGTTTCAGAATCAGAAGGCAAAATCGCCATCGAAAAAATTCACCGATCAGCTCCTGAAAGAGACCCCAAAATTAAAACCACAAGGAATATTGTGGCCAAATTTCAGGACTATCGCACCAAGGAAAAGATATTGCAAGCAGCTAGAAAGAAACAATTCAAATACCGAGGAACTGTAATTAGAATCATACAAGATGGGTCAGCTTCCACATTAAAGGAACAAAGGGCCTGCAATCAGATATTCCAAAAGGCAAAGGAACTTGGATTGCAGCCAAGAATAAGTTATCCAGCTAGAATGAGCATTATCTTCCAGGGAAGAAGATGTTCATTCAATGATACAGGAGAATTTCAGCTATTTCTAATGAAAAGACCAGATCTGAACAAAAAATGTGACCTCTAAACACAGAACTCAAGAGAAGCATTAAAAAAAAAAAAAGGTAAAAAGGAAAGAACTCTTGAGAACTATATTTCTACTATGGGTATACTTAAAGAATGGAGGTATACCTTTGACCCAGCAGCGTTTCTATTGGGCTTATATCCCAAAGAAATCATAAAGGAAGGAAAGGGCCCCACATGTACAAGAATGTTTGTGGCAGCCCTTTTTGTAGTGGCTAGAAACTGGAAACTGAATGCATGCTCATAAATTGGAGAATGGCTGAACAAATCGTGGTATATGAATGTTTTGGAATATTATTATTCTGTGAGAAACAACCAGCAGGATGATTTCAGAGAGATCTGGAAAGACTTACATGAACTGATGCTGAGCAAAATGAGCAGAATCAGAAGATCATTGTACACCACAACACCAATACTATATGATGATCAATTCTGGTGAACATGGCTCTCTACAACAATGAAATGTTTCAAACCAGTTCCAATTGTTCAGTGAAGAAAGCCATATACACCCACAGAGAGGGATGTGAAATGTGGACCACAACATAACATTTTCATGCTCTCTATCGATGTTTGCTTGCATTGTGTTTCCTTTCTCTGATTTTTCTTTCTTGTAGATATGATTTTTCTTGCACAAAAATGATAAGTGTGGAAATATGTATACATATATTTGATTTGTCAAGTATTTTAACATAATTAACATGTAGTGGATATCCTGCCATCTAGGGGAGGGAAGTAGGGGGGAAAAATTTGTAACAGAAAGTTTTATAAGGGTTAATGTTGAAGAATTACCCATACATATGTTTTGCAAATAAAATGTTTTAATAAAAAAAATGAAAAAAAAAAAGAATGCAGGCATAATTTGATTTTACTTTGATAATAATGGAAAAAAAAATTAGAGGTAGAAGGGCTATCATACTGGAAAAAGAGAAGAAAGGAGTTAAAATAAAGTAAAAAAACAAAGGAGGTAAAAATAAGGTAAAATCTCATGAAGACGCATAGAAAATCTAATATAATTGAAGGAAAGAACGGAGGGCGATGACCATTGTGTGAATCTTACTCTCATCAGATTGGTCTCTAAAAGAGTATATCAGACACATTTGGTTTCACAGAAAAACTTGTCCCTCCTTATAGGGAAGTAGGAGAGAAAGGAGGAAAATAAAGGGATAGACTAATAGAAGGGAAAATAGAAAAATTAGGGGAAAGGTGTAAAAAAGAGGGAGGAGCTCTAAAGGGGGGAGGACTGTTGGAGGTGGTCATCAAAACAAAATACTGGGGAGGATGAAAGGAAGAAAGGGGAAAGGGAAGAGAAAAGCATAACTTTGGGTAAATAAGATGGCAGGAAATACAAATTTAGTTATTCTAACTGTAAATGTGAATGGCATGAACTCTCCCATAAAACGGAAGCAGATAGCAGACTGGATTAAAAGCCAGAATCCTACAATATGTTGTTTACAAGAAACACATCTAAAACATAGAGATACATACGGAGTGAAGGTAAAGGGCTGGAGCAGAATCTTTTATGCTTCAGGTGAACAAAAAAAAGCAAGGGTAGCAATCCTTATCTCAGATCAAGTAAAAGCAAAAATACATCAAATTAAAAGAGATAAGGAAGGAAACTATGTTTTACTAAAGTGTACCATAGATAAGGAAGAGGTATCAATACTAAACATATATGCAGTATATAAGTGGTATAGCATCCAAATTCCTAGAGGAGAAACTAACAGAGATGCAAGGAGAAATAGTCAGCAAAACTATACTAGTGGGGGATCTCAACCTTGCTCTCTCAGAATTAGATAAATCAAACCACAAAATAAATAAGGAAGAAATTAGGGAGGTAAACAAAATGTTAGAAAAGTTAGATATGAGATAGATCTTTGGAGAAAATGGAATGGAGGCAGAAGGGAGTTTACTTTTTTCTCAGGGGTTCGAGGAACTTATACAAAAATTGATCATGTGTTAGGGCATAAAAACCTTAAAATCAAATGCAGAAAGGCAGAAATAGTAAATGCATTCTTTTCAGATCATGATGCAATAAAAATCACATGCAATATAAGGCCAGGAGAAAACAGACCAAAAGTTAATTGAAAATTAAATAATCTAATTTTAAAGAATGAATGGGTGAAAACGCAAATCACAGACACAATCAATAATTTCATCAAGGAGAATGAAAATAATGAGACAACATAGCAAAATTTGTGGGATATGGCCAAAGCAGTTACAAGGGGTAATTTTACATCTCTAGATGCTTACTTGCATAAAATGGAGAAAGAGAAGATCAATGAATTGGGCTTACAATTAAAAAAGCTAGAAAAAGAGCAAATTAAAAACTCTCAATTAAATACCAAGTTGGAAATTCTGAAAATAAAAGGGGAGATTAATAAAATTGAAAATAAGAAAACTTTTGAAATGATAAATAAAACTAAGAGTTGGTTTTATGAAAAAATCAACAAAATAGATAAACCTTTACTTAATTTGATTAGAAAAAGGGAGAACTTTCCTCCAATGAAGAGGAAATTAGAGTAATAATTAGGAGTTACTTTGCCCAATTTTACGCCAATAAATTTGATAATGTAAATGAAATGGAGGAATATCTACAAAAATATAGACTACCCCAGTTAAAAGAAGAGGAAATAAATTATTTAAATAGCCCCATTTTTAAAAAAGAAATAGAACAAGCTATTAATCAACTCCCTAAGAAAAAATCTCCAGGGCCAGATGGATTTATATGTGAATTCTACCAAACATTCAAAGAACAATTAATCCCAATACTATATAAACTATTTGAAAAAATAGGGAAAGAAGGTGTACTACCCAAATTTCTTCTATGACACAGATATGGTGCTGATAGCTAAACCAGGTAAGGAGAAAACTGAGAAAGAAAACTATAGACCAATTTCCCTAATGAATATTGATGCAAAAATTTTAAATAAGATTTTAGCAATGAGGTTACAGAAAGTTATCCCCAGGATAATACACTATGACCAAGTAGGATTTATAGCAGGAATGCAGGGCTGGTTCAATATTAGGAAAACTATTAGCATAATCAATTATGTTAATAACCAAATTAACAAAAACCATATGATTATCTCAATAGATGCAGAAAAAGCCTTTGATAAAATCCAACACACATTCCTATTAAAAACACTGGAGAGTACAGGAATAAATGGGCTTTTCCTTAAAATGATTAGTAGTATCTACTTAAAACCATCAGGAGGCATCATATGTAATGGAGTCAAACTAGAACCATTCCCAATAAGATCAGGAGTGAAAAAAGGCTGCCCACTGTCACCATTATTATTTAATATTATCTTAGAAATGTTAGCTTTGGCAGTAAGAGAAGAAAAAGAGATTAAAGGAATTAGAGTAGGTAATGAGGAAACAAAATTATCACTCTTTGCAGATAACATGATGGTATACTTAGAGAACCCAAAAAACTCGACTAAAAAATTACTAGAAACAATTTAGCAAAGTTGCAGGATACAAAATAAATCCACATAAATAGTATAAAATATTTGGGAATATATCTGGTAAGGAAAAGTCAGGAACTATATGAACTAAATTATAAAACATTCTCCACACAAATAAAATCAGACCTAGTCAATTGGAAAAAACATAAAATGCTCATGGGTAGGCCAAGTGAATATAATAAAAATGACAATACTACCCAAACTAATTTACTTATTTAGTGCCATACCAATCCAATCAAACTCCCAAGAAATTATTTTACAGATCTAGAAAAAATAGCAGCAAAATTCATTTAAAAAACAAAAGGTCAAGAGTTTCAAGAGAATTAATGAAAAAAAAAAGGTTAATGATGGTGGACTTCCTGTACCAGATCTAAAACTATATTATAAAGCAGCGGTCATCAAAACCATTTGATACTGGCTAAGAAATAGAGTAGTTGATCAGTGGCATAGGATAGGATCACAGGACAAACTAGGCAATAACTATAGCAATTTAGTCTTTGATAAACCCAAAGACCCCAGCTTTTGGGATAAGTATTCACTATTTGACAAAAACTGCTGGGAAAACTGGAAACTAGTGTGGAAGAAATTAGGGCTTGACCCACATCTAACACCACATACCAAGATAAGATCTAACTGGGTTCATGATCTGGATATAAAGAGTGATACTATAAGTAAATTAGAGGAACATAGTATAGTTTACCTCTCAGACCTATAGAGATGGAATAAATTTATGTCCAAAGAAGAACTGGAACTCTTAACTGAATACCAGATAGATAACTTTGACTATATTAAGTTAAAAAGTTTTTGTACAAACAAAACCAAGGCAGTCAAGATTAGGAGGGAAGCAATAAATTGGGAAATCATCTTTATATTTAAGGGTTCTGATAAAGGTCTCATCTCTAAAATACATAGAGAATCGTTTCATATTTATAAGAATTCAAGCCATTCTCCAATCGATAAATGGTCAAAGGATATGAACAGACAATTTTCAGAGGATGAAATTAAAACTATTTGTAATCATATGAAAAGGTGCTCCAAATCACTATTCATCAGAGAAATGCACATCAAGACAACCCTGAGGTACCACTACACACCTGTCAGATTGGCTAAAATGACAGGAAAAGTTAATGATGAATGTTGGAGGGATGTGGGAAAACTGGGACACTGATGCATTGTTGGTGAAGCTGTGAACGGATCCAGCTATTCTGGAGAGCAATTTGGAACTATGCTCAAAAAGTTATCAAACTGTGCATACCCTTTGACCCAGCAGTGTTTCTATTGGGCCTATATCCCAAAGTGATCTTAG
>JAJPUD010000145.1:847532-868775 GCA_023553655.1 Myrmecobius fasciatus
AAACCAGTTCCAGTTGTTCACTGAAGAAAACCATATACACCCAGAAAAAGGAACATGAAATATGGACTACAACGTAACATTTTCATGATCTCTATTGACATTTGCTTGTATTGTGTTGCCTTTCTCTGATTCTTTTTTTTTCTTGTAGATAGGATTTTTCTTGCATAACTTGTCAAGTATTTCAACATTATAAACATGTAGTGGACTTCCTGCCATCTAGGGGAGGGGAGGGGACTGGGGGTAAAATTTGTATTGGAAAGCTTTGTAAAGATCAAGGTTGGGGAACTACCCATACATATGTTAAATAAAAAAAAAAAAAAGTTATCAAACTGTGCATACCCTTTGGCCCAGCAGTGTTTCTACTGGGCCTATATCCCAAAGAAATTTTAAAGGAGGGAAAGGGCCCCACATTTGCAAGAATGTTTGTGGCAGCCCTTTTTGTAGTGGCTAGAAACTGGAAACTGAATGGATGCCCATCAATTGGAGAATGGCTGAATAAATTATGGTATATGAATATTATGGAATATTATTGTTCTGTAAGAAACAACCAGCAGGACGATTTCAGAGGGGCCTGGAGAGACTTACATGAACTGATGCTGAGTGAAATGAGCAGAACCAGGAGATCATTATACACGGCAACAGCAAGACTATAATGATGATCAATTCTGATGGACATGGCTCTCTTCAACAACAAAATGTTTCAAACCACTTCCAATTGTTCACTGAAGAAAGCCATATACACCCAAAGAGAGGGATGTGAAATGTGGACCACAACATATCATTTTCATGCTCTATATTGATAATTGCTTGCATTGGGTTTCCTTTATCAGATCTTTTTTGTTCATGTAGATACGATTGTTCTAGCACAGCAAGATAAGTATGGAAACATGTATACATATATTTGACTTGTCAAATATTTTAATATAATTAACATGTAGTAGACTTCCTGCCATCTAGAAGAGGGGAGGGAAATAGGGGGAAAACTTGTAACAGAAAGCTTTGTAATGGTCAATGTTGAAGAACTACCCATACATATGTTATGCAAATAAAAAGCTAAAAGAAAAAAAATTCCCCAATAATTTAGCATACCTTCAATAACAGAACTACTGGGCAGGAGAGACTCATGGACTCTAGGATTGCTGAGGAGCCTACTAGATAAGATTTTTTGCCCATATCAGTGTTCTTGGATCCAAATGCTTTTGAAGGGTGGTAATTTTTCTCAAATTCTTATGTGGCATAAAGCCTGCTAGAATATAATTAGAAGAGACTTTTAGAAATTAAACTGATATTTCTGGCATCTAAGGCAGTCAATGTTTCTCAGCCCAACTTGAGGAAAAACTGGGCTCTTTGATATACAGTAATACTGGCAAGAATTGCATCTTTAATTAGCATGCCTGTTGATTTTCTGTCTCCCACTTTCCCTTTGATAGGTCTCTTGCACCTGAAAATCTCAGACATAAACTTACACAGAGTTCAAAAACATATAATTTGGGCAGTAGCATCTTTTACTTGACAAGGAGTTCACAGTGACTCAGGAATAGAATTACGTGCTTAAATGAAGAACCTTCTTTTGTTTCCCAATATATATCTGGAGTAGGACTAAGACAAATTTAAATCCTGTGCCCCTGCCACCACATATTCAGTAGACAAAAAAGCAAGAGACATGTCTGTTTTCTCTTATATTCTTACCTTGGAATTCTGCTTATTACCCTTTCTGAGATGCAAATAAGAATGTAAACATAGATTCTTTAAGAGGCAAGAAATGCTTCTCTCTAGCTTTGTGATTACCTGGTTATGACAGGCAAAAAACAATAACAAGAATAATAAACTTTTTCAAGGGCAACCCTTAAGAGTAGAGATCTCTCAATTCAGTCTGAGGATAAACTCAATCATGGGGAGTCAATAAAGTAAACAAACTTTCGGTTAAAATTATAATCTCAACATAAAAAAACCCAAAAAAACAAAAAACAAAAACAAACAAGCTTTAAGGTCTATCCTTATGTCACAACTAGAATGAGTACTTAGGTAAAATCTAATTGGCAACGGCCAGATAGTGGGAGTTTCAATTCTGATAAATCTATTTTAAAAGATCTAGGGAAGTTCCTTTTCCTAGGTAGAACAACTGATAACACTGGGAAAACAGAAAACAAAGAGGAAGCAAACACATTCTTGCTAGCTTAAAAGATTCTCTGGAAAAAAAGAAAAACTTAAGATCAGGCAAGAAACAGCCAAACTATTAAATGCAAATTACAACACCTCCCATCAGAATGGATAATATATATAAAAGGAAAATGACAAATGTTGGAAGGAATGTGGAAAAACTGGGATACTAATGCACTATTGGGGAAGTTGTGAACTGATCTAACTATCCTGAAGAGCAATTTCCAACTATGCCCAAAGGGCTATGTGCATACCCTTTGATCTAGCAAAACCACTGCTACATTTATATCCCAAAGATATCCAAAACAAGGAGAGGGAAGATCTACTTGTATAAAAATAGCTATGGCAACTCTTTATGGTGGCTAAGAATTGAACATCAAAAAGATGCCCATCAATTTGGAAATGGCAAGCTATAGTATATGACTGTAACAGAATATTTATTTTGCTGTAAGAAATAACAAACAGCATGATTTCAGAAAAGCCCAGAGAGGTATACATGAACTGATGCACAATGAAATGAACAGAACCAGGAGAATGTTGTACACAACAAGGCTAATCATGTTGGATGAAGAACTATGAATGATTTAGCTGTCTCATCAAAACAATGATCTAAGACAATCCCAAAAGACTAAAGATGAAAGATTATCCATCTTCAGAGAAAGAACTGTTGGCGATTCAATACAGACTGAAGCATACTATTTTTCACTTTCTTTTTATTTTTTTCATTTGAATCTTCTAGTACAAAATGACTGACATGGAAATGTTTTACATAATTGCATATAACCTATACGTGATTATTTATCAACTCAGGGAGGGAGCAAAGAGGGACAGAATTTGGAACTCAAAACTTTAAATAAATGTAAAAAAAAAAACCCTTCCATTTGATAATAATGGTTTTTGGGGGTGGGGTGAAGAAGTATAACCAATATTTTCTTTGAGTTTACATAATGTAGAGGATTTATTGTAAGTATCATCTGCATCCTTGTCTTGATTTAAAAAAAAAAAAAAAGCAGCTTGACTTTTTCAGCCAAAGGAAAAAGAATGGGAAAATTTCTGCTGAAAATTTCAAAACTTTTAGAAGATATGGTCTCATCTTTATGCTCCTAATTCTGGCCAAATTGGGAATGCAGTAAGGGACAAGAGAGAGAAGTTCCTTTCTCATGTGCAGAAATTTATGCATTACAAACTAATAAGACACTATATTTGTGACTAAATATGTAATCTGCTTAACATGGACTTTCAAGTTATGATTGAGATGTGGTTTAAATATGTAGTGCTTTAGTGTAAGGGGGAAAGGAGATTTTTATAGACTAGAGAAGGCTCAGTCCTAATGGAACTAATACCAGTTTAAAAGTTTTAAAGCAAGTGGCTTTGCAGGCCTTTTCTGGTGTTGGAGAACCAGCTAGGATCAGGTATTAATTATGTCCAGCTTGGAAAGAAAAAGGCTTATGCGACTAAAAGTAGCAAATAATTTCAAAATGTAAAATGTCATTTTAAAAATGAACAAATGTGCTCTGTAAGAATGATTTGGCAGAATTGCCTAAACAAGAATCAAACTAAAAGATCCTTCATTTGCAAGTTCTCCAACTGGAAGAGACTTTCTCGCTAACTGTGTGTAAAACCTGAAAATTTCAATTCAATTAAAGGGAAAGTAAAAATGTTTGTAGGGGTAACTAAGTGCTCCATAGATACAGTGCTAGGCCTACAATCAGGAACTCATTTTCATGAGTTTGAATATAGCCTCAAACTCTCCTGTGTGATCCTGGGCAAGTCACTTAACCCTGTTTATCTAAGTTTTGTTATCTATAAAAGGAGCTGGAGAAGAAAATGGCAAATCATTCCAGTACCTTTGCCACTCCCCTCTCCCAAAAACAAAGCAAACAAATAAAAAAAAAAACCCAAACCCAAACCCAAATGGGGTCACAAAGAGTAGAACAACAATAGAATCTGTGTAATATATTTCAGTTGCATAAGAAAATGTGGGCCTTCATTTCTAAAATACATAGAGAATTGTCTCATATTTAGAAGAATTCAAGCAACTCTCCAATCAAAAAATGGTCCAAGGATATGAACAGACAATTTTCAGATGATGAAATTAAAACTATTTCTAGTCATATGAAAAGGTGCTCCAAATCACTATTGATCAGAGAAATGCAAATTAAGACAACTCTGAGGTACCACTACACACCTGTCAGATTGGCTAAAATGACAGGAAAAGATAATGACGAATGTTGGAGGGGATGTGGGAAAACTGGGACACTGATACATTGTTGGTGGAGCTGTGAACGGATCCAACCATTCTGGAGAGCAATTTGGAGCTATGGTCAAAAAGTTATCAAACTGTGCGTATCTTTGACCCAGCAGCATTTCTATTAGGCTTATATCCCAAAGAAATCATAAAGGAGGGAAAGGAACCCACGTGTACAAGAATGTTTGTGGCAGCTTTCTTTGTAAAGGCTAGAAACTGGAAACTGAATGGATGCCCATCAATTGGAGAATGGCTGAATAAACTATCATATATGAATGCTATGGAATATTATTGTTCTGTAAGAAACGACCAGCAGGATGATTTCAGAGAGGCCTGGAGAGACTTACATGAACTGATGCTGAGTGAAATGAGCAGAAAGAGGAGATCATTATACATGACAACAATACTATATGATAATCAATTCTGATGGACATGGCTCTCTTCAATAATGAAATGTTTCAAACCAGTTACAATTATTCAGTGAAGAAAGCCATATACACCCAGAGGGATATGAAATGTGGATCACAACATAACATTTTCATGCTCTCTATTGATGTTTGCTTGCATTGTGTTTCCCTTATCTGATTTTTTTTCTTGTAGATCCGACTTTTCTTGCACAGCAAGATAATTTAAAAATATGTATACACATATTTGATTTGTCAAGTATTTTAGCATTAACATGTAGTGGATTTCCTGCCATCTAGGGGAGGGGAGGGGACTAGGGGGAAAAAATCTGTAATGGAAAGCTTTGTAAGAGTCAATGTTGAAAAATTACCCATACATATGTTTTGCAAATAAAAAGCTTTAATTAAAAAAAAAAAAAGAAAAAGAAAAGAAATTTGGGCTTATTTACAAAGGGGAAATTAAATGAAAAACTTATTCAGAAGCTGTTTTGAGATATGGTTTGGAAGAAAAACAATCAGAGGGAAAGTAACCAGTAAAGGAAAAGTAAAGCATTGAATCAGGGGTAGGGGTACAAGTGTAGTCTTTTTCTCCTATTACTGATTTGTACTCTCCCAATTTTCTGCTTTGGATCACTTCATCATCTATTCCTTTTTTCTCCTATGTACTTTTATACGTATATACTTCTAAAAGGTGGAGAAAATCACTCAAAATTATGCTACCCTATCTCAGTCTAGATTCTCCCTGCTGGAAGACAATCTTTCGTTTTTTACATTTATGCATTATGCCACTCTCCTCCTTAATGGTTCTTTCAAACTTTTTTTTTTTTTTTTAATCTCTCATCAAGCCTTTTAAGGTTCCTTCTCAGGTGAAAACCTTGGTCAAACATCATTACAAAAAAATTTAAGACTATCTGCCAAGAGCTCCTTATTCTCCCTTCTTCTTCCTATCATTCAGATGCCTTCTGCTACTATCTAGCCTACTCCTCTCACACAGGAAAAGGTGGCGTTATGCTTTAAAATTCCTCAATCTGTACAAGTGATCTCATTCCACCCCATCTACTTTATTACATTTCCCCCTCCAACATCCCCACTTTATCATTATCTGCAATTTCTCCATCTACTGACCATCCTTCTCTAATGCCTACAAGCATGGCCATGTCTCCAAGCGTCCTCAAAAAAAGCCCTCATCTAATCATTCCATTCCTGCTATTTACTGTCCTATATTTCTTCTGATAGCTACCTCTACTTTTATTCAACTCCTTACAATCCAGCTTCAGACCTCATTATTTAGGGGAAACTGTTTTTCCAAAATTACCAATGATTTTTTAATTTGCCAAATCCAGTGGCTTTATTTCAATCCTCATTTTTCCTTGACATCTCTCTGCAAACTTTCATATCCCTTCTACTTGATAATAGGTTTGTCTCTAGGTCTCTGAGACACCACTCTTTTCTGGTCCTCTTATCAGACCATTTCTGCTCAGTCTCCTCTGCTGGACTCTCATCCAGATCATATCCACTGTCTCAAAGGATTCTGTCGGGGACCCTTTTCTCCCTCTATCCCACTTCATTTATTAATCTCACCAACTCCGTGGCTTTATTATTTCCATGCAAATTATTTTCAAAATTATCTATCCTGCTCTCCAATTTTTGCTGATTTCAGCTCTTAAATGAAAGCCTAGTATATTTTAAATTCAGCATATCTAAAACTCTTTATCCCTCCCCACAAACTTCCAAATCACTGTCAGAGATACCAGCAACCTCCCAGCCCCTCAAGGTGAAGCTGGGTGTCATCAGACATTTTTACTATATTTCATTCTTCATTATGCAGTCTTCTATCTCCTGGTGTCTCTCCCACAACTATCCAGTTATTTCCCTTAATCTAGGTCTGATTGTGTCATAACCCCTCAACTTTCCTATGATCTCCACTCTACAAACTCGGTATCACCTTGGGAATCAAAATCACCACCTTCTGCTCGATGTCCCCAGGCCTTCAGCCCTTGCCTCTTTCCACCCTTATTCCTTGGTTACAAGCCCAGATTAGAAGAAACAGGAGCATCGTCAGATGATCGTGCTTTGTGCCACAAAGCCCAGATCAGTTCTGCTCCTGGGCTACTAATACCAAGAACAGAGAGGGTTTCCAGCACCAGCATTATGCCATTCACACATGGGGCCATTGCTTCCAACAGATGGAGAAAGGCTGTGGATCAGGTCACTAAGCTCTGCACGTACACAAGAGATTGATGTACGTATTGCTAGAAGTAGTTCAGGAGTGGGGAGACTCCAGAGGAGGTCCCCACACTGAAGGGCTACAGAGCCACCTTATGAACTACCTTGCTGCAGGCTTCTGAAACTCAGACCAGATACCACAGCCGTCGTGCCAGGAAACCGAATCACTTCCATTTGAAGTGTCCAACTCTGATGAGCTGGCACACTGTGCTTATCTAAAAGACCCTTTTACAGGGAACTCACACAAATTAAGTGCTCACATGGAGGTCAGAAGAAGTGATCCAAAGACACTCTCAAGGTCTCTAAAGAACTTTGGAATTGATTGCATGACATGGGAGACGCTGTGTGCTCTCAGTGTGGTAGGCCCTCATCAAAGAAGGTACTGTGCTTTACGAGCAAAGCAGAATTGCAATACCTTAAAGAAAGGTGAGATGCACAAAGTTAGAGACGTCTCCACTCCAAACACTCCCGTAGACTATTTCTGCCAGATTTGTGGTACAGCTCACATTGGTCTCAGCAGCCACAGTTGAACAAATTGTAACTTGACTCCAAGATGGTGATGTCATTTTGGTCCTCTTGGAGGATGGAGCACCAACTAAGTAACTCATCACTTCCTACTGTATACTTTGGGTTCCTTGATGTTTATGAACAAAACACTCCAGCTATTGGCTCCCAACATTTTATCTGGCTATCCTCCATGCTTGAAATGCTCTCTCATCTCTGTCTCCCAAATTTCCCTGGCTTCAAGTCAATTAAAATCCCTTCTTCTCCAGGAAGCTTTCTCCAATTCCTAGTACCTATTTCCTATATAGTTTATACAAATTTACTTGCTTCTTGTTTTCCCCAGTGAGTTGTGAGCTCTTTGAGGATAGAGATCATCTCCAGTTCCTGCCCTAGTACTTGACACAGAGATACCTACATTTACTCACTAGTTTGCAAGACTTCAATCAGTAGGAAGTAAAGGGAAAGCTGGAGGATGATTTTCACTGACACAGTATAGATGTGAAGCTAAGAAGGCAATGAAAAGTATATAAAAGTGCTCTTAGAAATAGAAAAGTTTTTAAAAGCAACTCAATTTTTATTGCCTAACAGCAGGTATAAAGAACTATTGATTTTCACTCAAGCTGAAACAATATAAAGTCCTCAAATTTCTAGCTATAAAAATGTACGGCATGAGACAAAAGAAAAGCCTTGGTAAAAGGTTGAGATCTTATTAAAATGACAGAATAGGGAAGACATCTGCCAAAGTGCAGCAAATGCTCAGAAAAATGCTTGTTTCTTTCTCAAGAAATTAGTTTTGATTTTTCATGATTTCTAAGTTTGATTCCACAAATTCTGATATTCATGTAGATGTAGAAAAGTGGCTAAAATCAGTACATTTTTAAATTGAGCAAATTTAAATTTAAATTCATATTGGATTTGATAAATTAGTCCATTAAATTCATAGAGTGGTTGTGTTCTGAATGGTAATTGCTGCTGTAACACTTTTAACTAAATATATCAGGTACAGCAATTATTTTCAGGAATGGTGTTATGTATCAAATTCTCATTTTTAAAATATAAGCCCATGAAAGCAGAGAGGAGCTCTGTAACTTGGCCAACACCTAGGATACACACAACAGGCATATATTTATTGAAATAAATAGTGAGTTTGGGGTTAGCATGGAGTATTAGTGGAAAGCAAAAGTGAAGGGAGTGAGATACATTCAACACCACAGTGAATGACTAAGATAGAAGAGATGGAGGAAACAGGATTTGAGAATGTTAAATACTAGAGCTCTGTGGGTTAAAATGAAGATAAGTACAAAACATTATAGAATCAAACTTAAGAGGAGCCTCAGAATTTTAAACTACAGAGGCTTTCTCTATTCCTTGCAGTTGGACAAGAATTCCCTCCTTCAATATACTCAATAAGTATTAAACCTGATGTTCTTCAGAGAGGTAGTCCATTTCATTTTTGAGCAGCTCTGATTGTTACTTGGTTTTCCAAATAAATATCTGTTCTAAATATGCCTCTTCCAACCTTAACTCACTTCTCCTAATACTGCTACCTACACTTAAGCATAACCAAACCCTTCTTCCATGTCAACAGCTTTTCAAATCATTCAAATCATTGTCATACACATTCCTCAATATCCTTCCCCCAAACACCCCCAGTTCTTTCAACTGATTCTTATTTTTTGTGATCTCAAGACCTTTGACCTTAGTCACTGTTCTAGACAATCTGTAGTTTTATTGATATCCTTAAGTTCTGATCACAATGGAACCACTAGTCCTCTCTTTTCTGAATACTACAAATACCAAAGGATCTATGATTCTATTAGCATAAATATCCTCTCTGAACAGCCTGAATCTACCTTATTTTTCCAACAATGGTTGGGCTCACATCTCTCCAACTTTTCGAAACTTTTTTATCTGGGCAAAGTACATCTTTGTCATATACATATTTTAGCAAGGCTAGCATATATGTGTGTGTGTATATATATATATGTACATATTTATGTATGTAAACCCACATTGCTGTTTGTCAGGTTTATAATTTTGATCTATCAACAAGTTCTAGGCATTTTACGAATGCCTTTGTTATAAAGGTAAGAATTTTGTTGAAAGAGAGCCTTTAAAATGGAATTTTGCGGTGCCAAATTTGAGGACATGGGAAGAATGGGAAAAGTCTCCTGCAAAAGATATTTGAATTGAAGCTTGAAAGAAGTTAAGTGAATAGGCAAGGATGAAGAGAGAAAAAGAATGTCAAGCTTGAAGGAGGGAGAGAGTGAGCGAGGGAGTGTGTGTGAGTGTGTGTGTGTGTGTGTGTGTGTGTGTGTGTGTGTGTGTGAGAGAGAGACAGAGAGAGAGACAGACAGACAGAGAGAGAGAGACAGAGAGAGAGAGGGGGGGGGTCACAGCCAATAAAAAGGTACAGAATGAGAAGATGAAGTGCTATAAGAACAGCAGAATACACCAGAATGGATGAATTATTCAGTGTGTGGAGGAAAATGTAAGAAGATTGGAAAAGAAAGGCACAAGTTGGGAAAACTCTTCAAATGACAAATAGAAAATTTTATTATTTAATATTAGTGATTACAAGAAGCTACTGGAATCTGAAGTGTAAAAAGATGAGACCTGTTCTTTCAAGAAAATCACTTTGGCATCTAAGTAGAGAATGGATTGGAATTAGGGAAACCCAAGCAAATTAAAACAATCTTGGAAAGAAGTGTTGAGGATTTATAATATAGTTTTGGATGTGGAGAGATAACACATATATTGTGAATGTGATAAAATAATCTAACAAAAGAGTAAATATAGAGAAAATATACAGTGAAGAGTCAAGGATGACAAAGTTGAAAAAAAGCACATTAATAAATTACAAGCATCCAGAGTTTAACAATCAGAATAGTAAAGGACATTAAGTCCCTATCATTATGAAAATCAGTTTATGAAATTGTCAATGTTCAGGTAAGTAAAGATATAAATAAGAAACATTTCATGTTGACATGTGGTCATCATGTATTACAATTACTTGTATCTGCAAAAGAATTACTATCCCCACCTCCACCAACTACCAACCTTTGAAAATTTCATCTTTTGCACTAGTAACTATGGCAAAGGAAGAAGAGGTAAATTTACTCAAAAACTCTATAAATCTCCATATTAAATCAACACAATTGATACTTAGTGACTTTAGTTTCCAAGATGGAAATGTATGAAAAACAATGAGGAAAATATGAGAAAACAGCAATTAGGAATAAGAAATTTAAAAAAAAAAGATCAACTTTTTGAAGGCTCCATGGAAGCTTCATTTCTCTATATCATTAACACTTCATTTAAGAAAAGAATCTACAAGTATATAGTATGGTAAGTAATCACCAAAACATAAGAAAAAGTGAAACATTTTTAACAGAGAAAATGAATCATGATTGATATGGAAGTCATCATCAGATTTTTTTTCCCTATAGTCAGAAGTTAAATTAAGTCAAGTGCTATAAATGTTATTTAGTGATGAAAAGAGGAGACAACAGAAGATGAAATAAATGTGGAAACATCTTTAAAACAAACTTTTCGTCATAAAGACAAAGCAGCTACTATATTTGGATTCTGAAAGGACAATTCTCAATATATTTACACAAGAACCAACAATGAAACTAAAACAGTTTTTGAAGAGAAAGAGCAGGATTAGATAAAGTATAGAAAGAAGAGATCCCTGTTGAAGAGTACACAATACTAAGAACACTGAGGGATTGATTCATAGGTACCTGAAGAAGGCAAAGATACAAAAGGCATGGGTGAAGAAAAGACAAGACCCACTGAAAAAAGTAAAATAAGAGCAACTACAAGCCTACCAACCTGCTTTCTAATCTTAATAATCTACAGATACTTTGAAAGTGTTCTCAATGGTTATTTTATGCAACAAGTAGGCTTCATCAAGTAATATTCTATAAAAGGCCACATCTTTAACATTATACAGTTGACTAAAAGGCCTAAAAGAAAAAAAAAATATTCCATTGAGTGTGTTGTTCAGTTGTAATTAACTCTTTGTGACCCCACAAATAAATGACTTGCCATTGCCTTCTCCAACTCATTGTACAGATGAGGAAACAAAGGTAAATGGGGTTAAGTGACTGGCATAGGGTCACACAACTACTAGTTGCCTTAGGCCAGTTTTGAACTCAGGAAGATGAATTTTCCTAATTTTTATAATGATACTTTATCCACTATACCCCCTAGTTTACTATTTGTTAAAAATTATTTTATTCTGCACTGCAAGAGAACATCCTAAAGGTTCTTTCAACAAAACTTCTCAAAAATGGAGCTCATTCTTTAGTTATATGTATAGTGCTTAGATCAGTAAAAAAGCTTAATGAATGCTTGATCAAAATAATTCAAGATTCCTGAAGGACAAAACAGGGATAACTTTGATTACTCTGATCATAAATATCAGGAATGGCTTAAAAGAGATGTATGCTCAATAAAGATATTTGGCATTGTCTTAGGGGAGAGACACAACCCGAGTGTTTATGGACAACACTGTTCTAGTTGCATCATGTTCCAGAACACTATAGAATCTCTTGAAAGAGAACTGTTAACCAATCAAGAGTTTGAATCCATACGTATAAAACCAAGTGGATAGAGAATGCCTATTTTGCAGATAATTATAAATTAAACAAATTAAGGACCTATAAAGTTCTTCTATCACTACATGTACCTTGGATAGAAAATGCAAATAGACAAGAAGGCCTAAAATTAAACAGGAGCTTATTTCAAAGTGCCTTTGGAAAATTGCAAGCTTCACATAAAGACTTCTGACTTCTCCCAGAAACAAAGGTCAATCTTTTTCAATATCTATATTTTATCATTGTTGTTGGATAGCTAACTCCTGACCACTACAGTCTCTGAAAAACTAAAAGTAACCATTCGGGTAACATAGTGTAGGGTAGATAGTGGCTGTGTCCAGATTTCCTCATATACATATTCTTAACATACAATGCATCTTTACCCTATTCCTACCTCTTTACCAATCATTCTCCTTTCTAAATATGGTTCACCCTTCTGGAATCATACTCTAGACATTGACTGTATTCCACCAAATTCGAGTTATCTTTGATTTCAAATTTGCCCTCTTATATTACAATCTAATTCATCTTTCTTACCCATACTTGGTGCTTATGTACAGAAATATGTAAAGCTAGATGTTTTACTTATAGTTCTTTCCTTTATGTCCATGAATTTGGGGCATTTCTAATGTTTTTATTACTACATTGTACCTATATCTATGAGCAGTTTTCTACTTTCAATTAAAGCTTTTATTTACATGTACAAGGCTCCAAATATTTATCATTCCTTGTAAAGTATACTTTGCATACCATTCTGACAAGGCAGAATGACACGATATAGAGTACAGGAAGAGAATGTAAATCAAGTCCAAATCTGTAAGGGTGGAAATGGTGACAATGAAAAAAATGGCTAAAACTAAGTTTGTAATTAACTAGTTCCCAATTGCCCTTTGCAGAGGAAGGTGCTTTACATATTTTAAGTTATTTTAAATGTGTCCTTGTACCTATTAAGTTCCATTCTGAACTGTAAATTTAAATTGTTGGGTTAAAAAGGGAGTGATGAGGCAAGGAAGAATTGGACAATAATTACATATCCATTTAGCAAGACTGTTTACTCCAATTGAAGCATTAAATACTTTATGGATGAGCAGTAATAAATGATAGATGAAGAATTAACACACATTCAAATAAAGAGGCTTACCAAATAACTTGAGTTCAATTTCACGAACATCATTCTCTTTTGGCTCTCAGCAAGCAAGTATATCTACCCCAACATTTAAAGGTCTACAATTCCATTGTTCACATACTAATTCCAAAGCTAGTGAAAGGCATCTGCCCTAGTGCCTAAGATAGAAAGAAGCTCCAAACCAAGTCTCCAATTTTCATGTATATGAAAACTGTGAGATAAATAAGGATACAACTCAACTAATAGGGCTAAAAGTGTAATACCTTCAAAATAATATTCAAAGGGTGTTGTAGTAGCACCTGGTCTCCAAATATACCCCCTTCCCTTCCTTTACAAATCCTAAGATTCTAAAAGACTTATTCCACTAACTTAAGGCTTTTTGTCCAGATTGTTTCCTTTAGGGTATTTGCATTTTAAGATATTACTTCCGATTTCTTTTCTTTTTTCTTTTTGCTATTCTCAATTAAATGTCACCATATCCTCTTTTCTATCACTACTGGTGGGAATGAAAACCAACCTTCTTAACTACAATAATAAATCCAGATAATATTTTATACCATTAGCAAATGTCACATGATGGGTTTTGCTATTCTATAACATCTTTTTAAGGCCGCAGTGAATGTTCAAAATACTTATATGATGTCACATCCTATTAGACTGAATTCAATATGACAGACCTATTGAGTGTTTACTTACAACAAAGTAGAAAATAAAATGTGTCACACCTAAAACTAACTTAAAACCATTTAATGGCTTTCAAAGCAATCCTTTCTGATAGCTATTTGTTGGGGACAAAAATAAAAGTCAGTCAAGAAAAACAAAGTTTGTAAAACAACATATCAAAAAAATTTAAAGCACTTAGGAAATTCTCATTCATCACCCTTTTAGGCACTGTATTTCTGAATATATTCAAAACAATCTTTCAAAATATTATCAGGTTCAAGTCAAAAAGTAGTAGAAAGTTATCTATCCTTTGTTTGGACAAATCATTCCCAATACCAGTTCTAGACTACTTCAAAGAATCAGAATATAAATCCCAATATAACAAAATCTGTTCATGCTTTTAAAAATATTAACATTTCTTTCAAATTACAAGCAAACACAAATCTTTCAAAAATATATTCATAATCAAAAATATATTTCTAAATCATCAAAGTTTCCATTTATTAGACTTAATATTCCCTCCCTTCCTCCATTAAGTGTTATATTATTGGGTAAACTCTGAGTGATGATTAGTCAAATGTGCTTTCCCAATTGGAATTCACAATATGAGACCCTCTCCCCCTCCTTTGCCTAATCAAAAAATCTAATGCTTCTCACTTGTCAGGCTTTATTTGTAAGATGCATGACCCGCTTAAGTTCAGCTTACTTACCTTTGAGCTAGAGAATCATTAACACAAGATGTCTATTAGCCTTCCCAATTTTCACTACTAGGCGAGGCTTTTGGTGATTCTGATTATATACCATTTTATTCTTTCTTTGGCTGTGTTATCTCCCACCTCTGCTGTACATTTCTGGTGAGACAACCTTGGATTACAAAATGATTGAGAAAAATTGAAACAAAAATCAAATATCCTAAGGGTAGACCCAATTAAAAAAAAATGAATTGAAAATAGTCAAATAGTCTGCAGTGTTTTGGACACATGCAAAATGTATGTAAATATTTAAGTGATTTCTTTTAATTTAAATGTGGCAATCTGGAAAATTCTATCAAGTACTATTAGGACAAATTGAATAATACTTGGTCATGTTAGGTATGAGACAGTTGTAAACTTTGGTATAATCTTCACATGAAGAATGAATTCCTTTTATATTTGTAGAGATTGTTCCTTCTCCAGTTTTGTATTTCTTCTTGTCACCACCTACCCACCATTTTCCAACAATAGTATTTGATGTTTTTGCCACAAAATTTTCCATCCTGATGGATTGTTGTACAAAAGCCCCTCTGGATTTGGACCAGCAATCAAAAACTAAACTTAGTAGAAATAAAGGAGGTCTTTTATGTACCATTTCAGCCCCTCTGAAGTTTTCAAAGGTTCTGTGAAGGGAAAATTAGATTGCCACCATTACCCCATCTGTTCTGATGGGAAAATATTTGTTCCCAAATGTAAAAAATAATCCTTTGAGATAAAGAAGATATAGTTTTCTGTTTAAAGAAATATTTTGTAACTCAATCATTTTCAAAGGCAAAAATGGACCAAGCAAATCACTAACTAATTAGCACAAATGCGTAGTTTCCAATGTTAAGGAAAAAGTCTATAAAATACTGCCCTGTTCCCCCCCCCCCCCATTCGATTCCAATGTGGAATGTAAGAAGTAGAAGTCATACTTACCTTAATGATTCCTCTGAGAAAACAATCACATTCAATGTCTTAAATAAAAAAGACCTCAAAATATGCCTAATGTAGCAAGTTAAGGGGGTTGTGTTCAGTCACAAACCATTTTTAGGGGACATATAAATTGAACTGCTCCCTCATGAAAAGGAATAACACATCATAAAACATGATGTCTATAGTGGATTTTCTATTTACTTGAACTTCTTTGTATTACTATTTTGATTCCTATATGAACTTTGGTAGAGGCAGCATTATGTAGTATAAAAGAGAATTGCCTTCCAAGTCAGGAAATCCTGGGATTGTGAGATTTACTCTTTAAAAATTGCCTGAAAAGCAGATGTTGATTTCACTGGGAGAAGGATTTTACTCACCAAGAGATTCCTTATACTAAAGAAATCACAGCTCTGATCCAAATGTCATATCATATTGTATGTAAATATGTATACATATAATACACAGATATAGAGTAAAATTACATACATTTATAACTTAAATGGTAGAAAGGGCAATTTTATTAGAAAATGTTTTGATGAGTTTTTTTTCCATTTCGGCAAATGTAACGTGTCAGTTAACTATTCCCACTGTTAAAACTTAAAGGAAGCAGAATTTTTTGTTTCATTTGCCCCAAATCATATCCTAAGGGATGTCCCAAGGAGATTTTAAGTTAAAAGTTTTAATATACCATAATCTGTGAGTGCTATCTTATCTCAATAAAATATAATTTCTTTAAAGTGTGAATGGTGTCCTCAGTAGTCAGTCTGCAATCTATAGTTTCTACCATAAAACTAGTAATGGAAATGCTCAATTCCATGATCTTAAATAGAAGTCAGTCAAAAGGAAAGGAGAGAAAAAGAAATTTAGCATCTACAATGAAGAGATATTCTATATGAGTGTTTACGCAAAAACAAAAAAAAATTTTTTAAATACTGATCTCCAAAAATCCCCACCAAAACCTTGCTTGTTTTCCCCTTAATGATATAGGGAAAGAAAGAATACAATGGCAATGATAAAGCTAATATTAATTTTGTAGGTCAGAGAACTTTTACAATCCAATTGATTTAAGAATACTTTCAAATGTTCATTAAATAAACAAATGTCAATTTCCAGAATTTTAGGAATCAGTTGGGTTTTTTTTTTAAATGCCTACATAAAAAGTTTTTATTACTTATAAACAAATATTTTGGGGAATTGCCTACATGTTTTATATAAGAGCAAAACTATCTTATATCAGAAAAAAAAGAAAAAAGGGAAAAAAAATGACCAATTTTTCCATATGACTAAAGCTATTATTACTAAAAGCTAATGTCTTAAAAAAAAAAAAAAGGATGTTCCAGAAAATGAAATATTTTTTGGCTATTTTAAAAGTATTATGCTTAAATAATTCTGAAACACATAAGAAATGTGCCTAAAATTTCACAGTCTATTTGGGAAAGTAATAAGAATGTTTAAATACTTTTTTTTTTTCCAAAGTAGTTCAAAGTATACAAATAATCATCTAATTTTCATACCTGTATAAAAACTTAGAAATTAAATCAGAAGACTAGTGTATTAAGCTTAAAAAAAAAAAACTCAAAATGATATGTTAAACCTCCAACTTTTACTTTCAAACTTTTTGAAGCCTATGTCAATGTAACTAATATTTTTACATATTTGACTAAAGTTATACCCAGTATACCTACCAGACCATTACCTGGACCAGGGTAATTGCATAGGAAGATTTTTACTATATTTACATTTTTTTAAATTAAAAAAAAAGTATAGTAAAGAGTCTGAGGACAAATTATTCAACTGTTTATCATACATAAGACTGCATGACTATAATACAAAGGGCGTTTCTTTTTTCATTTAACGTTACAATATACACAGCAAGTCTGGACTAGATCTTACAATCTGAACACAGGTATTTAACCTTTTCCATGCTGTTTATGTTTACAATGCACATTAGTCCTGTAACCAAACTGTGTAGTAAAGCACACAAAACTGGACTGTAACATAACACAGTATGCAGAAGCATTGGATTTTATGGTTTTTATGTAAATATTGGTTTCAAAACTGCTTTATTTTTGGTGCTTCCTAAGATGTGGCAACCAGCACAGGGAAAAAAAAAAAAATGACCTGACCCATAAAATATCTTAACTTTATATACCGAGACAGCAGTAACTATTGGGTTCTTTTTTTTTTTTTTTAATATTGCTATACTCAAGATGACAACCTTTCATTCATTGTAAACTTCTGTTAACTGTTCAGTTCAAAAATTGTCACCCACAGGCTTGATATTTTAATACAAAATAAATAAGGATCCTTTGATTTAAAAAAAAAAAGTTTTATAAAACTGATATTTCCAAGTATCCATTCACATTTACATATATTGGGCCTCCTCTTTTCAAGGTCTTACATATAAAAACCTGTTTTGTTCAGAAAAAAAAATTGACCATGTCAGCCACATGGAAACGACTGATAAAAAGTATATGCTGTTCTGCTAAGTTATTTTTAACAGGGTTTATTGGCAGAGGTAGATTACTGCTTCTTTTCTAGGCTTTTTTTTTTTTTTTAAATCCTGGACAAATAAATAATCTATCTTCATTCTCCCAACTCGACCACTCAGAAATATTGGTCAATTTTAAATGGGAACACAAATTTAGCAACTGCCAGACTGTGTTACATTAAGGCAGCATAACCTCAAACTAGGCACCTGTTAAATACAGCCTGTTAACTTCAGGACATACATGAGCTTTTTCCTTCACTCACTCATGGTAACACTTTGGGACCTGTTGGTGCAATCAAGGTCTTACTTTCAAGTTTACAAGAATGTTAATCAGGAATACAAGAAACTACTGCTGGTTTCATAGCTTCTAGATCTTGTGTCCCTTTTCCCTTCAGAAGCCTGAAGACACTTATAATGTTAACAGATGTTGTAGTCTTGAATTAGATGTCAATCTATTATGTTCAGTACACAGATCGTTATAAATGTATTGGCTATGAATTCAACAACAGTTCCAGTTTTGTTTAAGCAATAGTACAGCCATAATTTTCAACTGACATTTAAAAATGGTCTAGTTACACCTTGTGTCAAAGTGCAGAACTGCTACATTATTGGTTACAGACATCTATGTGCTATAAAAACAGCTTTGGTACAATAAATTATCAAAAAAAGAAAATAAATTTTTGTAAAATTCACAGCATAATTGTGAGGCAAAAAAAGCAGTCACATAAAATTCTGCATTTTTTAAAATGTTCAGGATGAACAGAAGACATCTTTGTGCAGAAGTAATGGTGGAGATACCACGTGCCGAGAAAAAGCAAAAGAAAAAGTAAAAAGCAGGAAGGGACACAGCTGTAGCTATTTCCATCAAACGCAAACCACTACTTCTGTGACCTTCAACCAATAAGGAAGTCAACTTTATGACACAAAGTGACCTTGCAATACCTTACAATTAGTGGGTCACAAAAGTCTATTTTAAAAGAAAGGCCTCTTGAATTACCCATTCTCTGTGTTTTCAGCATTAAGGACTGTCTGCAAAAGCATGTCCAATAGTGATTGCATTTGAAATGGTAGGCTCTTCTAACTTAAGAGTCCAAATCCATAAGGCCAAAGGTTATCCCAAAGACTACCAATTAGACCTCCCCAGGACTGGCCAAAACTGACCCGTTGATTGCTTCTCAGTGCACCTTAGTTATGAGGCCAGCCATGTTCCAAATACTATCTGACTCTGGTCTATAAAATGAGACACAGAATCCTATTATAATTGCTGCTTTGATCCTCAGTAGGTTCAGAAAAGGAGAATTCTGATCACCGCCACTTAGCATGCTTAATGTGCCTAAAAATCTCCAATACAACTGTCCCTTTGTAGAGCTGAATATATTTTGTGTAATCTGAAGGTCCCTCTTCCTTACAGTACTGCATATCTGTGCCCATGTGTGTTTGAAGGTTTAAAAAAACCCAAATAGGGGGGGGGGGGGGGGGGGGGGGGGGGGGGGGGGGGGGTGGGTGTGAGTTATATGCAGTGAACTTTTTATTTTAAAATTAGTTGGCAAATGACTAAGACCAACATCTGAACATTAACTTCTGTAAAATAGAAAGACAAAAACACTATGATTGAGATGTGGCAAGTTAAAATGGGGGAGGCAAAAGATGAGGTAATACCTCTGAGATATCCATTAAGATGGGTTTAGACATGGCTCTTAAAAAAAAAAAAACAAAAAAACACTTCACTGTCCCTTTGCAATCTTTTCAAGTTTAAAAAAATAGTCAGCTTTGCCCTCTTGTAGCGGTTCAGTGTGTTAAACTCCTTCTGATTCAAGCAGCTTTGCACTTGTTTTTGGAAAAAAACACCACTTCTATAAAAACACACAAGAAACAAACAAGTTTCAATTTAGTCACGAGCTAGCCACAGGACTTTGTTGAACACAAACTCCCGTCATAGGAGATTCTTCTCTATCAATTCCTTGCCTCATAGCCAGATGTCCTTCAGTCATGTAATGTGTAGGACCTGTATTGGCAGAAAATTGGTATGCTGGATGTCCAGTTATGCCAGTCTCCTGGCGGGGATTGGAGTAGACTGTTAAATTAACATCCATGGCTCCATTCTGTCCAAAGTCCAAGGTATTAGCAACCACTGGGCGATTCTGGTAGGCTTGATTACCTTGGTTACCAGTAGAGGAGGAAGATGTAGAGGAAGAAGTAGTTGAGGAAGACAGGGATGTCATGGAGTGATGACTATGGCCAACTTCCATAGAATCTTGGGTGGAGGAGCTGTTTGTTGGAGAATTGTAGACCCTTGGCCTGGTCCGGTTACCCAAGGCTTGTTGTCCATGGTGATGGTGATGGTGGTGGTGGTGGTGATGATGATGGGAGCTGTTTCCATGATGATGATGTAATGCATTTTGTTGAGGGGCTACATGGAACGCTGTTTCTTGAACTGGATGAGTTTCAACAGTGACCTGTGTAGGCGCTTCAGTGCCTGACCAACCAAGAGGAGCTGGAAATTGCTGGCGCACCTGTGAAAATTAACACAGAGATCTATATTTTTACCGCTAATTCAAAAGCAACAACGCTATTTTTTTTTCACAATATTTCATTTTATTTTTATTTATTTTTTGCTGAAAAAACTGGGGTTAAGTGACTTGCCCAGGGTCACTCAGCTAGGAAGCGTTAAGTGTCTGAGGTCACATTTGAACTCAGGTCCTCCTGACTTCAGGGCTGGTGCTCTATCCACTGCGCCACCTAGCTGCCCCTTCACAATATTTTAGAAATGTTTTTTCATTTGATCCTCAGAGCTACCCTGGTAAGATACTACCATTATCTCCATTTTATTTTTTTTAATTTTATTTTATTTGCAAAACATATGTATGGGTAATTTTTCAACATTAACCCTTACACAGCTTTCTGTTACAGATTTTCCCCCCAACTCCCCACCCCTCCCCTAGATGGCAGGATATCCACTATGTGTTAATTATGTTAAAATATTGGCAAATCGAATATATGTATACATATTTCCAAACTTATCATTGTTGAACAACGCTAACATTTTAAACAAATTGAGAGGGGGGGAAAATGAAGGAATTTGGCAGTTTCATCACACAAATTTTGAAAATAGAAAAATATATAACATATAATATATATATATATATAATA
>JAJPUD010000145.1:868875-901516 GCA_023553655.1 Myrmecobius fasciatus
TATATATATAAAATTCACACAAAAATGATTCAACTATCTCCCCCATCAATAAAGACATTGCCTTTTTAATTAATTTCAGAAATCTTAGATTTCTGATTAGGGTTATGCAGAATTATATGTGACTGCTTTTTTTGCCTCACAATTATGTTGTGAATTTTACAAAATAGATTAGGGACTAATCTATTAATCACTTTTCAAACTGTTTTGGCAGATTTAAACTATGAAAAATTAATCTCCAGTGAAAATAACTTCATTTTCATTGTCATTTTGGTGGTACAGGGATGAATAAACTAATTTATTTATAGACTACTAAATAATAAACCAGAAACTAGGCATAAATATCACATTGAACTGTTAAGAACTAAAAGAACCGCTATAGATCATTTCATCTAACTTTCAATTTCTAGATGAAAAAACTAAAGCAAAGAAAGGAAAACTGGCTTTTCCAAGTTACACGAGTAAATGGTAGATCTTGAACCTAAAGCTTCTGCTTCTAGTCTGCCAAATATTCTCCCAGAACAGAAAATACATATTAATGAAAATCAAATAATCTTCAAATATAACATCAAGTGGTGTTCTTTGCAAAGTATAGAGTGCACTAATTCAACTGTAAATAGATCCAATGGCATGGTAAAATCAATAGATGGCATTATAGCCACATTTTGGTATAATCAGTATGATTTTTAAACAGTCACTTAATATTATCAATATGATATCCTTCATTCCTTAGCAGTTTTTTTTTTTTAAAGTATACCTGAGGACTGTGTGTTTCACAGTCCATTGCTTGGACAGCAGCTGTAAAGTGACCACCACTATGCCGATGCTGATGTGTTGGATCTGACCGGGCTCTTCCACTGTTGCTTGTCCCTGAAGATCCACCTTAAAAGAATCAAAATACAATAAGTCTCCATTTGTAGAAAAAAATTCTAAAACTTACACTAAACTAGAAAACAAATCTTATGACACAACTTGGAATGGTTTAGCTAAAACCACACTTTGTCATCAGTCAATGAACAAGTTCAAGTGATTTTCTCCAAAACTTTAAAATGTGGAATTTTGCCATTTTAAAAATATGGTAAGCAGTATTATATAAGCAGTAATATCAAAACGTACAAAAAATTTCACGACTATAACCAAACATTTACCTGAGCTTGAAGATGTACTAGAGGTGGTTCCTGAAGACTGTGACTGCTCCATAGCAGGACTTGTGGAGACACTATTACTTGTATTTGTACCTTCATCTGCTGTTTTCTTAAAAAAGCTATGCTGCAGGGCATAATATGGTTGAATTCTAGTCTTAGGGTCATAATCGAGCATCCTTAAGATGAGGTCTTTGAATTTCAAGTAGTCCGCTACAGTATGTCCAGATTCCCCAGCACGACGTCCCCCAGGTCCTCCTGTTTCTACTCCAAGAATATTATGAAGTTTGCGGGTTCCTGGTGGTTTATACTCCTATAAAAAAAAGAAGGGAAAAAAGGTTTTCTTCAAATTTGAAAGAAAATCTTATCAAACAGTAAATCAAGTTAAAATGTAGTATTTACACTTTTATTCAAAATATAACAATATGCTGAAACATCTTTACATATTAAGACAAATATTATTTATATATAGTAAAGTTCAAGAAATTTTGATTGGGATACATTGCTACAATGTGGTGGCATCATATTCAAAGCCCAAAAGTACTAAATATTGAAACTGCCTTAGCCTCAAAAAGAGCAACTGGCATTGTGACTAATTTAATGAGGAAATGAAACATTTAAAATTATTTTTATTTTAAAATATCTGCACATTTAATAATGATTTTACCTTAGGCAGAAATTACTTATAGCTTAAGACAATGCTATGAATAATGGTTTCATTTTTAGGACTGTCAAATTTAATTTCTTTCAATAAGCATTTACTAAGCCTCTACCACCTTTCAGGAATTGTGCTAATCACTAGAGATATAAAGTAAAAGATGAAAAAGATCCTGCCTTTAAGAAGCCTATCTGCCACTAGGGAAAGGAAGAAAGAATGGAAACAACATGTATATATGGATAAATAAATGCAGAGTGTAAATAATGTAAAATATACGGAAATTTTGGTGGAATTGGGATAACAGAAAAAATCAGAAAGAGATTCTTGACAAAGGTAGTAACTGAGCTGAATTTAGAGTGGACAGAGATTCCAGGTAGGGAACAATTTGTACAAAATCTAGGAGTTCATCAATATGCATTTAGACTATGGGCCTACTATGTGACAATCACTATGCTAAGCATAGTAGTTACCAAAAAAAAAAAAAAAAAAAGAAAAAAAGCAGTCCCTATTCTTAAGGAGTTCAGAGTCTAACAAGGTTTGGGAGGTGAGAGATATAATGAACATATAATGAAACTGAAACATGAAATTCTATAAAGATAAGATTAAGCCAGAGTGTGTAAAATGTTTAATGTCCAACAAATTAGTGTGTTTTTTACCTAGGGGCAATGAAGAACTACTGAAGCTTTTTGAACAAAGGAGTGGCATGATCAGAGCACCTAGGACCTTACACACATCAAAGGATAATCAAAATAGAATTGGGAAAACAGAGATATTTTAATTGAATCTCCTCATCTTGCAGATGAAGAAACTGAGACCAGAAAGATTAAATGATTAATCCAAGGTCACACAGATATTGTATCAATTGTGAGATTTCAACCCAGTTTTTCCAATGCTAATTTACTGTTCTTTCCCTTGTATAAAATGGATGCTGCAGGATAATGAAGAGGTAAGGGGTGATCAGGACATGAACAAGGGTAGTTCTAGTGTGACTGTCAAGAGAAGAGAAAGTGTGAAAGATACAAAAGAGGCAGAACCAACAGGACTTGGCAACTGACTATTTATATGGGGGACAAGTAAGAGTGAAGAAAGCAAGGATGTCTCTGATGTTCAGACCCAGGTAAATAGAAAACAGTGGCACCTTTGATAAAAAGAGGTAAATTTGTGTATGTTGGGGGAAGCAGGAGAGAAAGATAGGAATTACATTTTGTACATGCTGAATCTGAATATCTTTAAACCATGGAACTATGCAGAAGGCAGTTGGTGATATAGAACCAGAATTCAGTAGAGAGATGAGAGTTGCTTTAAAGTGTATTTGGGGAGGCAGCTATATGGCGCAGTGGATAGAGCACCAAGCCCTGAAGTCAGGAAGGCCTGAGTTCAAATCTGATCTCAGACACTTAACACGTCCTAGCTGTGTGACCCTGGACAAGTCACTTAACCCTAAGTGCCTCAGCAAAAAAAAAAAAAAAAAAAAAGTATATTTGGTAATCCACTGCATAGAGATCATAGAAAACATAGAAGAATATGAAATTACAAAGAAAAAAAGTGAAAAGAGAGTCTAGGGCAGATAGATAAAGCCAAACACAAGGGATAAAACATGAATGATGATCAAGCACAGAGAGATGAGAAGGAATAGGCCAGCAGGTATAAAGAGAGTGAAGAGATCAGTCATGAATATGGCTCACAACATAGTATTTTCACCTTTTTTGTTGTTTTTTGCTTTCTTTTTTTTTTTTGCTTTCTCATTTTCCCCCCTTTTTGATCTGATTTATCTTGTGCAACATAAGTGTGGAAATATGTTTAGAAGAATTGCACATGTTTAATCTATATTGAATTACTTGCTGTCTAGGGGAGGAGGCTGGGAGGAAAGAAGGGAGAAAAATTTGGAATACAAGTTTTTGCAAAGGTAAATGATGAAAACTATCTTTGCATATATTTTGAAAATAAAAAGCTATCATTATTATTATTATTTTTTTTAATGAGTGCAATAGGGGCAGCTAGGTGGTCTCTGAAGTCAGGAGGACCTAAGTTCAAATCTGGCCTCAGATATTTAAGACTTCCTAGCTGTGTGACCTTGAGCAAGTCGCTTAACCCTAATTGCCTCAGCAGCCAAAAAAAAAAGTATAGTATACTTAGAAAAGATCCCTGTATTTAGCAGTTAAAGAGATTATTGCTAACTTTGGAGAAAAGAGGTTAGGTCATGAGGTAGGAAAACATGATTCTCACATAAAACAACAAAGAAAAAATACTAAAGAGTAAATGATTATATTCAAAGAAAAACAATGATAATCTATCATAGTTTGTCACATTGCTAAGTTGAACCCTGAATATTTTTGGTACATCTTGTTAAAAAAAAAAACCAAAAACAAAAAAAAAACCCCACTAATTTTTTGTATATCTGTTTTAAGGGTTAATTTTTTTTTTTTTTTAAACTTTCTAATTACTAAATTAGTCAAGGGCTACTGGAAACTTGTTCCAGAACAAGTTCATTAACTTAGAGGTTTTGCATGCAAATCAAGTTTCAGATTCATAAAAGAGAGACCTTTCTCTTCTCATAAAGTAAAAGAGATGGAAGACTTGGTGGAGGAGATAATCCTAATTATAATCATTGAAAAGAGACTAGTGGCTAAGAAAACACTGAAGGAATAAAACAAAACAAAATTCAACTGAAGAAAAGTGAAAACCTGACTCAAAAATCAGACTTTAAAAATACACAAAAATAAATTATTTTACATTTGGTAGTTAAGGCATAATGGACTTTAGTAATCAAAGTTCAAAGTGCTGAAAAAACTATAAATTTTTAAGAAAAAAATATAGATTTGTTTCACACAACCTTTAATAAAACTGCCTCTTGATTACCACTACCTAGTGAAATCATACTCAGAATGGAGTAGGGTAGTAACTACGAAGCAGAAACAAACCTTAAATGTTTAAAGTTCCCTGTTCTCTCTTCCCTCAACGTCCTGAGTGACAGCTTTGTGACATCCTTTTACATTTTTCCAAAAGAGCCAAGCAAAATTAGAAACTAGTCAAAAGGGGACAGCAACATGGTATAATAGATAGAACACTGGTCCTGGAGTCTCATTTCAACATACTTTTATTAAGTGAAAGGCACTAGGCTAGAAACTGAAGATAAAAAGATGAAAACTGATAATCCCAATTGCCAAAGGGTTTACAATTTATTGGAAAAGTGGAAAGAAAAACACCTTCACAAATAAGTATTATACAAGACAGAATATGACAAGATCATAGAAAAAAACTTAGAAGCTGAAGAATTTCACTTTTAGGTGGGATATCAGGGAAGGCTTCATACACCTACACTGTCTTAAAGGAAACATGTTTCAACAGGCCAAAATACAGAGGGAATATGTTATGGATATGGGTCTGCATAAGTATATCAAAGTGAGAAGTCAAGATAACATTAGTTATTCAATTTGGCTAAAGAACAGAATATAAAGAACAGTATAAAATAAGGCTGGAAAAATAGTCTAGAGCCAGATTGTAAAAATTTTATTGTCAGATTAAGGAGCTTGTCCTTTGACCTACAGGGAAACTTGAGCCATATAATTAATTGTTGAATAGGAAGTGATCTAGTGAAAATAATATATTAGGAAGAATATTTTGGCAGCTGTGTAAAGGAAAAGCCAAGAGAAAAAGAAATTCAGAGCAACTACAAAAGTCTAGAAGACATATATTTATAATTAACTATTTACCCTGTAGGCAAAAATTGCTAAGGTACAATATTTCTTCACCAACTTTAAGGTGTATATATAAAAGCTTCAGAAAAAAAGTACAGTTTATAAAACTTAAAAATATTTGAGATTTGTTATTTAAAATTACTGGTTATCAAAGGTGGAATATAACCAATTCAAAGAGCCTAAAGAACTCAACTGAAGCTCAGAGACTTGGACAGTGACAATAAGAGCTTTGAGATGATGATTATGATAACATTGACGATTTTAGGGAAAAAGTACTAAAATTTTAGTCATAAATGAATCCTAAGCATTAATCAAATACTTTTAAGAAGTATAAAATATTGACAAAACAATTATATTTGTTTTTTTTTAACAATTTACATACACCTGTGTGTACATATATGTGTATATATGTACACAAATACACATATACATATATACGTACACACACAAATACACATATAAATATATCTATTGTGTATAAATCACAAGCAAAGAATTAACAAAGAAACCAATTCTTATAAATGGTGAAACACTAAAAGGTAATACAAATGAAAACAATATTTTGAAGGACATGCAAGTGAGAACAGATCTGTCATATAATGTTTTACCCTTTTTCCATCTTTGGTCTTCTTTAAGTTCCAAGTGCCATCTGGCAACTTCTCAAAGAACTTTCTTGCTTTGGGTGCTTGGTCAAGAATATGTGCAGGTGCTATTCCCAGAACTTCCACTATTTTATTCATCTGATCCACCTGTGTAAAATAAAAATAATCAAGTAAGAAACAAACTTTCTACT
The DNA here is from genome assembly GCA_023553655.1 of Myrmecobius fasciatus. Classification (NCBI taxonomy): domain Eukaryota; kingdom Metazoa; phylum Chordata; class Mammalia; order Dasyuromorphia; family Myrmecobiidae; genus Myrmecobius; species Myrmecobius fasciatus. The sequence continues at coordinate 875,164 of JAJPUD010000145.1, forward strand.
GTACATTACACCATCATTTCTATTCATTACTAAAAAAGGTTATTGAATTTTTTTTTTACTATTTCAATAAAGGTCTTGAAGTACAGGTAGTGATTTATTAGTCATGTTGCAGAGATTCACGCTCAAAGTAGGACTTACATTATAAGATTGAGTAATTTTTCATCTTTTAAGTATTACATTCACAGTGCTTTACATGGATAAACTACTCCGAGAAAATTTAAGTAACAGTTGTCTAGAGTGGAACTGTATAATACAGTGGCAAGAAAGAAGGCTTTGGAGTCCCAACCTGAATCAGAATCAGATTCCAATTCTTTTTTCTGATAATGTATTTATCAAAGTAAAGAGGAAGAAGTAACAGCCACAAAGTAACTTTAAAAATAAACTCACAAAGAAGAAAAAAGACATTTTATCACTAAGTAGAAGAGAGTAAAAAGGAAATAAGAAATGAAGATAAAAGAAAAAGAAATAAATGAAAATAAAAAGCTATTTCCTCTCAGGAGACCAATGTTTGAAAGCAGTATTCCAACTAACAATGTTCTCTTCTGAAGTGACTAAAAATTCTAAAGTCATTAGTTTTCCCCATCTATCAAATAAAGGTATTGGCTTAATTACTTTCTTCTTTATGAGGTAAGGTTAATTCCAAATAATTCAGGTTGTATGTATTATTCCTGCTGGTTCTAAATTCAGTTTTTCAAAGGAGTTTACCATGACTTTAACAATATGTGTATTCTTTCTACCAGTATAAATTGCAACCCAGATATACAATTTCATCCTATAAGCTTCAAATATATGTTCTCCAAAGAAGGTTAAGGTATTTTAACAATTCATGGATACCAGCATATCACTGAGGTTTATTCATGCCTGGCACATAGTAGATACTTAGTACTACTGATTGATACCTTAGCATTATTACAACTTGGCGTGTCCACGACTCCTTTTCTGACCAAATATTTTTGTAATATATTTTACTTAAGGCTTATTAAAAAGGCTTGTTAAAAATTATTATATAATTATAATGCTATAGTCTACTTATCCTTGCCATGAAGCTTTTAATCAGTGTTTGGGTCAATTGTGTTTTTTTTTAATTCTTTGGGAAATATGATCTTATCACAATTCACAGCCAATTAATATGATGAGGAGAATATCAGTAATACTAAGTATTATCAGTAGTAGTAGCAGTAGTAGCAACACGTAGTCTCAATTCCATCTGCACTATCAAAAAGATGAAAGTAAGATAATGGTAACACTAATGGTAATAATTTTGAAAAGACAAATAATCATTATTACAACTTGCATCAAAAATGCTTTTGTGAAGCCAATAAAAGTTGAATTTTTATCCTAATACTTAATCAATTTAAAAAAGCACTCATTTTATCCATCTGTACAATGAATGGTATATGGAATATACACTAAGTATAAATAATAATATCAGGATAATGACTTGCCTCGGGATCATCTTTATCTGAACCACACTGAAAAACGTGGGAATTATGATGATGATGATAGTGATGAAGTACGGGGATAATTATGGATAGTGGCACAGGGAACAGCTTGGGATTTTTGAAAATGCCACACAACTACCAAAATACAATCTAGTACAATCCTTTTCTCCTATTTAATTACAGATCTATATTATTGGTTATCTATATTACCTGTAACAGAAGTATTATATGCACAATCACCAATGGCATGTCATACTCTGAACAATAAGCATATTTCACATATTTGGTTCTTTTGGGGGGGGATGTTAATTCAGGGTTTTTGGGGGTTTTTTTTTAATAGTCACAACATCAGTGAAAGGGCTTTGTAGTTTTCTGGGGCTTAATGTAGATGGAATTAGATTATCCACAAAAAAAAAACAAAGAGTACTAGAAGACATCATATGTAGGAAATCTCTCTTCCATGTGTATTGTATAGGAAATGCTCCATAGTGGTATATATTTTTGATAAGCATATATATATATATACACACACACACACACACACACACACATATATATACATACATATATATGTGTGTGTATATATATATATATATCATTTGACTAATGTTGCTAATCAGAGGATTAGTGAAAAAGTTACTTTTAAGATTGAATACATCAAATATTAGATTTTCTTAACAGTCGTAGGGACAACTTTTTCAAATTTTTTTTCAAATTTTTATTAAAGTTTTTATTTACAAAGCATATGCAAGGGGAAATTTTCAACACTGACCCTTGCAAAGCCTTCTGTTCCAAATTATCCCCTCCTTCCCTCTACTCCCTCCCCTAGATGGCAGGTAGCCCAATACATGTTAAATATGTTAAAATGGATGTTAAATCCAACATATATATGTGTGTATAAAAAATGTATGGGTGTATATATATATATATATATATATATATATATATATATAAATGCATGTGTGTATATGTATATATATATATACACACACATATATACATATTTATACAGTTATCTTACTGCATAAGAAAAAGTGGATCAAGAAAGGGAAAAAAAAAAAAACTGAGAAAGAAAGCAAAATGTAAACAACAGAAAGTGAGAATGCTATGTTGTGGTCCACACTCAGATCCCACAGGCCTCTCTCTGGGTGTAGATGGCTCACTTCATCACTGAACAATTGGAACTGGTTTGAAACATCTCACTGTTGAAGAGAGTCATGTTGATCAAAACTGATCATGATATAGTCTTGTTGCCATATATAATGATCTCCTGGCTCTGCTCATTTCACTTAGTATCAGTTCATTTAAGTTTATCCAGGTCTCTCTGAAATCATCCTCCATCAGTTCATTTAAGTTTATCCAGGTCTCTCTGAAATCATCCTCCTAACTGTTTCTTACAGAACAATAATATTCCATGACATTCATATACCATAACTTATTTAGTCATTCTCCAATTGATGGGCATCCACTCAATTTCCAGTTCCTTGCCACTACAAAAAGGGCTGCCACAAACATTTTTGAACATGTGGCTCCCTTTCCCTCCTTTAAGATCTCTTTGGGATATAAACCCAATAGAAACACTGCTGGGTCAAAGGACATGCACAGTTTGACAACTTTTTGAGCATAGTTCCAAAATGCTCTCCAGAATGGTTGGATCCATTCACAGTTCCACCAACAATGTATCAGTAAACGGAGGCAATTTCTTCAACGCTTTTCTTCTTGTTTATACTCTCCTTTCTTCATCACTCAATGGAGTCAATTAACAATCTCTATACTGATCATCTTCATATCTACCTAATTCAGCCCTATTCTTCTCTGCTAACCTTCAGTCTTCAACTATATATAACCTTCAACTTCAAACTAGATGTCCTACAGACATCAAATTCAACATGTCCAGAACTAAACTCATTATATTTCCTCAAAAAACTTTCCCTCTTTCAAATTTCCCTGTTACTGTTGGGAGCACCATCATTCAGCAATCCAGGCTTACAACCTATTTGTCATCTTTCAAAGCCTTACTCTGAACCCCCCCCAATTCAATCTGTTCCCAAGGTTCACAGATTTTTATCTTCATACTATCTGTCAAATATAAACCTACTCCTGCTCCTCAATGTGCATCCTAATGTAGAATCCTTATCTCCTCACTTCTGCCCTGCTGGGTAGTCTCTCTAGCAGAAGTCTCTTCCCCATTCATCATACATTAAAATACATCAGTTCATCATACATTAAAATAAAATAAATGAGGCAGAGGTTAAGTGACCTGCACAGGATCACACAGCTAATAAGGGTCTAAAGTCAGATCTGAACTCATGTCTTCCTGACACCAGGTCCAGGGCTCTATTCACTGTGCCATCTAGCTAGCATCTTGCTTGCCTAATCCTTAATCACTGAATGAGTGGTTACCTTAGTCTAACTGAGATCTGTTAAAGACCTTAGCTTAAAAAATCCAAGATCTCCTACTGCAGCCAGGGCTATCTCCAGTCATCCTAATCTTCATCTGGCCACTGAACCAAGATGATTCTGGAAGGAAAAGTGAGGCAGGTGAAATTGCAGAACCTCCTGCGCTCAAATTCAAATCACTTGCATGCCTTGGCATCCTAGCCTGACAATATGGTCATCTCAAAGAATGAAGGACAAACAATCATTACCCACTGATGTGATGTGTAAGTTATTTTCCTAAAATGTCCAATCATATCACTTCTCTATTTAACATTTCAGTGGCTTCCTCTCAACTTCAAATATCAAATATAAAATACCTGTTTGTTGTTCTAATGGGGTTTCAATCCCAACCCTTCCTCCCCCTCAAATCTGAGATCCAGTGCTACAGGTATGCCTCCTTGATATTCCTTAACAAGACATTCAATCTCCTGACTCATGAATTTCCACTTGCTGTCTTCGGTACACATGATGCTCTCCCCCTTCTTGAACCTGCCTCCTGAATTAGATACAATTGTAGCTGGAACTTGCATCTAATTCAGGAGGCAGGTTCCAAATCCACTTAATTCTAGTGCCTTCCTTCTGTTTATTTCCTATTTGTTCTGTATATATTTTGTATGCACAAAGTTACTTGCGTTTTGCCTCCCCTGTTGAATTGTACAGATAATCAAGGACAGGGGCTATCTTTTGGTGCTTAATTGGTGCTTGTTGATTTAATGTGTTGACTTGGTTTAGAGAATCTCATCAACTTCTTTACAAAATTTCCCTATTAAAGTTTTCATCACCTGTAGAGTTATAAAATACAATTATTTTCAAGAAGACATTTCATTTATATTTATCATGAATAGTGAAAGGCAAAATGTTTCAGTGTCCAATGAAATAATATTGCCAATTCTATCAACTCTCTGATTTAACCCCTATAAGGAGAACCTATATGCTATCTAACATTCAGGTGCAATTTCCTTAAATACCAAGAATATCAGTATCAAAAAGAGTTACATTTACCAATATTGTAACAATGTATTATTTGGACAAAGATCCAGAATGGTAAAGTACTTAACTAAAGTACTTATCCATTCTTAAACGTCACTCAAAATTCATAACCTCATCTATAATCTTCACTCAAATTCTGTCATGATGTCAAGTTCTAAAATTCATAAAGCAATACTTCTCAAATATTTCAAGCTAAATTGATTTCTTCAGTCACTATTTCACTAACCAATTTCAATATCAATATTCATATTTAACAATTCTGAACTCACTGTTGTATGGTAATAATAACATAAAATTAAATAAAGGAAAACAAAAGTATCTATTTAAAAATTATGTCATTTAGTTAAGCAACTGACAAGTAATAAAATCTGTGATTAAGCAATTTAATATATTCTTGGGGGGGGGGGGACGGGGGTGGGAGGCAAAAAAAAAAAAAAAAAACAAACCCCACAACCTGATAACAGGAAAAAAAACCAATTACACACCTCATTGGCTCCACTGAAAAGAGGTTCTCCAGTGTGCATTTCAACTAAAATACACCCAAGGGACCACATGTCAATAGCAAGATCATAAGGCATTCCCAGTAGTACCTCTGGAGAGCGATAAAAGCGACTCTGGATATACTGGTATATCTGAAAAATAATTTTTTAAAAAGTTTCAAGGAATTTTTAGTTTCTTGATCTGTATCAATTCTAAGCAATAAATGAACTACTAATAGCAGTGGCTAATGTTAAAGGGAAGAATGACAGATAAAAAACCTCTAATAGGTTCTATTTATATTTATGTTTTAAAGAATCATTTAAAAAATAGTTTTGATGTTTAAAACTTTAATTTATACCTTGTTTGTATATAAACAGCATTTCTCAATGTAGTCTTTCCTTCCTGGAAAATCATTTCATGTAAATTTTTTTTTTTTAAACAGTAGAGTTTAGAAAATTAATATACTGAAAAAGTAAAACATTATTTGCAGTACTCTAAACCCAAAGTTTCCTACATCTGCAATGGAAGGAGGTATTGAAGAATAATCATTAAAGGACTTTATACAGGATTACAAGATTTACAATAGCATAAGTATGAAAAATAAAAGCATTTTTATTTATTCATATAACACTTGTTCAGCAAGGCAAAATATTTTAAAATAAACTACTAACCTTGAAAAGAACCTGGAACTTATGAGCTGAATTAATTATTAACTATGGGAACTGCTTAATTAATTTTGACAGAACAAAAATTATTTAAACGTTTTAGGATATAACGTCAAATAGATAGCTATACAATGTAACTGAAATCTAATGAATCCTTTTCTGAATTAGCTTTACAAAGGTTCAATAATAAGATCTTTTATTACTATTTTATAAACAAATATTTTTAAAGCTTAACTTTTCAGAATTTTTTTTTAAATTACCAATACATGTAGTTTCCCCCACCCCGGGCAATTGGGGTTAAGTGACTTGCCTAAGGTCACACAAATAGGAAGAGTTAACTGTCTGAAGCTAGATTTGAACTCAGATCCTCCTGACTTCAGGGCTGATATTCCATCCATTGCACCATCTAGCTGTTTTTTAAACAAAAGGGCTTCAAACACAACTTTGAACATGTTTAATATTCATTTACCTTACATTATACAAAATAGGATGTTAGATTTAATGGCTAGAGTTCACTTCATACCAGTAGAACAAAAACTTCCATTTCCCCAAATTGAAATGCACCCTTATGGGTAAATAACATCCTGACCCTTTAAAAAAAGAAAAAAACAAACCATTTCCTAAAAATAAAATGTCTAACTACCTTATCCTTCATTCAGCTTCCAAAAATGGTGTTAATTATTGTGGTTCCCATTAGAGCTAGAACAAAACCACCATAGACCCCATTTTTAGGCCTTCATTAATCATTACATGAAATATGTACCATAGCAAAGAGTGTAACTTCCTGTTTCTCTTTTCCTTCTAGAAAAACTACACAGAATCAGAATCGTTTTAGCACTAGAATCTCAAAGAACTCCTTTAATTAAATATTAAGAGTAAGAGGCATTTATAATGGGTCTTCCCCACCCCCACCCTATCCCCAGGGTCGATGTTTGGAGAGAGACAATATTTAGCTATTTTATAAATACTTTTATTTGGCTCTGTTTTCTTCTTTGTACTGTACCCCCAAGTTCCACATAGCAGGTGCTTAATAAATACTTGACATTGTGAGAAATGAAATGGAATTAAGGTATTAGAGAAAATGGCTTTAAATCCTAGCTCTTCACAAAAGTTCCCTGGAATTCGGTCCCTGGAACTAACATGACATCCAAATTCACGTAACTACCTCACTTTAAATTGCTTTCACATGTAAGCGCTATTAGCGATCCCCTGTGGTATGGATTGCTTTTTTGGACACAAAATGTTTTCTTCCTTGTTGTTTCCTACTTTTTCTAATCAGGTATTCTTCCTCTGAACAATTTCTTATGATCTACTCAGCAACTGTACTTCTCAGATTCCCATTAGTTCTCATTGAGATCTGGGACTTTTGGCCTGATGTCTCTGTTATCCAAATTAATGAGTGTCTCATGGTACAATATATTAAGATGGCTTCAGGCATGCTTTGTATTCCACTCTGGCCATCTTCATACCATCTCCCTCTGTGCAACTTTCAGGCCTCTGGATATTATTATGTGCCTTGATGACTACTTCCCATCACTCTTTCTACCCCTGGAACCATAACATTATCAACACAGCTATTGTAACTAGAAAATTACAATCATTTCCCTGATGGTTCTACTCCCTACCATGTAGTCTCTTCCCCAACCAAAACACTCAATGTACAGTCTCTTTCATCAAAATTTAAGTTCCTAAAGGGATTGCCTCAACTTTTGTATTTATATACCAAGTGTTTTATATAATGTGTGGCACAAAGAAAGTACTTAACAAATTTTTTTTTTCCCCATTCATTCCAAAAGATAGCAGTCTTTATTCCTTTAGGCTTTGAAAATCTACTCTAAGGAACTTTCTGTCAGTGTGGGAATCAAATGACAGTAAAGATTGCTATAAAACTCTACCTGGAGAGAGGCCTTCAATCAAATCATGAGATTACCATGTTGCTCCTAAGAGCCCTGCTATTATTTCTGTCTCTTACTGGGTCTATTCTTTTCTGCTCTTAGATAAGAGGCTGGAAGTAGGATGTGATGCTGAGAGTTTAAAAAGGTCAACAGACTGAGTTCAAGGTCATTTCAGGATAGAAATGAGTAAAAACCAGCCAAGTAGTATAATATTCTTGCAGCAAAGATGCCAGGTTTTAAAAAACAAAAGGAATTCCATCACCTATGCCATAGTCAGAAATGAATTTGATGGAGCAAAGGCTTTAGGACCTGATCTAAGTTTGAGCCCATTTTCTACAGTGGACAAAGAGACAAAGAAGAGAGTTTGCTCTTAGGTGATGAGAGAGGAAATATGTATACTTATATGTGTTCTTGCTGCATCTTCACAGTAACTATCCCTTTGTAAAATTTACTTGACATTTATGGGTCAAATGATATATAAGTACTAATCATCAGCAATTCATATTGGGGAGAATAAACTGGAATTATAGATCAAGTTGATGGCATTAAAAACTCATCCAATATTTGCAACACATTTTTTTGTGTGTTTGTTTGGGAAGAGAGAAAATGGACGCTCTTTCCAGCAACAGCAGCTCTACCATTTATGATTATGATTAAGATATCATATGATTATGATACCAGAGGTAAAAACAGTGGCAGAGAGGGGCCATCAAGGTACATGCAAGGGTATCCCCTAGAAGTCTAAAGAAGAGCATGCAATAGGAATAAGGATCCTGATACACTTAAAAATAAGAATAATAAGAAATGGCTGAATTTTGGTTATCACTGAGATCTGGTGTCCTAAGATTACATAGGGTCCTTAGCTCCCCTTTCTAGTACTGCCTGAATTTTATGTATTTCCCGTGGTTCACTGATCATGGCAAGGAGTTGGAATATACCTTGCTCCCCCATTCCCATTTCCAGGGTCTCCCTTGACCTCCATCACTCAGTAACTTCTCCTTTTTTTGAGGTCCATGCTATTCATATCTATCACTCAATCAAAATCTGAAGCCTACAAAACTTCAGATCACTATGTTCCTTTCTCAATGAATTCAGAACCTGACTCAAGTTTTTTCTTCTTTCTAATCCTGTATTCAAACTTAGTGATTCTTCCTCAAAAACACTAAGCAATCACTTCCTCAACCTACTTACTTTTCATGACCAATTCCTCCACTCACCTAAGTCATCTGTTCATATGCTTACTCTTGACATCACCACTTATATGTTCCAAAATTCCAAAATCCTTTTATCTGATCATTATCTACTGACTACCTAAATTCCATCTCTGACTTCCTTCACCAAACCCATTTCTTCAAGCACATCTCCACTCCTTCTACACTTTTATCAATTCACTATTCCACTATCCATAGTGGCTGTTCCAAACCTTTACACATCCTTCCTTCCTCAACCTCCCAGGGTTCCTTCTACCCCAACCTCTCAGCTGAGAACTTTGTCTGAGGCCATTCACCATGAATTCCCTCTTTTTCCCTCTGCCACTACATCCTCTTTCAACTACCTTTCACATGAAAAGTTTGCCTTACACTTGTAAGGTAAATTCTTCAACCTACAAAAATGATTCTATTCTGACTCATTTCCTCTAACAGATTCTATTCTGTCACTTCCATATTATGACATCTTCAATCTTTCCTTGTTTAGTGGGTGTGTCCCTACTGTCTATAAAGAAGGCCAAGGTCTCCCTCATCCTCAAAAAAATCCTCATTTGATCCATCCACCCCCATTATCAGGAAACTCTTTTGCCCTTTCTGGCTAAACTCCTTGAAAAGGTCATCTACAATAAGAGCCTCTACTTTCTCTCCTCTCATTCAACTTTACAATCCAGATTTCCAGCCATATAATTTCCTAGAAACTGTGAAATCAATAATTTTATATCTTCCAAATCCAATTTTTTTTAAAATTCTCATTCTTCTTGACTTCTCTAAAGCCCTGGACACTATCCATTCTCTCTTGGTTCTCCTACAAATTGCTCTTTCTCATTTTCCTTTCCTGGATCCTCAACCAAATTCTTCCGAACCTTAGATATCCCACAAGTGCCTATCTTGGGCTGCCTTCTCCCTCTATACTGCTTCACTTGGTGACTCATTAGCTCATATGGATTTACCATCTCTATTTTAATGATATTCTTATCAATCCATTCTTCCTCAAATTTTTTCCTAACCTCCAGTGTCATATATTAAAATGTTGACATCTCAAACTAGATATCTAGTAAATATCTTCCACTCAACATATTCAAAACTGAACTCATCATCTTTTCCCCTAAGCCCTTCCCTACTTTCAAACTTTATTATTACCTTTAGAATCTCTCATATATGCCCTACTGTTTCCTTTGATATTGCTGTTACCTGAGTGCAGATCCTTATAAGTTCTCATGTGATATGTGATGTCCCTGGCACATAAGAGGTACCTAATAAATGCATAATGACTGACTCACTGTTAAAGTGGTGGGTAAGGGTGGTTATTAGAATAGAGTCATGAGTCATCCTTCCAAAAGGTCATAATGTGACCATTAGATTATTACCTTATGCCTCCATGTCTCTACTTATCATCCTACCCCTGCCAGGACATCTAAGGCTACTTGCAGTTGAAAACAAAGTCCCACTTCTGCTTAGTACCTTAACATCACAGCACCCCTTAAATCAGGATGAGAAAATTCAATGATTCAATCTTTTCATTATGATTTAATTCAATTAACATACTTTCTATAGTAATCCTATTTCTTATAAATTCTTATAATTCATTTTATTTTATTCATCAAGGAAATGGCAAACCATTTTAGTCACCTTGACAAGAAAATTCCAAATGGGATCATGAAGAGTTAGATACAACTGAACAACCAACAACAGTAGATAATGCTGTAATATTTCAAACAATTTCCTGACACGAGCTGTTTAAAAACTAAATTAAAATAAAAAATTACCTCTCAAAAATGAAGGGACCTAAGATGATAGAAAAAGGTAAATAAAATCTTATAAATTCATTTTTTTTCACTTTTTCAAAATGCCAAACTAATGATCTTATGTTTATGTAGAATGGCTCAGGTCAGAGGTATGATGCTAAGGAACCTTCTAAGGACTAAGAAATCCCTAAGAATAAAATGAAGGGCCTATTTAGAAAACAGGGCCATGGTAATGGTCTTTGTTCTGACATACTTTGCCCTTCCCCTAAAAAATACATGTTAAAAAGTGATATTTGGGTTTGTTTTTATGAAAGCACAAAGAGTAGATTCTTCTCAATCTCAATTTATTACTGTTTGTGTATAAACAAATTTCATAAAGTTACAGTTTTTATATTTGCAGAAATAATTGCTAAGTCTTTTCAGCAAATTGAGGCCATTTATCAATAATCATTTTAATTTCATTAAAGCATTTTTTTTTGCAAAACAAGAGATCTGAAAATACTATGCTCAAATGAAGTATATTATTTTTTATATTATCTCTGAAATGGCTTTCATTCAAAGACTATTGTTCTTTATGAAATTAAATCATGATATGCTTTTTAAAAGACTTTTTTTTAAAAAAGATTTTTTTTAAATTGTACTTTCTGATCCATATTTAAACATCTTATGCTCCCAAAGAAAAAGGTAATTTACCTGTTCAAGTCCTATTTAAACTATTTACTTACTTACAATTTTTAAAGGGAGGAACACATACATACCCTCTGTCCCAGTTGACAAGAACTTCCAAAGTCAACAATCTTGATAGCGCTGCGTTTAGGGTTACAGAGAAGAATATTCTCAGGTTTGAGGTCACAGTGAATGATACTAAGTTCTGGAGTTGCAAGGAAAAGCAGTGCAGTGCACATCTGTTGTGCAAATTTTCGTGTTAGGTTCAAAGAGACACCTCGAAAATTTGTGTTTCTTAACAAGTCATAAAGATTATAAGACAACATTTCAAAAACTAAGCAGAGATGGTTTCGGAACATAAAGTGGCGTTTCAAATGCACTGGAAAAAAAAAAAGAATTTCACATCAGAAAACTATATGTTATCAAATAATTAAACCATTAAAATTTAGATATGAAATTCAAAATGACTACATTTAAGGATCAATATCAGAGTACTAAGATACTTCCTTCAATAATTTATGAATATCTCTTCTACTGAATTAAATATTAAACTATCCAACATGTGATAAATACTACAAAAGAAAGACCGATACTTTTATAAATGGATATTAAGGATACCCTCCTGATAATAGTACACCACATTATTTATGCAACCTTCAATTACCTGGATATGCATATTTAACCACATCATTTTGTGGTGATAATAGTGAAATTCTGCAATTTTATTCCTGTATGGAAATATTATATTTTATACAATCTTACAAGTAAAAAGAAATATTTTGAAATTTTGCCAAAGTATTTGCTTCAGGAGTCAATTTGAATAGCAAAAAGAATGAGTAATACAAATGGCAGGAATAGTAAGAAAAAAAATCTACTAAATTAGTACATGACTAGGAACTAGAAGACAGTAGGCTAGATGTGTTTGGGAAATCATATAATGCAGTAATGAAGCAGATAGGTGGCACAGTGGGTAGAGCATCCACTTGGAATGAAGAAGATCTGAGTAAAATCTGGCATCACACACTTAGTAGCTGTGTGACCTGGGCTGTGTTGACTCTGTCTCAGTTTCCTCATCTGTAAAATTAGCCGGGGAAGGAAATGGCAAACCATTTTAGTCACCTTGACAAGAAAATCCCAAATGGGATCATGAAGAGTTAGACACAACTGAACAACCAACAACAGTAGATAATGCTGTAATATTTCAAACAATTTCCTGACACGAGCTGTTTAAAAACTAAATTAAAATAAAAAATAACCTCTCAAAAATGAAGGGACCTAAGATGATAGAAAAAGGTAATGACAAATTTTGGGAGGCATGTGGGGAAACTGGAATATTAACGAACTGTTGATGGAGCTGTGAAAGGATCCAACCATTCTAGAGAAAAATTTTGAAGTATGCTCAAAGGACTATCAAACTACGCATAGTCTTTGATCCAGAAGACTTACTACTGGGTCTGTATCCCAAAGAAATCATAAAAGAGGGGAAAGGACCCATATGTGCAAAAATGTTTATACCAGCTTTTTTTGTAATGGCAAGGAATTGGAAAAGGAGTGGATGCCCATCAGTTGGATAATGAATGAATGAGTTATGGTATATCAAAGTAATGGGATATTATTGTTCTATAAAAAATGATGAACAAAGACCTGGAAAGATTTACATGAACTGATGCTGAGTGAAATATGCAAAACCCAGAAAATATTGTACACAGCAACAGCAAGATTGGGAGATGATCAATCAGGATAGACTTGGTTCTTCTCAATGGTTCAGTGATCCAAGGCAAACCCAATAAACTATGGATGAAAAACACCCATTACATAGAGAGAAAACTATGGAAACTGAATGTTAATCAATACATGCTATGTTCACTTTTCTTTTCCCTTGGTGTTTTTAATGTTCTCTCCCGATTTTTCTTTCTCATCAAGGTTCATTTGGAAATATATAAAAAAATAACTGCGTATGAATAATCCTCCCAAAACGGGGGAAATTTTTTTTAATATATACAGTCACAATTCATGAAATATCAGTTTCCAAAAAGATCTAAAAAGAGTAAATGCCATAAAGGTATCATAACAAAAATTTAAGTAGAATAAAGCTGTTGTTCATTGTGAATAATATGCAAACAAAGGGCCTTAAATGACATCCACAGCAGAGATGGCAGAACAGCAGGAAAAACTACAGCTGAATTATTCTTTATAACTATGACAAAAAGATTCAGAAAACATGCCTAACTGATTCCTGATTAAGAAATCCAAGGGGAAAAAAAAAAAACCCACAACATTTTTATAGACCAGGTCAGCCTCATTAGACAATGAGGTATAAGGACTGACAAAGGAATGACATGTAATCTCCAAAATTGGGAGGCAATGGAGGCCTGCCCGTGGCTATGCAATACAGATCTGACATTATATAATAAATGGAATCAGTACATGCTCCTTGGGTAACAATACATAGAACCTACACAAATAGAGGGGAAGACCTATGTCTCACCATGGTGGTCAAAGACAGGGAATGGCCGCTGGTCCTCATTTGTACTGAACAAAGAGCAAGACTTTTGGTTCTGACTCAGGGATCAGAGCTTTCAGGATCACTCAAAATGGCTGAATACAGCAGCAGTCTACTAGAATTCAAAAAGGGAGGATGGGGGCAAGTTATTCTGCTCAGATCCAAACAAAGTCATTAAGTTGCAGAGCTCAGACCTGGAGAAAAAACTCAGATTAATATCTAGATGAAAATACTTCAATGTTCTTAGCTTGAACTAAGCAATCCCTGAGAACCTGAAATAACAAAACATAGAATGACCCAAAGGAACACAGGTTTGGCTTAGCCATTCCCTCCTGAAGTATGCAGAGCATGGCCCTAACATAATGTATAATCAAGAAATAGGCTAAAAGAATCCAGAACATCTACAAGTAAAATCTCAAAGAACACATAGCATAAATTAAATTGGAATTACTGGGAGAGATGAAGAGAGGTTGTTTTAAGGGTTTAAATGATTTTATAAGTGAAATGAGAGCTCTAGTATTAAAGTGAGAGGGAAAAAATGAGCTTTGGAAAGAAAATTAACAACTTATCACAGGAGGTACAAAACTTTATCCAAACTACATACTTACTTAAATCTGACCAGATTCACTTATAGTATAGTACAACGTAAAAATTGAAAGAATCCACTGACCATCTCTTTAAAGAAACTAGGGACATTATCTTCAAAATCCAAGATGATAGGTCAAACAAAAATTATTGTAATAGCCAGAAAGAATTCAACTACTAAGGAACCACAGTGAGTGTTGCATAACATTCAGTAACCACTACAGAAAAAGAACAACAAAAAAAAAGAATCTAGAACATAATAAGACAAAAGATATAGGTCAACCATCAAGAATAACTTGTCAGTTAAATATGACTATAAAGAGGGAAAAATTAATCTCAAAAACCCATAAGACTTCCATTAATTACTAATAAAAAGATCAGAGCTGATGTCTGCTTGCAACTCTAATGTCTTAAGGTTATCAAAGAAAGAATGTAATAAGATAGCTGAGTGGAAAAGGAATATTCTGGGGAAAGAAGGTAAAGGGAGAGATAGAAAAAGATCAGAAAAATAATCACCTAAGTGGGATGCATAAGTAGAAAGGCAAATAAAGAGGAAGAAATGGGGGTACCAGGAGACACTTGAACTTCACTATTACTTGATCTGGTTTAAGTAGAGAAAAATATATAGTAGTTGGTTGCAGAAATACATGTCATTCACTAGGGAAATAGAGAAAAGAGAACTAGGAGAGGAGAGCGATCAGGCTAAGAGAAGGACTAGTCATATGTAAAACTCTAAGTACACAAGAGGGATTTTTAAAAGAAAGGATTAAAAACCTGTGAATGGGATTTGGGCAAGTAAAAAAGAAGGAGGATAGGAGAATAGAAGCAGACTGCATTTAACCTACAATTACTGATGCTGAACATGCTCTTTTCACCACCTTCATCTTTACAAAAAGTGAGATGGAAACAAAAGTACAAGATAACAGCACAGAAGGAAATATATAATTAATAAATACAACTGTGAACATGAATAAGATGAACTCATTCAAAAAATGGGAAAAGCTAGAATGCATCCAGACTGTAATAACATCTTGTTTGCAAAAAAGTGCACTTAATAAAAGTAAAGATTCACAGAGTTCAAAATGAAGTAAGAGAATAAAATATACTAAGCTGCAGATGAAGATTAAAAGGTAGGGATGCAATCACGATCTCTGACAAGGTATTACATATAATACTCTGACAAGCAATAATACATATGAAAAAAAGTAAGATGTTATATTTTGCTGAAAGATTGCATAAATAAATTAACATCAATACTAAACTTATCAGCAAAGCATGAATTACAGAAAGAATCAATGAGTAAAACTATTAACAATGAAAGACCTAAATGCACTATTTTCAGCCTTCAATAAAACTTAGGAAAAATAATTAAGAAATACCTTATAACTTTTAAACATTAAATATAATAGACCCTGTAGATTACTGAATGGGAATAAAAAGGGAAATTCATGTATTAAATACATATGACAGTTTTATAAAAATTAACCATGTGTTAGGGCTATAATACTTATAAACAAAGGAACAAAAGCAGAGCTACATTCATGTTAAGAAAAATACTAGGAAACAGGAATAAATGTGCTTTTTAAAATTTTGATTAATAGCATCTATCTAAATCAAGAGGCAGCATTATAAGTAATTGGGGGGGGGGAGAGGAAGAGGGAGAGAGAGAGACAGAGAGAGAGGGGAAGGAGAATAGCTTTTCCAATAAGATCAAGAGTAAAGGAAGTATGTGCATTAGTACCAATACTATTTAATAAAGTACTAAGAATACTAATTATAGTGTTAAAGGCAAAAAAAAAATTATATCAAGTAAAGTAAGTATAAAAAATAGAATAAATCAAAATGCAAAATGTCAAAATTATAAAACAACCATACAGAATCAACAGAAAAATTAGCTGAAGTAATCAATTGTACCCAAATGTTAGTATAAAACATCCACAAAAATTATAAGAATTTCTAAAGATTACCATCAAAAGCCACCAGGAAGAGAAAGACAAATTGTTTTTCTATTTTTAAAACTGCACAAAATATAAAATAATTATGACTATAAAAAATTTTATACAACAAAAAGATAAATTTAGATAACTTAGAAAAACATTACTTGTTCATGCATATGCCATGTCAATGTAGTAAAAAGTATAGAACCAGGTAAATAAATTTACATATTCAACTATGTGCCAATTTAACTACCAAAAGATTGCTTTTTAGAGGCATAAAAAATAGTTAAATTATCTGGAGCAACAAAAAGGTAAAGAATCTTCAGGGGACTTTTTTTTTTTAAGGGGAAAGGAGAAAAGTCTAGAAAGCCAGATCTCAAAAAAGTACTCACTAAAACAATATAGCAGTCAGTGATTAAGAAATAAAGGTTGGTCACTGGAAAATATTAGGTACACAATAAACAGAGACAGATGAAAACAGGGTGTCTAATATTTGATAAAACCCAAACAGGAAAGCAGTTTAAGAAAAATTAGGTATAGACTTAATTTTTCACATCATATACTTGGATAAGGCATTATTTATTTTTGTGTATGGAGGGAGGTGGGAGCAAGAAAAGTTTTCATTGACTGAAAACAAATTTAAAATAAACAAAATACAGCATCTATTAATACTTAACTAGAAAGCGTGGGGGATGGATGGAGTAAGTACAATGGTGGATGAGGGATAACTAGCAGACAGCCTGAATATAAACTGGTATAGAAATTAATTAGATCTCCTTTATGGGAAAATCTGTGGAAAGACATAGACAAGATCAGATGAGTTGTAATTCGTACTGCTAAAAGAAACCTCTAAAATAATGACTTCAACTTAGTCACTGAGCTATATAAGGATAGCAAGATATGAAAGTAGAACCATAGTGGAATAGATGATGTTTTCTAATTCCATGAAAAATATATACTCAAGACTATGGGGGGTTTTAGTTACATTCACAGACTTATTAAAGAATTTGATTTTTTCCCACTATTATGTAGGAACCCTTGTGCAGTATTTTATCTATCAAGACAAGCTTATAAACATGGCTTTCTCACTCCAGGAAAGAGTAATACTTAACATCAGAGATGGAAAAGAAATATAAAATGCAAGTACTTCACCATTACCTTACCCCCATCCCCAATTAGCTGTATTTGGGGAGGGGGGGCGCTGAGGCAATTGGGGTTAAGTGACTTGCCCAGGGTCACACAGCTAGAACGTGGTAAGTGTCTGAGGCCAAATTTGAACTCAGGGCCTCCTGACTTCAGGGCTGGTGCTCTATCCACTGCACACCTAGCTGCCCCTTAGCTGTATTCTTAAGGCAAGGAAATTGTGTTAAACAGGAAGAGGACACAGACACAAAAAAAGCAGTGGACTGGGAATCCAAAAATCTTATCAGGTTTGAGTATATTAAGATATTTAACAAACATCTCCTACTGTGGATTATTATATCCTACTATTGGATATATTCAATAAACAATAAGAGTTTCTAATTCTTAGAATAGATCTTTTTCTTATTACTCAAAGATATAAAAAAAAAACATTCCTATTAGAAACAGTAATCTGTTGATCTCAAATCAGAAACCACATTTAACTTACAAATTAACATTTCATTATATTTCACTATCTATAATTATTGTTAAGACTCTATGGTCATCAAAGCAGTGTTCTAGGTTCTAGGAAAACAAAGATAAAAACTAATAATACCTAAAATATTTGTAAATGGGTTGGGGCAGGGGAAAGGAGAGGGAATGCATTTAATAAGGCCAGAAGAGATTCAGCTACATATATAAGCATCACATAAGAGAAAACATAGTTATTTTGAGAAAACTAGAGTAAGGAGATTCATTTTTGACTGGGATAGGGGAGAGAGGAAGTTTCAGAGGCCAAAAAGTTTTTTAGGTTTAATCAAAGAGACATTAAATAGGACTACAAGAGCTATGAAAGGAGTATATTTACATTATGGAAATTGTTCCCTACAAAGGAACAGAGACATGGGATTAAGGGAGACCTTAAGGGATTAAGGGATTTTTTTTTTTTGTTTGTTTGTTTTAAAGCAGGAATACCAGATCTTCAAAGGATATGAACAATTTTCAGATAAAGAAATTAAAGGAATTTATGATCATATGAAAAAATGCTCTAAAACACTAGTGGATCAGAGAAATGCACGTTTAAGAAAACTCTTGAGGTGCCACTTCACATGTCATCTGGCTAAAATGACAGGAAAAGATAATGATGGATGTTGGAGGGAATGTGGGAAAAACAGAACACTAATGCAATGTTGGTGGAGTTGTGAAATGATCCAATCATTCTGGAGAGCAATTTGGAACTATGCCCAAAGGGCTAACAAACTGGGAACACATCTTTGATCCAGCCATGGGATTGTATCTCAAAGAGATCATAAAAGAGGGGAAAGGATGTAAATGTACAAAAATATTTGTAGCATTCCTTATAGTAGGGGCAAGAAACTGAAATTTGAGCGGATGCCCATCAGTTGGGAAATGGCTGAATAAGTTATGGCTTATGAATGTAATGGAATATTATTGTTCTATAAAAAATGGCGAAGGGACTGATTTCAGAAAGAATTTACATGAAATGATGCTAAGTGAAGTGAGAAGAACCAAGTAGAACACTGTACATAGTACAAGATTACATGATCAACTAACTGTAATGGACTTGGCTCTTTTCAACAATGAAGTGATTCAAGGCAATTCCAACAGATTTGGGATAGAAAGTACCATATGCATCCAGAAAGAATTAAGGAGAATAAATGTGGATCAAAGAATAGCATTTTCACCTTTTTTGTTGTTGTTTGCTTGCTTGTTTGTTTTTCCTTTCTTGTATTCTTTTTTCCTTTTGATTTTTCTTATGCAACATACATAATACAGAAAAATGTTTAGTATAATTGCATATGCTTAGCCTATGTCGAATTGCTTGCTGTCTTGGAGAGGAAGGAAGAGAAGGAGAAAAATGTGCAACACAATGTTTTGAAAAAGTGAATGATGAAAACTATCTTTGCATGTATTTGGAAAAATAAAATACTATTAAAAAAAATTTTTTTTAAAGAAAGAAAAAAAAACTAGACCTGGTCTGGTCAAGTGTATCTTTTCTGGAATATTATTTTAGGACTTATGGAAGGGAAAAGAAAGAGACAGGGGACATACACAGTTTAGAGATTTTTATAATAATGATGAAAGATATTTGCCCCCAAAATTGTTAGAAACCATGTCGATTGTTATGGGAGCACTGCTGCTTAAATTTAAAATACCCTCTTTTCTGAGCAAAAGACTAAAGCTCAGTCACATTAAAAACGATTTAAATCATGTTTTTGTAAATAACTAGTTGAAGATGGATAATGATAATTTAAAAGGAATTAATAACCTACTCTAGGTTTTTATCTATTGTGCCATTTTGAATAGTGTCAATTCTTAAAATCAGACCAGTGGAGTGGAAATTTTAAGTAACTGAATCTAATCTTTTCAAGGAAACTGAGAATCAGAGGTTTTGTAGATAAAAGTTGACAGTGTCAGACAGGAGCCTAGGTAGCTCTCCTGTACCTAACATGAATCTGGCTTTCAATCCAACAGTATTTTATAATATTACAATGGCTAGTCTTGGTTTCTATGAGTGAATTCTATAAATAGTATAATCAGAATTATACATTCTGCCTACTACCTTCTGTACTCAAATACAAAAATACCTTTGAATTCAAGGAGTCAGGGAGTTCTCTTCAAAGATGAAGACCACAATCCATTCACATAGGTCAATCCTAGATAGCTCCTTTCAATAGCCCAGTTCCCACATAGGGATCCACCCATCTGTGTTGGAGGCCTCTCACTTTTTTCCTGATATGCAAGCATAATAATGGAATACTGTAGCTTGTTCAAAGGTCATTTCTTATTCTTTACTGCAAGAAGTGAACTTGACAACCATGTAGCTCACCCCACTCAATTTACAGATGAGAAAACTGAGATTCAAAGAAGCTAAATGATTTGCCTAAAAACACAAGAACAGGATGGAAAAGAGGCAGAATTGGAAACCAGAGCCCCTGGTTCCAAAAGCAAGGCTATTTTTCACTATACTACATCCTTTACTGTTTTGTTGTTAGTGGTTACACTCAACCTGATCTTCACTGTGCTCTATGTGCTACTTATTTTTAATTCCTCAGAGGCAATTATATTCTATGCCTCTGATATAGAATAACAAATGTGTAAGTATCAAAAAGATATGCCTTTCTTTTTAGGGTAAGCTTGGGGTTTGTAAAGGTGCTTTGCAAATTTCTCAAAAGCAATTCAGCCTGTACTCTTTCAGTTCAACTTGAGGACCAACTTATTGTGCCCATGCATATACTGTCCATCCTAGACAGTACATATTGATGGACAAGTTCTATATAGGAATCCTTTGAAATAATATGTTGAAATATGAGGAATATTTGTCTGGCTGGTTGGCCCAAATCTTTTGAGAGATTATGATCGCTACCAGGAAAAGGTTCTGCATTTTTCTAGAGTTTAATGAAATAAGAACAGTAACATACCCAGAGAGAATATCACTAGAATCCAGTTCATGTCATAATTCACCTAATATGTGTTATATGTGCATTTGTATAACTATAAAAATGTACACACATATGTAAGTATATAATCTGAAGGTATAATATGTGAATATGTACACGTACATGTAAGCAGAGATTTAAAAAGGACTAAGACTTTTGGGATTCTAACCCCCAAATGTGCACCTCTAACTCTAATCCTAAACTCACATCTATGACTCTAAACGTCATTCAACAGGATTACTTCTTTTAATAATTCCAAAGAGTCTTAAATTATTCGACTAGTAGTATACTTTGTTTAAAAAAAAATTCTGTCAAGCAGAATTATAGTCAACTAAATAAAATGCTTGTTTAGTCACCAACAATAAACACGGTGGGAAATTTATATTTTCCATTATTTATGAAATAAATGGATGTATTTCATTACTGAATAATGTTTATGAAAGTCTTACTCCTCACTAAAAAATTGTTAAGAAGGATGTCCTCAATTTCTCTATATATAGGCTCATATGCAGATCCACAGTTACCAATGTTCCTTCAAGCATTTTTTTCCAATATTGGTATGGTGTTCGGATATTTTTTCACACTTCTCTGGGATTTCCTTGTCCTTATACAGCTTGAAACATATTCATAATTATGTTGCCTCCAGCATAGCTCTTCTAAGCATACATGTGGTTCAATCAATCTAATTATGTACTTGTCATTACAACCTTCTTCTATAAGCATATTTGAGAGACTGTAATGTAAAGAATGGCCTCAATGGAAAAAAGCTGTTGGATGATTTTTGCAAATCTTTCTGATTTTCTTTTGTTTGTAATTTCTTCCATTTTCATGACTGGAATGATCTTATGTAAATTTGGATATCTTATTAAGCTTTCTTTGCATACTGGTTTTTATTCTTCACTGCATCCCTGCTTTTTAAAGATAATATTCCTCACAATCTATTTATCATTCAACTTAATAAGATACTACAAATGAGTTTGTATTCTAAGTGAGTAATGCTTCTGGCAACCACCCATTATTCTTTGTCAAATAAATAAGATATTTGCAGACAATGCTGCTTTCCAATCTCTTACATCTACTTACTGCAGCAATTAATTTTCACTGGTTAAACTTCGCATAAAATTCTTATATTCAATGTCAATGTCATTTCTGTTGGTCATTTGCCCTTTTTTAAGAAGTTCAAGATTAAGCTGTGTTAGTTATCATGTATTTCTTTTTTTTTTCTTTTAAAAATACTGATTCCAGTGTGGAAGAAATTAAGGCTGGACCCACACCTAACACCTCACACCAAGATAAGATCTAAATGGGTTCATGATACAGATATAAAGAGTGATATTATAAGCAAATTAGAGGAACATAGGATAGTTTACCTCTCAGACCTGTGAAGATGGAATAAATTTATGTCCAAAGAAGATCTGGAACTCTTAATTGAACACCAGATAGATAATTTTGATTATATTGAGTTAAAAAGTTTCTGTACAAACAAAACTAATGCAGACAAGATTAGGAGGGAAGCATCAAATTGGGAAATCATCTTTACATTTAAGGGTTCTGATAAAGGCCTCATTTCTAAAATATATAGAGAATTGTCTCATATTTATAAGAATTCAAGCCATTCTCCAATCGATAAATGGTCAAGGGATATGAACAGACAATTTTCAGATGATGACATTAGAACTATTTATAATCATATGAAAAGGTACTCCAAATCACTATTGATCAGAGAAATGCAAATTAAGACAACTCTGAGGTACCACTACATACCTGTCAGATTGGCTAAAATGACAGGAAAAGATAATGATGAATGTTGGAGGGGATGTGGGAAAACTGGGACACTGATACATTGTTGGTGGAACTGTGAATGGATCCAACTATTCTGGAGAGCAATTTGGAACTATGCTCAAAAAGTGATCAAACTGTGCATACCCTTTGACCCAGCACTGTTTCTACTGGGCTTATATCCCAAAGAAATCATAAAAGAAGGAAAGGGCCCCACATGTGCAAGAATGTTTGTGGCAGCTCTTTTTGTAGTGGCTAGAAACTGGAAACTGAATGGATGCCCATCAATTGGAGAATGGCTGAATAAATATGAATGTTATGGAATATTATTGCTCTGTAAGAAACGACCAGCAGAACGATTTCAGAGAGGCCTGGAGAGACTTGCATGAACTGATGCTGAGTGAACTGAGAAGAACCATGAGATCATTATTCACGGCAACAACAATACTATCTGAGGATCAGTTCTGATGGACATGACTCTCTTCAACAATGAAATGCTTCAAACCAGTTCCAATTGTTTGGTGAAGAGAGCCATATACACCCAGGGAGAGGGATGTGAAATGTGGACCACAACATAACATTTTCATGTTCTCTATTGAGGTTTGCTTGCATTGTATTTCCTTTATTGGATTATTCTTTCTTGTAGATACGATTTCTCCTGCACAAAAAATGATGCAATAACTATACATATATTTGATTTCTTAAGTATTCTAACATAATTATCATTTAGTGGATATCCTGCCATCTAGGGGAGGGGTGGGGAGTAGGGGGGAAAAATTTCTAACAGAAAGCTTTGTAAGGGTTAATGTTTAGGAATGACCTATACATATGTTTTGCAAATAAAAGGTATTAATAAAAAAAAAATACTAATTCCAATCTCCTAATTCTGACCCAATTTCAGAGATTACTCTCCTAATAAGAAGGCTTTTCTTTTCAGTTTACTTACACACACACACACACACACACACACACCCCTTTACTTTGTTTGATACTATATATTTTTGTGGGGGAGGGGGGACAGAAGATGAGTAATCTCATATCTTCTCCCTAAACTATGTTTTCCCATGTATTTCTTTCCACTAATTTCTCCAAGTTTACACTAAAGTTATCAAATTAGTTAACGAATTAATACTTGTACACTGTATCTGTTAACTTAATGTGGAGGGTCTTTCCAAGTTTTTGGTAAAATTTCTTTATCATCTAATCTCCACCAATGTTAGTTATAGCAATTATTTTTATGGTGGTCATTTTGTACATACTTATCATTGGTTTTGTACCAAATGAAGACCAAATAAAATGTGATCACTAAAGTCCCTTTCAAGCTTTAAATTTGAGATCATGTGAAATATTTCTTGTCACCTTTATGGATATGATAAAACCCACTCTGACAACTCCTTTCATTGTCTCTGCAAGAAGTACCTGTGAGCCATCTTTCCATTTCACTATAATTTAGTTCTTTTTTGTTCATAGCAAGATGTCAACACTGATATGACTAAATGCCAACAATATGTCTACTTGTTCAAAGGATGAGAACTTCACATTTAGAATTAAGTTAAATCAAAATTTATAATCTTTTAAAAATGTGTGACTCAGCATTCTATCTATGCCTCCATTCTTCTCAGCTACCATTCAAAAGAATACTATTCTACTATACTATAGAATACTATTCCAAAGGGCAAAATATAAAGATTTAGAACCAAGAATACTTTATATAGCAAAACTGAATATAATTCTATAGGAGAAATAATGAAGTGTTTATTTGGACTTCCAAATATTCCTAATAAAGACACCAGAAAAGAATAGAACTATCAAATAGAAATGCAAAATAAACACATTAAAAAGGTCAGCATATTTGAGCAACTAAAAAAGACTACATGATGGAATGTTTACATTTCAACGATATAAGACAAACAATTATCCCTTCAGAACCCTAATATAAAATTAAATATTACACAATAAAAAGGAGAATAGTGACTTGTTGCAGAACGAGATCCATCTCTTAACAAGAGTCATACTATCAGTATTTAAAATGGAATTCTTGGGATCAATTTTGTTATAATGTGATGATCATAAGAGAAAAAAAAAGGAAGGAAATGGAAATGCTAAGGAAGGGAGAACAGAGTGGAATTAATTCAAATAATCAAAATGTATGAGAAGAAACCTATCAAGTATAGACACAGAAGAAGAAATCAAAACTATGTGGAAGTAGAAACTATAAAACATCCCTTAAAAAAGGTTTGCTATAGAAGGAAACTGAAGCTTTCAGTGAACCCAGAGAAGATAAATTACCTCAAGATACTTTTATGCAATTAAAAAAGATACATATATTATATATGTACTTATGTAATATTCCATTAAATATTACAAAATAGCATGAGTTATTTTTTGATAATAGTAATAATTATAACAATATTATTATTATATAACTACATTATAAAGAACTTTAAGATTTGAATCATTAATTTCATTATAACAACATTGTGAGGTGGATATTTTTATTCCCATTTTTGAGATAAGAAAACTGTTGCTTAGAGCACACCACCGCATCCTGAAGAAATTTGACAATTGGTTACCATCTACTCCTAGATATTCTAAAGTCATTAGGGATTTGTCACTGCTTTCTCCTTCCACTCATCTGGGAATTTCTCAATATTCTGTATTAGATTTTCTTCTATATTCTGCCACCTTACTATCTCAGGACCATGATCTGTCTTTTGTCTCTTGTTTCTCTCTTTTTCCCTCCCTCTCCTTACCACTGCAAGTTATTTAGTGCTTCTTAAATATCAGATGCAGTGCTAAATATTTATTGACTGAGTGATTGTATATTCAAAGAGGTTTCATGGGTTAATGATAAGCTCTATCTAGATAACCTCTATCAAGAGTTTTCCTAATTTCTCCTGAACTCTACTCCCACATAACTGCTTATGGACATTTTAAATTGAATTTTTATAGGCATCTTAAACTTAAGAAGTCCAAAAAAGAACTCACTATATTTCACTGAAAACCCAGGCTTCCCCTTAACTTATATTAATGAGATCAATATCAATTCCAGTCACCTAGTTCATAACCTTAGTATCATCATGAATTACTCTGCTCTCCAATCAACTGTCAAGTCCCCAGAACATTTCTCACACTTAAATATGACTTCATATACCCATCATCTCTCTTACCTACTAAAATAAACTCAAAATTAACTATCTGCTTATCTCTTCCCTATCTAATTCACTGTCCAAATAGTTGCCATATTAATATTTTAAAAACAAGGGATCTTAAACTGTACGACATAATATGGATAAACCATCCAATATAATAATGTAATGACTTGTAACTACCTCTGGAATCAAATACGGAAATCCTGTAACTACCTCTGGAATCAAATACGGAAATCCTGTTTGGCACTTAGAATCTTTCATAAATTGTCTCCAACATTTTTCTG
>JAJPUD010000145.1:901526-939812 GCA_023553655.1 Myrmecobius fasciatus
TCATCACATGACTCTTAGAATCCCTAGGAGGCTTCAAAGCTCTCCTTAAGCACCAATTTATAAATGAGATCTTCCCTGATCCCACCCTCACCCTAGAGTCACCCTCCCAGTTACCTTTTACTTGTTTGGCATATATTTACATATGTATACAATGTTCCCCTAAATAGAATGTAAATTCACTGAAGGAAGGGATTATTTCATTTCTAGTATTGAGTATAATCAGAGTTTAGAAAAAGATAATAATGTTTTTATAAGAAATATATAAGAATCAGAAAGGAAATTAAAAGCTTTACAAAAAGATTAGGATTAATAAAGGAAGGAAAGGGCCCCACATGTGCAAGAATGTTTGTGGCAGCCCTTTTTGTAGTGGCTAGAAACTGGAAATTGAATAGATGCCCTTCAATTGGAGAATGGCTGAATAAATTATGGTATATGAATATTATGGAATATTATTGTTCTGTAAGAAATGACCAGCAAGATGATTTCAGAGAGGCTTGGAGAGACTTACATGAACTGATGCTGAGTGAAATGAGCAGAACCAGGAGATCATTATACACGGCAACAACAGTACTATATGACGATCAATTCTGATGGACATGGCTCTCTTCAACAATGAAATGTTTCAAACCACCTCCAATTGTTCACTGAAGAAAGCCATATACACCCAGAGAGAGGGATGTGAAATGTGGACCACAACATAACATTCTTATACTCCTTGATTGATGTTTGCTTACATTGTGTTTCCTTTATCTGATATATCTTTTGTGTAGATAAGATTTTTCTTGCACAACAATGATAAGTTTGGAAATATGTATACATATATTCGATTTGCCAATATTTTAACATAATTAACATGTAGTGGATATCCTGCCATCTAGGGGAGGGGTGGGGAGTTGGGGGGAAAAATTTGTAACAGAAAGCTATGTAAGGGTTATTGTTGAAGAATTACCCACACATATGTTATGCAAATAAAATTAAAAAAAAAAAAAGATTAGGATTAAACCAAAAAAGGAACAGCTAGATGGAAAGGAGCACAGTCCTAAAATTAGGAGGACCTGAGTTCAAATTTGATCTCAGACACTTAACATTTCCTAGCTATGTGACCTTAGGCAAGTCACTTAACCCCAATTGCCTCAGCAAAAAAAAAGATTAAACCAAAAACAAAACCCTAGCCAAGCAACAAACTCCCTGAAAAATTCAACAAGAAATATTAAAATAGGTAAAATGACCAAAAAACAAAATAAAAAATATAAAGTATGACCTAGAAAACACACCGAGAAAAAATTTGAGAATTTAAGACTATATGAATACCTTGACCAAAAAAGAGTCTAGACATTCTATTTCAAAAACTCTTAAGAAGAAACTACCCAGAGTTACCAATCATATTCTTAAAAAAAAAAAAAAAGAGAGAGAGAGAGAGAGAGAGAACTCCCAGTAACATCAAAGACAAAATCCTGAGCTTCCAGTCAAAGAAAATATACTTAGTAGCCAGAAAGAAAAAACTGAAGTACCAAGGTTCCAAAGTCACACATGATTTGGGGCTATCAGTGACTGGGAAATTTGGAATGCGATATTCCAAAAGGCAAAGGATATGGATTTACAGGCAAGAATAACTTACTTTAGCAAAAGTGAATATAATACTAAAAGGGGAAAATTGAATCTTTAATGATAGAGAAAATTTTTAAACATTTCCATCAAAAAGTAAACGAGCTTTGAAGAAGTTTTTGTTTTGTTCAAACATAGGAATGGAGAGAAGTATGAAAAATACAAAAAGGAAATATGAATGAACTATGATAAAGGACCAAATAACAATAAACTGTTCACATCAGGACTCACAGAGAGAACCCAAAGATCTTGGAGTGCTTCTGTTATGGCTTAATAGACCATTTGCATTGAAAAATATTTACCAAAATATTTATTAAATAAATATATAAATAACAAAGTTCTTGTATCTGATTAAGAAGCCCTGCTATAGGACCTCCTAAATGAGATCTACAAACACTTAAAAAAAGATCTACCTAACAAACCATATAGAAAATCCAGACTGCAACATGTAGTTACATGGGTGACATTGTTATTTTAATGAAATAGGACTAGAACAAGGTAGGACAAAGTTAGTACAAGTTAGTAGAAACTATGTATGTGCCATTTTCAATTGACTACAATTTGCTCCCTACTAATTCTAAGTCCTGTCTACTGAACCTTTTTATTAAAATACTAATAAACCTCTAGTGATGCTGAAAATTATAACAATATCATAACTTCAAAATTACTACAACTATAATACAAAAACAATAAAGATATACAGTGAATGTGAAGTTATAGTATCTTACCAACAATAATATGCCCAAAAGAAATGACAGAAAAGATAATATTCCAGAAACGTATGATCATAACAGGAGGTGTGTACCGGTCATGTAAAGAATGGGAAAAGATGGACAGACTATAAAATATATTAGCAACCACACAATTACTCAATAGATCACAGATCCAATATTAAAATATGAATTGCTTTTATATACACATAGTTTCCTGGAATATAACCCTTGAAAATTATTATATAAATGTTTTTTTAAAACTGGATCACACTGGGAAGAACTGAGTCTTGTGTATGCAAATTTGTTAGACCCCAAATGCAACCTAGTTGTCCATGTTAGCTAGAAATTTTAATCAAGCAGCTCAAAATGGTTTGATTCAAAAATTAGAAGGGGAGGAGCAAACAACGAAGTTTTATTTACCTATGTAATATTTCATTTCAGTGTCATGTTTGTTCATAAGCTCAAGAAGTCGTACTTCAATTTGGGCTTGATTTAAAAAAGCCTTCTTGTTCTTAATAATTTTAATGGCAACCCACTCCTGCTCCACACGATCATATGCCTTTACAACCTATAAAAGCAAAAAAGAAATGTTATGTAGTTATATCTATATATCTATATATATATATATATATTCATGAAAAAGATGCCACAATTCCAATTAAATACACATAAAAACACATCTCATAGTTAAAGAAATATATTATAAGTGATAGGAGAGGCCTCAATGGTCTATTTTCTCATTTTATAAATATGGAAAAAAACAGAACCCAGAAATTAAGCGATCACAAAGGTAGTTACTAAGAGAGGTACCTCCTTCTTCCTAGTAATAATCTTTCTGCTACACCTATGTTATCTTTGTCTTTTAAGTGTTTTTGTTATTATTGACTATTCATTTTTCAAATTTCCCATTTTTTCAATTATTCTTAATGAAAAAAATGAGGTTTCAACTTTACCTCACCACTTCATTATCTTTGTTTCACATGACCTTTTTGGGGATTGCATTAGATGGACTGTTAAAAACATCAAACAACTTTATGGAGCATTCTGCATTTTTGAAATAAAAAAAGGCAATTAGAGAATTCAAATAGGTACAAATGCATTTATTTTACTGAATAGCAAGAGTTCCCCAGAACTACTATCTTTTAAAACTGTTTGGAATCTTTAAAATCATTGGTAATTCGGATTCAAAGAACCAGACTGATTCCCCCTTGCTCCCCTGCAATTATTTTCATTCAAAACAAATAAAAAGGGGTGGGGGTGGGCGCTAATACACTACAATTGTTTGAACTAATAAAAAAAAAATAAAAAGTTCTTTAGTAATCAAAATACTTTCTACGCGTATAGAAAGATAAGACTTGATGCCCTGAATAAAAAAGGATTAACTAGAAGTACTAGATAGCACTTGCCAGGAAGCTGATTTAGGTTTAATAGAGAGGAAAAGCTTCCTAATAAAGGTCTTTCCTTTCTTTACCTCAACTCTTCCTGTAATGACCATGTATACATTGTATGTATCTGGCTGTTTGTATGTTATCTCTCCCACTATGTGTGGCTTTATTTGTATCCTCAGCTCTTGTAGCCAATAGCAGGCAAATGGTAATTATTTAAATACTTAGTCATGATGATGGTCCTTGCACAGAGCATTTCATCCTCCCATCTCTATACTTATGCACTAACCATTCCCCATACCTAGAATATGCTCACTTCCTTGCCTCAGTCTCAAGAGAATCCCTCACTTCTTTCAATATACTGCTCAAGCACCGCCTTCCAAATGATACTTTTCCTGATTCCAACTTCTATTGTCCTATTTCACTGCTTTTTATTTAACCACTTTTTATATATTTGCCAGCATTTTTTAAAAGCACATATTGTCCACCAATAAAACTTTTCCTTGAGAAATGAACTTTCATTTTTTTGTCTTCAATAAGCTCCAAATCAAGTAAAATGCCTGCTACAAAAAAACAGCCATTTAATAATCATTTGATAATTGACTGACACCAAAAACTATCTAAAAAAAAGAACCAATAATTAAGACTTATTCTGTAAGAAATCATCTAGTCATCTGTAAATCCAAAAGCAATCTGAACTAGTAACATTAAATGTGACATTCAATAGAATCATTGAACTGAAAGCTAAAAGAGAATTAAGTCTAAGTTCCAATTTTATATATAAAAAAACTGACACCCAGCCAAGATAAGTTGCATATTCAAGCTAGACTTATGTAAAAATAAGAGTTGGCTATTGTTTAACCCACTGAAGCTCAGGAAGAAATTTCTTTTCTTTTTTGTTGTGGTTTAATGTTTATTAAAAGTCTCCCTCCTTTGTGGCTCTTACTTTACTAGACCTTCTACAGTACCATTATTAATGTGATCATGATGAGGAAATATATAGGCAAGGTTGCAGCCAGTGGTCTGG
This sequence comes from Myrmecobius fasciatus, assembly GCA_023553655.1. Lineage (NCBI taxonomy): Eukaryota > Metazoa > Chordata > Mammalia > Dasyuromorphia > Myrmecobiidae > Myrmecobius > Myrmecobius fasciatus. Next base: position 906,257 of record JAJPUD010000145.1, read on the forward strand.
TTATTCATTCCAGACAGATCTACTATCAGAGATAATATCATTTATTGATAATTTCATTGAGACATACAGTTCTAGTCTATTTAATATTTTTCTGATTCTTTCTATCCTGGGGGATTCTTTCAAGGGCTTTGATGATCAAGGTGGAAATAGAAATCACAATTTCGATATCTACTTTGAATGGCAACTTTCATTATGATGTCTAAGTTCTTTCTAGTTACGAGCTGCCTTGACAATATTACCACCAAACTTTATCAAAAACAAATCCAAGGGATCAATTTGGAGAACTCAAAGCAAATGTGGTACCAATGTCATCAACAATGTGTTTTTTACACCTTTAAAGGTCTCAATACACTTTTAACTTCATTAGAATAGAACTTAGGCAGCATGACACTGAACAAACAGACCCAGTATGGATACCATGAGAGTTTCTAGTGTTAGAAGAGCCCAGCCTTGGAACAACTAGAAAAGAATGACATTTATTACTTATAGGGAAAAAGAAATCTTTTCATAACACGCCTGAGGTAAGTAGAGAAAGTATTAATATTGCCATTTTATAGATGGGGAAATTGATGTGTCCAAGTCCCAAAGGTAACAGTAGAGCTCTTAAGTGAAGGTTTTTGGATGGGGCTGGAGAATAGAAGCCTGGTCCAATCTCACTGTTAAGAGGAGTACTTCATTATATCCCTAACAATCCCCCAAATTTAATAGTATCTAGAAATTAACAAGAAATTACTGAGAGCTGAATAGAACTATTCAGGCAATTATTGTAACTGTTCCTGAACTTGTCAACACAATGGGCCAGGTAAGCCAATCCTCAGTGTAGTGAGTTGGAAGAAATGGAATCAATTTCCCCAATGCCTTCTATATTCTCATGACTAGGTACAGTCAAGAGTAGTTGCTCTTATGTGGGAAAGAGTTCAGTATAATTTCACCATTCTTCCCCTCACTTGAATTCTTCATATTTCTGGCTTAGTGGCAGGAATCTAAAAAGCACACTATTTCCTGAGAGAACAAACTTCCACAAATGCATTAATGATGTAATTTTGATGTTGGAAAAGAGCATTTAAGCAGATGGAGGCTCAAGAAAAACCCCCTCCAAAAAATTCAGAACCTGGATCATTCAAATGCAAAGGAAGCCTAGAAACTTAATGGTACTTCAGGTTATGGAGAATGCCTATCTCCTATATGGGTACTTCAATAAACTCCAATTACTCACAAATCTATTCCTGTTGAGTAAGAACAAGAACAGACAATAGACTTATAAGATGACTCAAGGAGGGCTGAGTCTTTCCTGCTGGGTCCTTATAATTCTGTGAGGATCTATTTCCTTAGAAACTTCAATTTATAAGGATGAGGCTGAGTGGAATTTGAGGGGCTCCCTGAAGTAATCATTCACTATATTATTTTTGAAAAGCAACTGCTTATTTGTTATTGCGTCCTAGATTAACTGGATGGTCGATGAAATCAATACTATTACACTTCATCTACAGGTGCCCATTATGAATAAGTTGAGTAATGCAAGATAAATTCTCCAAGATGGATTGTGATGTTGCCAGAGAGTTGAAACTTCTAGTCTTTACTTTAATTCTCTATTTGTCAAATAATCCTTAGACGTAGGCACTGAGAAACATGCTTCTGACTGACTCATACATGATTCTGCTCATTATGATAGAGAGATATAAAAGTCAACCTTGACAGCCAAGTATACAATAGCATAGGATAAATTCAGGGATTAAGAGTAAAAGCAAATAATCCCAAAGCATCAAGTTGTAAACTGAATAGATATAACATAAGAGGGTCTTGGAGGAAGAGGCATTCAAGGCTTTTATCTATACTAATATATTTTTTATCTATACTAGTAAATGGCTATGGGTTTGGTTGGGTACTCTAGGTCCTGGATAAAACAGTACTGGATAATGAAAATTTTAAAAACAAAACAAAACAAAAGTTTTTAGGGTAAAGATTGATGGCAGAATTTTGTTAACGCCTGACAAAGCAGAGAATGGAGACGAGGTCTATCATTCAGATGGACACAGGATCATGATGCTATTTTGTAGTATGGAAGGAGACCATATACTTCTCTTAACCAAAATAAAACAGCCATTTATTCAAAATACTAATCAAAGTGTTATGATTCCATGTACCAGGTAAAAGAGGGGCCTTGAATACGTGGTGATATGGGCTGAGTCCCAATATTAAAAAGCTCTGCAACAAGTTACATTCAAGAGGCCTGTGATTTCTAAGCCATTTTAACTCAGGTGATTAGGACCTATAAATTCTTCAACAGAACAAAAATTCTACTAAATGGAAAGGAGTTGATATCAAGCCTCATTATGAGTTAGTTAGTCTTAGTAAAGGCCAGTATGTGTGCTATATTAAGCACTGGGAATTCAAAGAAAGATAAAAGATAGACTGTCTCTTCCTCTTAGGAACTCAGTCTAATGGGAGAAACAACATGAAAACAATTACATATAAGCAAGCTATGTAGAGGATAAACAAGGGGAAAAAAAAGAACAGAGTAAAGGCACTGGAATTAAGAGGGATCTGAAAAAGCTCAGAAGAGCTTGTAGAAGGGGAAATTTTATTTGGGATTTAAAGAAAATGAACAAATCCAGAAGGTAGAAATGAGAAGAAATCGCATTTTAAACATAACAGGACAACAAATAAAAATGCCCAGAATTAAGAAATATGAGCCTCTCTTGTGCCAAGTAATGAAGCATCAAGGATGACACCTAGGCTTCAAGCCTAGGATAGTGGTGCTGAATGTCTTTTTCCTTCACTCCAGGCCCACCTTTTTATTCACAGTAAACAGGGTTGATGATCAAAATACATAAAAGGCTTTTAGAAGGTGAGGGAATCATTTAGGCTATTGCCAAAGCTTCAAATACCTGAAGATCTATTTGCTAATAAAGGAGGGGAGTATCATTCTATATTTATGTATCCCTTTACTTTAATTTTTAAGTCATAAAGCCTATTCTCAAATTTGATTTTTATAATCTACAAATGTTTATTCTATCTTAAACCTTGAACCTGTCAGACTGGTCTATTTTAAGCCTGACCTCCAAAAAGAATGGATGACTATATTTCTGTTGCATTTGAGAATGCTTCTTCTAATACACATTAGGCAAGATGGCCTTGATCATCCCTAATAACTCAAGTTTCTGTGACAATAAGCTCTGCAGTAGGGGTCAATTCTAACCTATTACCAAAGCCTTTTGAATCCCGTCTTTTTTTTTTTTTTTTTAATTTTAAACTAAACTATGCTGCCATCTCTATGCTTTTATTACCTCTTGATCTAAAGACTAATTTAGATGTAGAAAGAAACTAAATAAGGCTGCATCCTAATTTCAAATAATCTATTTTGTCTTTAAAACTGAGATATTTAATATGGATCATGAAATTAAAACATTTATGAAAAGCGAGTCACCAAAATCAAAGAGAATTTTTCTAATGAAAAATTGTGACAAGTTCAATTATAAGAGGTTAAAAAAAAAAAGATTCAAATCTTACATTTCTTCACCCCAACTTTAGTCTAATTCCAATTAAATGATATTAAAAATGACAGTGTAATGATGGAAGCTGAACTATAATATAAGTTCAGAGCTAGGCAAAAACTAGTTGATGAAAAAAAAAAAAAAAAAAAAAAAAAGATCACACAAATAGTGGCAGCTAGATGGTATAGTAAATAGAGCGCTAGCCCTGAATTCAGGAGGACCTGAGTTCAAATTGTGTCTCAGACACTTAACACTTCCTAGCTGTGTGATCCTGGGCAAGTCACTTAACTTCAATTGCCTCAGCAAAAAAATAAATTAATTTAATTAAATTAAAGGAGTATATAAAACTAGATAACAAAGAAAACACAAATTATATTCTCTTATAACAAACTGACTACCAACAAAAAGAATGAAATGTTTTATGTTTTTGTTCCTTTTATTTCCGCAAATCAATCTCAAATCTATATAATCATGTCTACTATAGAAAGAGATGGTTTAACATATAATCTATATCAACCTGATTACTATATCAACAGAAAGGGAAATGAAGGGAAGAAGAAATATAATTTGGAACTTAAAATTTCTTAAAAATGAATATTTAAATCTTTTTTACTTGTAATAGGAGAAAATATTACTTTAAAAACATATCAAAAATATTTATAAATGAAAAAGTTAAGATGAAACCAAAATTAGTGACACTGAAAAGCTCTGATGTTAATTTTGAAAGGCTTTGACAAACTTTACCAACAAGAATAATAAGTGTTATAACTCAATTATTAATTTAAAAACTTATCTTACGTTATTTGAAAAAAGAATGGTTTGATGGAAGCAGGAAACTTTTAGATTTTATGTATAATCCTTCATTAGAAAAACTAAAAGAGACACAGAATACAGAGAATGTATGTTGCAGTGCCATTAACTTATTCGTTGTTCAAGATTCTGATGCAAAGATGGGTTTTTGAAGGGAAATTTTAAGAAAAATTAAATTAGGCAAGATTTCATTACTGAAAATATAGAAATATCAGAAATAAAATATCAAGAAATGAAAATATAATTCAATTTTCTAATTTTCCAATAGGTAATTAAAATTCAGCCAATTTTATAATATACTTTTATATTAATTTTTTAAAGCTGAACATTAAAAATTGGAAAAGTTGACCTACACATAGTTAAATGAGCATGACATTCAAAATTATCTGAATGGCATATTCAGCACTAAATTGAACAATCTTAATTATATTTCTTATATATAATTACTCCATTCTTCATAATGTAGAAGGTAAGATATCAAGCTTGAAAGCAAGAGTAAACAAAATGAAAGCAAAAGAAGAAATTTTAAATATAGGAGAGCTACAGACTGAGATTATTTATTCCTCTGGTTTTTCTGACATGTAAGATTTTACCTTTAAAAACAAATCACCTTAAATAGAAAAGACTAGTACTTTTAACTAAACTACATTAAACTTCAGCTATAAATTAAATTAAAATTCCAATATAAAAGAAATAATGTACATGCATGTATATATGAATGAACTTTCTAGGGGATAAGTACAAGATTCATTCATGTCATTTAAAATATCTTTCAAACTTGATATTGATTTATTCCATATAGGTAACAAATTTCCTCTTCAATATAGGTGATTATCTTCTCTGAAAATTCTAAAATAGGAATTTGTCTGCCTTGGAGTTTGACTTTCAGGGTCACATCCACTATGTGTCAAAGGTGGAATTAAACCCATATTTGTGTGATGTTGGCTCTCATTCATTTTACTACACTAATCTAGTTCTTATAACCAATATGATAACCCAACTACAAGAATCCCAACAAGTAGATATATGTCTCTGGTAAAATGTATGTCTAGAAATATAATGACCATAAAGAATAAATTCTCTGCAGAAGAAATAATATGATCTCTTATAACTCTAAAACATCGTTTACTGAATATATAGACATCAAATACTTTGTAAAAGAAAAATGTATCTTGTGATGCTTTAGTCTCTATTTTAAAATCTAAACTATCCTTATAATCCAAACAATTTAATAATTTTTCATTAAATTACCTGTCCAAAAGAACCCTTTCCTATTAAAGAGTCAATTTCATAACGATCCATCCACTTTTCCCCATTTTTTACAATATAATCATAGTTATCATCATCATAGCCATCATTGTAAACTTTCCGCTCCTTCTTATGACTAGAATCATCTCCTTGGCCCTGTTGATGTCTTCGCTTCTTTTTTGCATAGTAAACCTGAAATTCAAGATATATAGTTATATTTTTATATTACTAAGTATGCAAATAATTTAGATAATAGATTACAAGAATTTGGGGAGGTGAGTTCAACTGCCAACACTAATGGAATCATGTACCATATATTCATTCCTCTTCAAAACATTAAAAAGTTTACTCTATTCCTTATGCTGAGGGAGTTAAAATTTAAATGAGATATGATTTCTGCACTCATGGAACCTATATCCTATTCAATATAGATGTAATAAATATTCTTAACAGCTATTTTTCTTATCAATCAACAAGACCAAAGAAAATGCAAAAAATATATAACTTATACTATTGTCACAAAAATCAGATGAATATTATGATGCTTGATGTTTTCAAAATAAAAACTAAATCACTGTGACAAAATATTTAAAATGTTTCTGCAGTTAAAAAAATAATTAAAATTACTATTTTCAGATTTATTAATAAAAGCCAAGATAATTCGTATATACAACAATAACAAATACAAGGTCATTTATCTATCTTTTTTAAAAGTTTCTTATTTACTTTTATCATACTTTATTGCCACAATAATTCAGCAGCAACATCATTCAATAACATCAAAATGTCATACATGTACAAATATACTACTATCACCTCCTCTAACCACACTGATACATACCTTTCCTTCTACTTCAAAGCTCATGAGGTAGTTGGTTTTTCATACAAATAAATTATAGGACTAAATTCTGAGTATAAAAGGAAACACAAATACATACATTTTCTTAAAGGAACATTCATTCAACAACTAATTATCAAGTTAGGATTAAGAAAGACAGCAAGCTGACATTATGCTCCAAAGCTATTTTTGAAGAATCTAAAGTACATAAAAGTATCTGACAGTACCTAACAGATATTATTTGAAAAAAAAATCAGAATACAGGTAGAAATATTGGTAGGATCATAGATTTGGAGCTAGAATAGACCGCAGCAGTAGTTCAATCTATGCTAATTAAAAAGTTTCATTATTATTCACAACCTCTTTAGCAGAATCATGGTATAAAATAAACAATTTACTTGCTTACCTCATTAATATGTTTGTATGTTTTGATCAAGTCAACAGAGAGTTTCCTCAAAGGAGCAGTTGCTGGATCACGGAAGGTTTGGGGCATCCGTCTCTGTAACATGACAATATCAGGTATCACCTTAAATAGACAGAAAAGACTAGTACTTTTAACTAAACTACATTAAACTTCATCTAGAAATTAAATTAAAATTCCAATATAAAAGAAATAATGTATGTGCATTTATATATGAATGAGAAAAATTATTTTGCCACTATATTAACATCCAATTATTTAATTGCTCTTAAAGTCTTTTCTCCTTTATTTCCTCATTTAGGGCCCCAGTCCCTACAGGTCAGTCAGTCAATGTCTGAAGAACATGGCAGATTGATGAAGATATCACTAATTCTCAAGGAACATGTAATGGAGACCTTGGTTCTGTTTAGAGTAAAACATACTCTAATTTAGGTAAATTCTTGCGCCAAGGAACCAAGTCCCTGATCTTGCATCTTTCCTTTGGAGTCAAAAGGAACTCCACTCCAAAAAGAAAAAAAAACAATCCCAGTGGTCTAAGTGAAGATGGATTCCTCTGTACAGACCTGCTACAGGTGGCTGAGTCACTGTTCACAGCAGTAGGAGCTGAAGACTTCAAGCCCCACTTTCTCATTAAATGTCCACAAATCAGGATGGATTTCTTCTATCTGGGACATCTTCTTTTATAAAGATTTTAAAGAATTTATTGTCTCCATGGTTTGTTTTTGATTACCTGGGGGGTGGGGGGAGGGAGGAGGAGCTACCACTGACCATCAATCTGTTGATTATTAAGTAGCCTAATTAACAAATCATTCATTACCCAGAAATACTATTGGGGTTTTTCATTCATCACAAATATACACAAATTTTCCAAGCCAACTGTTCATGATTTAATTCAAAGCAGTCATTTAGATTTGTTACCCATGTCTCTATGGCTAACTGCAACAACCCTGCAACAAGTCTTTACAAATAAGATACTATGGAATTGTTGTGGACTTCCCTCATAGTAAAAACAACATCTTCTTTTGGCTTAGATCGCTGAATGAGATAATCGTTTAGAACCAGCAGGCATAAGAAAAACTTATTAGACTACACACAATTTTGTGACACAGTATTTACCAACCATACAACACTCTGATCTAGTATATTCTAAAACTTCCTTGCCTACGACTGAATAAGAATTTCTTGTTAAAGATAATGGCTTGGCTGAGGAAAAAAAATCTTTATATCAAATCTTTGATTAGGGTGCCTGATATTTAAGGCATACAGGGAAATAACCCTAATTATGGAAGAACAAAAAGCTCATTCTCAATGGCTAACTGATTAGCAACAATTCCCAAAGAAACATGGTAAACAATTACCATAAATAAATAATATATTGTTATAAATAAATAAGAAATTCAAATCAAATAACAAAAAAAAAATTAAAGGAGTTACAAAAAGAAAAAAATACAACATACTGTTGGTGGAGCTATGATCATTCTAAAGAACCATTACTAAAAAAGTTCACCCTTTGACTCAAGAGATCTCATAGTTAGGCAGGTAATCTAAATAGACCAAAATATTTACAGTTACATGCTTTAAAGAAATAAAGAAATGGCAACAGACTAGATGTCCAATGACTTAGGAATAGCTAAAACACTGTAAATACATTCATGTAATGGGAAACTTTCACACAATGAATGAATATAGACCAGCATGGGAAAAAATCATATAAATTAAATAAGAACTGGAGATGAATATACACAATAATTTCAATAATATAAATAGAAAGAAAAACAACAAAAGAAACTAAATGTTGTATAATAATAATAAATTTGACCCCAAAGGAGAAAGGAGAAAATATTATCTCCCTGTCTTTTTTGCAGAGGTAGGGACTATGAATGAGGGAATATTTCATACATAGATTCAAGTAATATGTTGGTTAGTTTTACAGAACTATTTTTTTCTTCTTGTTAATATTTGTTACAGAAGATGGCTCTATGGAAAGAAAAGGGTAAGAAGAGGAACATATTTAGAAATTAGGCAAAAATGAAAAGCATCAATAAAGTTTTTTTTTTTTTTTTTTTGGTTTTTTTGCTGAGGCAATTGGGGTTAAGTGACTTGCCCAAGGTCACACAGCTAGGGAATGTTAAGTGTCTGAGACCAGATTTGAACCCAGGTCCTCCTGAGTTCAGGGCTGGTGCTCTATCCACTGCGCCACCTAGCTGCCCCAAAGTTGTTTTTTTTTTTTTTTAATACAATGTATAGGTATCTGGTTTTCAAAACACAAGACAGATATTGGCCTCCAACCAAAATAATTTAATTAAAATATCAATAGATTATTTTAATAAAATGATATTTGACATCTTGAAATGGCGATTTGACTCCAAGGCTTTCCACAGAAAGCCACTTGATAAATTTCAAGAGCCCATCAACTGGGGCAGTTAGATGGCACAGATTATAGAGCACCAACCTTGAAGTCAAGAGGATCTAGATTCAAATCCAGCCTCAGACACTTAACACTTACTATGTCACCCTGGGCATGTCACTTAACCCCAATTACCTTACCCTCCCACCCTCCCAAAAAAATAAAGACCTATCAATCAGAAAATGACTACGGAAGGATTACAAAAAGTATACAACCTTATATTCAGGTATTTCTGGTCTAAAATTCACCTCTTCCAATACTGAAGTATGAAAATTTTCTTGCTGTTCGAGAAAATGGGTCCAATTTCCATCTCATCAATACTATTTCGGCCATTTTGTACTACTCTTTCTGCTAAAGATGAGGATGCCATTTCAACCACAACTGAAATGATTGAACTGATGAGAGGAAAAAGACATTCCTCTGGTTCTCTCACTTTTACCCAGGGTTTTAGAAATAGAGCTGGGCAGTCAGTGCCTCTTTTGGTTTCACATCATTTGTTCTGTTCCAGGTACCAGAATGATTCTTAGGAACCCAACTGTTTGAGCCATTATGACCTTGGAAGCAAAATTTTAGAAAGGATGATGTAGCCAGTCCAGAGAAGGGAAGGTGTCTGGGACTTAGAAGTCGGAATATGATCTCTGAGGTGTGAACTAAGTTGTGAACCTAGTCCTCTTCCCCTTCCTGCAGGCTGAAGTGATACAAATGTATTAGAACAATAAGATTATACCATCTGAAGTAAAAATTCCTTTTTAAACACTTCTCCAACTGTTAGTTACTGGCTAATAAAACTGGGTGCAGGAAAGCATTCCCTACATTTAAGGGAAACACTCACTGGGGGCTGCAGTCTTTGCAGAGTCTAGATACTCTCAATCTGCCTTAAAGGTCATGAAGAATTCTGTGGGTGGGTTAAAATCTAATCTTTCAGGCAGTAAGGGCCATGGTATTCTGTTACTTGTGGAACTCTTGAGAGAAAATTGGCTTTAATTTAGTAGCTACGCCTAGAGAGATTCTCTGCCCAAGACTTGATTCTAGATATTCTAGACCACTAGATATAAGAGAAAAATGGTGATTTTTTCAGGGTGTAAATATACAATGGATTTTTTTTTCTGGTGAGCGTTCTCTTACAAGTCAGTTCCATCAGTATGATTTTGCAATTTTTTTATTTCTGATAAACTGAGACATTTAAAAAGAATGTTTAATATATTGATATTTTCGGGTATATACTGAGTCTTGTACAAGTACCTGCATAGTATTTAGAATCATGAGATTGCTGAAGTTGGGTAAGTAATGTTTACATTCAGGAATGAAACAAGGTTGCTCATTATCACTACTATTATTCAATTCGATACTAGAAATGTTAGCTTTGACAATAAAAGAAAAAGATATTAAAGGAATTAGAGTAGGTAATAAAGAAATAAAACTATCGGGACAGCTAGGTGGCACAATGGTTAGAGCACAAGCCCTGAAGTCAGGAGGACCTGAGTTCAAATCTGGTCTCAGACACTTCCTAGCTGTGTGACTCTGGGCAAGTCAATTAACCCCAATTGCCTCAGCAAAAAGCAAAAAAAAAAAAAAAAAAGAAAGAAAACTATCAAATGTGCAAATGACATGATAAATAAATATATTTATAGTCGTAGAAAATCAATTAAAAATTACTAAAAACAATTAACAACTTTAACAAAGTTGCAGGATATAAAATAACTCCAAATAAATCATCTGCAATTCTATGTTACCAACGAAACTCAGCAGCAAGACACAGAAAAAGAAATTCCATTTAAAGTAACTATAGACAATATATAATATCAGTCGATCTGCCAAGATATAGCCAGAAATTAAATGAACACAATTACAAAATACTTTTCACCAAATAAAGTTACATCTAAACAACTGGGAAAATATTAAATGCTCATACATAGGCCAAGTTAATACAAGGAAAATGGCAATTCTACCTAAATTAATCTATTCGTTCAGTGCCATAACAATCCAACTCCAAAAAAAATTACAGAGCTAGGAAAAAAAAATTTACCTGGAAGAACCAAGGGTCAAGAACCACAAAACAACTCACGGGGGGGGGGGGGGGAGCAAGGAAAGCTGGCCATACCAGACAAAGTTATATTATAAAGTAGCAATCATCAAAACCATTTGGTACTAGTTAAGAAATAGAGTGGGTTCATGATTTACACATAAAGAGTGATAATAATGGATAATTTTGATCACACTAAATTAAGAAGGTTTTGTACAAACAAAACCAATGCATTTACACAAATTTATATGAATGCAAGTTGTTTTCCAATTGGTAAATGGTAAAAGGATATGAATAGACAGTTTTCAGGTGAAGAAATTAAAGGCATCTATGGTCATATCTAAAATAAATGCTCTAAATCAATATTGGTTAGAGAAATGCAAATTAAGACAACTCGGACACCACCTCACACTTATCAAAGTAGTTAAATTGACAGGGAAAGATAATGTTGACTATTGGAAAGCATATGGGAAAACTGGGACACTAATGCATTATTGGTGGGGTTTTGAACTGACTGAACCATTCTGGAGAGCAATTTGGAACTACATCCAAAGAGCTATCAAACTGTGACTGGGATACCCATTATTTATGAATGTAATGGAATATTACTGTTATAGAGAAAAAGGGGAACAAAGTAATTTCAGAAAAGCCTGGAAAGACTTATATGAATTGATGTTGAGTGAAATAAGGAACCAAGAGAATACTGCACACAATAACAACAAGATTATGTGATGATCAACTGTGATTAACTTGGTGCTTCTCAACAATGTGGTGGTTCAAGGCAATTCCAATAGACTTGGGATGGAAAATGTCATCCACAGCCAGAGAGAGACTTGAGACTGAATATGCATAGAAACATAGCATTTTTACCTTATGTTTGTTTGTTTGCTTTTTCTTTCTTATGGATTTTCCCTTTGGGTCTAATTTTCCTTGCACAATATGACAAATAAATTGCGCATATTTAACCAATATCAGATTTCTTGCTGTATCAGGGAGAGGGGAAGTAAAAGAAGGATGGAAAAAAACCTGGACCACAGTCTTACAAAAATGAATGTTGAAAACAATCTTTACATGTATTTGGAAAATAAAATACCATTAAAAATTTTGAAAAAGTAAATTTAAAAAAAATTTTAAAGAAATGTTCATATTGGTGTTTTTGCATTTAAAAAATCTGCCTGCTACTAAAATACAAAAATAAACCAACTTATTATCTTTTCCTATAGCTGACTTTATAATTACATTTGGTTTTCTCTAGCAAAAGCAAGAATTCACAGGGGGAATTTTGGATATCCTTGAGAATAAAAAACTCAATAGTAAATTGCTTGAACTTCTTACAAGAATTACCTATAATAGAATGACCCCTAAAAAATTTTAGCATGCCCTGTATAGAAAGAGACACTTTCTGTGCAGCCAACCAACTGAATAACCTTAAGCAATGAAGGAATCTTTGGAAGATTTTCTACCCATGATAGTTTCCATTTGAGAAAGAAGACAAGGTTAAATTGACCTCAGCTCCCAAATTGCTACAGAGATAGCTTCATATAGTTTGAAAATTTCAGCCTAGATCAGATTTCTGGTCAAGACAGAAGTCAGTTGTCTTTACTCTTTCTTCTGCTAGTAGTCTAAGAAAGTCCCTAGAAAGCCTAAGGCTAAGCAAGAAGAAAAATTATAAATTATATAAAATGTTTTGCATTCTGTTGGCTGATTTGGGAAATTCTGTGAAATATTTCTTGTTCTATGAAACTGCAAAATTTTGGATTTAGAGATAATTGTGATTTTCATCTGTATATCTAAAATGTGACAATTTAAGATTGGCTGTTTTGAGACTTTACGATATAGAACTGTGAAGGAAGTAAAAGGATATTGGTTATGTCTCCCCAGAGATCAAAGAAATAAATGGAATTTGGGTCAAGAACTGTGTATAAGAAAAAGAAAACGCATAACTGAATATATGCCAGAATGACAAATTTTAAAGTGGGAAATGTGTAACTCAGGCTTCTTTGGGTATTTCTGAAGTAAATGTTTCTATGTAAAAGCTTTTAAAAATAAACAAAACACTATTTCTAGTTAATTTCCCTCACAAAGGGGCTTAAGGAACACCTTGCTATGCTCAAGATTCTATGGGAAAATGAAGTGTTCCTTACTTTAAAAATAAATGAAAGGGGAAAGGGGAAAAGGGAAAGGGGATTCAATATAAAGAAGAAAAGAAACAACAGACATATGTAGGGAAATTAGAAGGTGGAAGGATGTCACACAAAAGGGAAAGGAAGAAAAGAAGGGCCAGTGAATACTTAGAACTGAGGGACTGACTTGAAACTCGTTCCAAAAAGAAAGAAACTAGACCCTCTCTGAGTAAAGATTAGTTTTGTACTGCCTATGAAATGGTATGGATCCACAGTATGTGTTAAGTATAATGAAAAAGTATTAAGACCATTAGTGGTTGTTGGCTCAAGTATAGAATGAGGTAGTACTATGTAAAAATAACATTAACAGTAGAAAAGTTTGCTTTCTTCTTGTGAAATGTATTTAAAGGTAATTTCCACCCTCTACCACCTCCACTTAAATTTAATAATTACTATTCAACTTTTAGCAATTCACACTGAGATATGATAAATGCTCAAAAAATTTTGTGAAGTGATTATAGCAAATAGTTTAAGTTTTGTATACAAAAATGAATACTGGGCAATAAGTGGTATTATCACTGGTGCCCATCAAAATTTGAGTATTAAACAACTGGTTAATATTGCTAAAGTATGTTGAAAAATCAAATTGATATTGTCTCCATTTTTATAATTGATTCTATTCTATATCACTGCCAACATTTAATTTCATTACATGTCGCATTTTATTTGTCTCCAAATTTGGAGGTTCTGCTCTCCTGGTAAATTACTTATTGTCTCTGAGTGAAGTTTAGAAGTTCACTTTTCTTGCTAACCACTATTTTATTCTTGTGTCAAGGAAATCTGTTATCCTTGAAGGTTGCAGGTGGATGCAAGGAGTATGGTCTGTTGTCTGCAACATTGGCTGTCCTTCAAAAATATCTGATCTGTTGTTGCTATGGAACTAACTAGCCATGCAGGTGGACACTACCAATAAACTTTCTTTTTTTTTTTTTTAATTATTAAAGCTTTTTATTTTCAAAACGTATGCCTGGATAATTTTTCAACATTGACCCTTGCAAAGCCTTGTGTTCTAATCCTCTTCTCCCCCCTCCCAATGGCAAGTAATCCAATATATGTTAAACATGGTAGAAATATGTTAAATACAATATATGTATACATATTTATACAATTATCTAGCTGTACAAGAAAAATCAAATCAAACAGGAAAAAATGAGATAGAAAATAAAATGTAAGCAAACAACAAAAAGAGTGAAAATGCTATGTTGTGATCCACACTCAGTTCCCACAGTCCTTTCTCTGGATTCAGATGGCTCTCTCTCCATCACAAGTCCATTGGAACTGGCCTGAATCACCTCGCTGTTGCAAAAAGCCATGTCCATCAGAATTGATCATTATATAATCTTGTTGTTGCCGTGTACAATGATCTCCTAGTTCTACTCACTTCACTCAGCATCAGTTCATTTAAGTCTCTCCAGGCTTTTCTATTTTCTAATGATTTCATTCTGCTAATTGTTTCTTATACAACAATAATATTCTATAACATTCATATACCATAATTTATTCAGCCACTCTCCAATTGTTGGGCATCCATTCAGTTTCCAGTTTCTAGCCACTACAAAAAGGGCTGCCACAAACATTTTTTGCACATGTGGGCTCCTTTCCCTCCTTTAAGATCTCTTTGGGATATAAGCCCAATAGAAACACTGCTGGGTCAAAGAGTATGCATAGTTTGATGACTTTTTGAATATAGTTCCAAATTGCTCTCCAGAATGGTTGGATATGTTCACAGTTCCACCAACAATGCATCAGTGTCCCAGTTTTCCCACATTCCCTCCAACATTCATCATTATCTTTTCCTGTCACCTGCGCCAATCTGATATCTCATAGTTGTCTTGATTTGCATTTCTCTGATCAATAGTGATTTAGTGCACCTTTTCATATGACTAGAAATGGCTTTAATTTCTTCATCTGAAAATTGTCTGTTCATATCTTTTGAACATTTCCCAACTGGAGAATAGCTTGAATTCTTATAAATTTGAGTCAATTCTCTATATATTTTAGAAATGAGGTCTTCCAATAAGCTTTCCATAGCAACAAGATAGAAGAAGGGATTGTTCATAGTCCTGCACTTGAAATTTCCAGTCAGTCATATTGACTTCCACATTTATTATGCTTATGACTTTGTAACTAAGTGTACTGATTTTTTCAAATTCAACGCTACTTCCTACTTTCTGCCTTTTGTCCATAAAGCAATTTGGCAGCCCCCATTCCGAGTCAGGGTCTTATTTTGCTGAGGAGGCTGTCTTTGCTAATAAAGTGATCATACTTAGAGCTTTGTGTCTCACTTTACATTAATTTCAGTCATTTCAATGGATTACAGAAATCTAAAATCTCATTCACCCATTCATTGATGACTTAATACACACCTAGATCCAATAAGGGGATCAGTTTGGCCAACATACCATAGTATCCTGAGTATTCACAGGTAATTTTAATAGGGAAGCATAGAACAACTTCAGCAAAATACTTTAGTGATGTACACAATAGTACAGTCTTGACACTAATATTTCCTCACAGGAGAATAAAGAGACCACTGCTTCCTTTACTTGTATCATTACACATACTCCTAATGATCAAAACTGTTATACAGGCTGAATCCCAATCAATCAATCAATCAATAAATCTTGCCTGGAAACCTATATCCTCTGCCTCATGAAATTTTAAGCACTTCACTCCTCCCCACCCAATTTTTATCATGGTGCCTACTATATATGTGTGATTTTGACTGTGGCTCCCTGATATTTGACTTTTTTCTTTCTGATTACCTGCAGTATTTTTTCTTTTGAAACTTTTGACTTTGACTGTAATATTCCTAGGAGCTTTCATTTTGGGGTTTCTTTTAAGCAATGACAAACAGATTTCTTTTCTATTTCTACTCTGCTCTTATGATCTTAGAGATCTAGATAGTTAGTTTTCTTTTAAGATTTCTTAAAATAAGACAATTAGGTTTTTGTTTTTAGTTGTGACTTTCAGGTAAGATGATGAATCTTAATTTTTTTTTTTCTCCTTGAACCACACACTATTAGATACTTTGCACATTCTTTTGCCTTTCTTCCCCCCAGACTTTTAACTTTGTTTTATATTTCTTCCCAACTCATGGAATCACTGGCCTCTCTGAAACATTCCAATTGGTTCAAGGAATTAGTTACTTGGGAAAGGTTCTGCACCTTTCTAGCTTCATTATTCTCCTTCTAATTATTTCTTCCATAATTTTCATTTCTTTTCAGTTTTTTCCTCTAGGATCCTCATTCCTTGATAAAACACTTTGTACCTCTTTTTACCTCACTCTTGTTTCATCTCCTTAAGAATTCTTGTTGAATTAATGACTGAAATGTATTTTTCTTTAAGGATTAAATGGTATGTTGGTGAAACTGTGAACATATCCAACCATTCTGGAGAGCAATTTGGAACTATGCTCAAAAAGTTACCAAACTGTGCATACCCTTTGACCCAGCAGTGTTTCTATTGGGTTTATATCCCAAAGAGATCTTAAAGGAAGGAAAGGGCCCCACATGTGCAAGAATGTTTGTGGCAGCCCTTTTGGTAGTGGCTAGAAACTGGAAACTGAATGGATACCCAACAATTGGAGAATGGCTGAATAAATTATGGTATATGAATGTTATGGAATATTATTGTTCTGTAAGAAACGACTAGCAAGATGATTTCAGAGAGGCCTGGAGAGGCTTGCATGAACTGATGCTGAGTGAAATGAACAGAACCAGGAGATCATTATACAAGGCAACAACAATACTATATGACGATCAATTCTGAAGGACATGGCTCTCTTCAACAATGAAATGTTTTAAACCAGTTCCAACTGTTCAGTGAAGAAAGCCATATACACCCAGAGAGAGGGATATGAAATGTGGACCACAACATAACATTTTCATGCTCTCTATCGATGTTTGTTTGCATTGGGTTTCCTTTCTGATATTTTTTGTTCATGTAGATATGATTGTTCTTGCAGAACAAGATCAGTGTGGAAATATGTATACATATATTCAACTTGTCAAGTATTTTAATATAATTAACATGTAGTGGGCTTCCTGCCATCTAAGGGAGGGGAGGGAAGTAGGGGGGAAAATTTGTAATGGAAAGCTTTGCAAGGATCAATATTGAAGAAATACCCATACATATGTTATTGCAAATAAAAAGCTTTAAAAAAAAAAAAAAAGGATTAAATGGTAGATGCATTGGAGTCATTCCTTCCTTCTAGACTTGTGTCTTAGGCATCCGTGTCACCACAATTGCTTTTTATTGTGGGAATCTTTTTTTTTTTTTGGGGGGGGGGGGAGCTCAACTTTCTAGTCCACTTCCTGACTTCAGATTTGATGTCAGGGTTTGATTCTGTGCACTTCTATAAGGGAAGAGCTTAGGCCCTTAGAGTTATTTGACACTCGCCCCCAAAAAATACACCTACACACACTAAACTTTTAGATTTGTTAAGGCAACAGCAGCTTGGCCAGGAATAATGGATAGTTGTCTAATTATTTATTTCAGTAAATTACAATAATTTACTGAAATAAATTATGATTGCATTTATATAAATCTCGAATAAGGAATTGTTAGTTGTATAAATAGAGGCAGCAAGCAGTCAGTTGAGCAAACATTTAAGTTTGCCAAAAAACAATACTAGTAAGCAAGTATGAGGCCTAGCACAGAGATGGGAAAGAGACACCTATATATTAAGCCTCTGAACACAGAAACAGCAAGTGTGGAAAATTCATTCAAGAAAACCTCCTGGATGATATAAAACCTATACTATAAATGTAGGAAGGTAATGGGAATGCCAATCCTCAGACCAGGGAACCCCAGCAACAAGCCGAAATTCTATGTAGAATCCTGCATATTCAGTGTTCTAAACCTCAAAAACACAAATGTGTCTTCCAAGACACATCTTTGAGACACTAATAAGATTATTTCAGAGAATTACAGAAAGTATGAACTGAAGCAATGGGAAATGAACGGAACTAAGAGAACTTATATAATAACATTAAAAGATAAAGAAAAAAAAACTTTGGAAGATTTCATGAACTCTGATCAAAAAATATATGTGAGGAAGCATGCTATTTATTTCCTGAGGCTTCACTCAAAGTATGGAAAGATTTTTGGACAGATTTATTTTGCCTAGCTATGCTTATTCATGGCAAGGATTTTTTTTCCCTCCTCTCTGGTCTATATTACTGATAGTGATAGTAAGGAAAAAGAAAATAAAGACAATAGAAAATTTTATTTAAAGAGTATACAGAAGAAGGAGGAAGAAGTTCAGACGAGAGTACACACAAACAAGTAGTTTTGAAGTTAATTTTTTCCCAGAAAATGGTATGAATAGAAATTTAGTGCTTTCATAAACAAGGTCAACAACGTAAGTAGAAATTAACACTACAATTAGATGAAAAAGGTTTAATTTCTATCTTTCACAACTATGGATAGAGGAAGATTTTATAATCAAAGAACCAGGGAGAGATCATACAAGCTAAAATATTCTTAATTAATGTTTTTTGAATTAATAAATTAATAGGGACAGAAGAAATAAAGATTGAGTAAAATCCTTATATCAAACATCACTGATAAGAGTAATGCTAGACAACTAAAATAAATTTAAAGTTAAAATGTCTATAAAATAGGTTTGATTCCTCAATAGATAAATGGCCAGATGATATTAACAATTAAACAAAAATGCAAATTACCAAAAATCATATAAAAATATTCCAAATCACTAATAGATTAGAAAAAATGTAATAAAAACTTACTTTTAAGTTTCTTTAAAAATACTAAGAAATAAGTATTTCTCCTAAAGCATGGCAGGCAAAATGACTGCGATTAGAATGTGGGAAGACAACATTAGGACTTTAAATTTATTTTTGTTTATAAAGATAATTTAAAAAGAAAAAGAAAAAAAAGGCCACCCTAAAATGCACAATACAAGGTAGTGCTTTCATTCAATCCTCATGTCTTACTCAACTGAGTCACACAAGATACTTAAGATATCCTGGAGGATCTTAAATTTAGATCTGAAAAATACTTGAGGCTACTCAGTCCAACCAACTCATTTTATAGATAAGAAAGGAACATGTGACAGAGTCTACATCGAAGATTAAACAACTCCTGAGAAAGTGACAAAGGCTTTGAACAAAGGTCTTTTTGATTTCAAGTCTAGTACCTTAGCTATTTCTCAGAGAAAAGACATCAGTGGTATCCTCAATAGTTAACTTTGTGTTCAATGTACTCTGATACATGATACTGATGTGTTGCCTGGGTTAGATGACTTTTCAAATTGTATTAGCTGATTTTAAATAAACTAACCCTCAAAAAGACTTCCACAACAAAAATGCAAATTGAAAACAATACTAATAAATAATATGAGCAATTTTTTTCTGGGTAGGCCACTGAATTATTATAAAGTCAAGTGATTAACAAGCAGTTTTGCTGCTAAAAATGTGAAGAACAAACAAAAGAATGAAAAGGAAAAAAGGAGAAGGAAGGGGAGACTTTTATTCTGCACATCACTTAAAAAAAAAAAAAAAAGATAATTTGACAAATTAAGTGACCTGAATAAAGTACCCTATTCATTCAAATCACAATCTTGGGAATAATAGGATAATAGAATCAGAGAACTGGCCTTGGGAGTCAGAATGAGTTAAGTATAAATTTGGGTGTACTTTCTAGTTTGATACTGAAAAGTCAGTTCTTCTAGTTGGGGTTCAGCTTCATTATCTGTACAACGAAAGATCCTTTCAGGTCTAATGTTCCAATACTATTAAACAGAAACTTGACTATGGAAATCTATTTTACATTGTAATATCACCTTCATTTTCAGCTCCATTCTCAAACATAGCACCAAATTATATCTGATCATCCATTCATTTTCATTTTTGAATTTGAAGAATTATCAACACTGCTAGAATTTGCCAGATAATCTACTAGCACTCCCTAAAGCACTTGTCACCCTCATTGCTATGAATTTATTTCACTTGATTGAACTGTTAAATGAGTTTTCTCTGACTCTGAAGCACACCGTTAGCCTGAGCAGAAAGATAGGAGACAGGTTTCGAATGAGGCATACCTTTTCAGACATGGTAAATGTTTTGCCTACGCTTATTTGTTACATGGAAGGGTTCCACCAGATTTTGTGGGTGAAATTCAGGAAGTCATTGGTGATATGAAATCAAAGTGATATAAAAAAACATAAATATATAAGAATTATATTATAAAGCAATTATAGTTACTACACTGATATAGCAAGGATAGAAATGTTTTGATTTTTAATTTAGATTTTTTTTTTCCTTTAATGACTTGTTCACTGTAGAAGTACAGGTTATTTAGGGAGCAACCTATACTCAAAACCAATAGGATAATTAGATATTCTACTATAACAAATCATGATTTGGTTTCACCTTATAAGAAAACAAGTGATTATTTCAAATGACATAATTTAGAGGAAAAAATATCTTTTTGGACTAACATTTCTCCTCTAACATGAGAATGTATATTTTCTTTAATTAAAAAACATGATTTAATTCAACTGAAAATAATTTATCTTTAAATAAACAGAATTAACACTATTCCAAAATTCAACTAAACCAAACAAACCACTCACAGTTCTTACTTTCTCAAAACTATGATCCCAAATTAAGTCACTTAATATTACTTAAACATACCTGGTTAGTTAGAGGCTGTTGAATCTGGTCAGTGTAAGATAAGGCAGAAACCTGTTGGTCACTTATGTTTGGCTGACGACGGTCACTGTACTGCTGATGTGAATGGGGCATCTGTCCAGCCATCTGAAGACCAGCGGCATGGAATGAAAATGATGGTGCAAGGCGAACAGATGAAGGTTTGCATGCTGAAGTCTCTCCTACGAAAATAAAAGAAGATTAGAAGGAAATATCTATATTCCTAATATGTGAATCACATACTGTTTTTTTAGGGTTTTTAACTTCATTTAGGATCTTTCAAAAGTGAATACAATATGTGTATGTAATTAAACAGTATCAGAAAAAATTCTATCTAAATTCCATCTTTATATAAATTTCTTAAAAAAATTATATCTAAAAACTATTTTATTTTAGTCTTTGTATTTTAAATGTACTAAGATGATGGTCATTTAGTACATAAACTACTCAAATATTGGATTTTCAGATATTATTTCAATGATCTATAACTACATCATTATCAATACCGATAAAAACTTCTGAAAATTGATAAGCATTTGTGGTAATATGTAAGCACATACTGGTAAGTTATTGCCAAAAAATATAATTTTCATAGATAAACTTTATTTCAAATAATGTATCACCTTCCACTGGCATATAGCAAATATAAGTGTGATTTTCCTCAAGTACAATGCTTTCCTACTGAAACTTAAGTGACTCTCTATTGTCTCCAAGATAAAATATAAATTCCTCTGGTTGGCTTTTAAAATCCATCACCATGAGGAAGTAACCCATATTTCAAGCCTTATTATGTATTTATTACTCCCTTTCTTGTATTCTTTTATAGTTTCTTGTAGCAAAGTGGCTCACTGGATAAAACTCTGGGTCTGGAGTCAGAAAGATCTGAGTTCAGCTCTGACCTTACATGTACTAGTTGTGTGACCTTGGAAAAGTCATTTAATCAGTCAACCTGAATTTCTTTAGCTATAAAAGAACAATAATAATTACACCTACTATCCAGGGTTGTTGTGAGGATCAAATGAGATAATATTTCTAATAAGCACTTCGCACAGAACATGGCACAAAGAAGGCACTTAATAAATACTTATTTCCTTCCTTGCTTATTTGTACTTTATAGTTAAGCCAAACTGGTCATCTTGGTATTGCTCATATTGTTGTTGTTCACTCATTTCAGGCATGTCTTCATGACTGCATTTAGGCTTCTTCTACTTTTTGTTTTTGTTTTAATTGTGGGGTGAAAAAGGTTACTGGTGAACACAGAGAAACTGAAGTGGCTTATCATTCCTTCTCCAACTCAATTTATAAATGAAGAATTGAGGCAAATAGGGTGACTAGGCTGGGATCACAAAGTATTAAGTGCTGAGGCCAAATTTAAACTCAGAAAAATGAGTCTCCCCTACTATAGCCAGGCATCTTATCTACTGTGTAACCTAGCTGCCTGTTCTCATATATATAAAACTTCACTACCTTGTCTTACAATTAACCCAAAAACACATTGTTCCTCACTTCTTTCAAAATATAGTTCAAGTGCTACCTTCTAAGCCAAAGGTCCTTAACTTATTTTGTGTCATTGAACCCTTTTCAGAATGTTTTTAAGTGTATAAAAATAAAATGAATAAGGTTACAAAGGAAATCAATTCTTATGAAATGCAGTCATCATAATGCCCTGTCTAGATCCCTTTAGTTGCTATTACAATTGGGGGGAAGAAAGAATGTAATCTCCTTGACAGCAGGGAATATTTATTTCATTTTTTGCCAATAGATGTGGTTGCTGTCCACTAAGTGCTCATGACTGAACTTTTAAATGTTTTGACTTGGAATTCTTTGAAGGGTTCTCTTAATCTTTATCTCTCAATCTCTTCACTTAGACCATCTAAGTAGTATAGTAGTAAATAGAGCACTGCATCTGAGATCAAGGTGACTTGAGTTCAAATCTTGCCTTAGACACTTACTATATATATGATCCTGGAAAAATCACTTAACTTTTCTCAGCTTAGTCACATGTAAAATGAGGATAATAATAGCACTCATCTCCCAGAGTTTCTGTGAGAACTAAATGAAATAATATTTTTGAAGTGCTTAGTACAGGGCCTGGCACATATAAATGTTAGCTTCCCCCCCGCCCCCATGTCCCAGAATGTTCATTTTAAGGAACTTAGGTGAAAGAAAAAGGTATCCTCAGTTTTTTGCTATGTAAGACTATTTCATACCATCCCAAGTCACTAAATTTTTTTATACATATAACCCCTCCTTCCTCTCCCCCCTCCCACTAAGATGCCTTTAGCAAGAAAAGAAATTAACCATTTAATTAAGCAGCTACAAAATAAGAGTGCCAGCCCTCTAGGATCTTACAATCGAACTGGGGAAGACAAGGACAAAAGGAAGCTTACAAGACATTACAGAATTGAAACCAAGCAGAACAGCTCCTCAAAAAAAAAAAAAAAAAATAAAAAAAAGAGCTAATAAAGTTAGGTGAGAAAGCATGAGATCATTGTCCTCATTTTACAATTGAAAAAACTGAAGCTAACAATTATCAGGTTCACATGACTAGTTAAGTATCCAAGACTAGATAATTGAAACTTTGTGCTATGAAAATAGGCATCATTTAAAAAACACTCAGTCTGTGGAGAGACCTTTTGGATCTTTTCAGTTTGACTTTTATTTACAACAAATCCATGATTCTCCTTCCTTATGAAGAAGAGTTCATAACTCCAGCTGGGTGGAGGCTATAATACCAGTACTTATCGTACCCATGAAACAGGGATAGCCTTAATCTACATTTTGCATTTTGAAAAAAAAAATCCAAAAAACAATTTAATTATATCTACCTCTACCCAAACCATTACTCACTTGGAAAGATGTCCAAGGTAGCAAAGATCATTCCAGGTCCCACAGAATCAAAAAGAATTCTTTAAAGTTTGACACAAATATGGGAATCTTTAGCAGGGAAAAGATTATAATATATAAAATTATTTTTTTTAAATTATGGCCAATCAAGTAGCCATTTTATTCCTTTCTGGACTATTCCCCTTAATTCTAGAAATAAAGGGACCTTTTCTTTTTTCCATCCATATTTAAATCCAGCCTTGGAGAAGAATGTACTAGGACCAATCACTTCAAGTGAGTGGAGAAGAAATAAAATTAATAAGACAAAGAGTTTAGTTATCAAACTTAATCGGTGGTTTCCTAAGAAAGATCATTTTTGTTCTTTACCTATCTCCACCTTTCCAAAAAGCTTTTCATCGAGAAGTCTATAAAGGGCTTTAGCAAAGACTATTATTTCTTAATATTTCTAGAGACACTAAAAATTAATTTTCTAATAAACTTTACATGTAAAATGTGATATAAAAACATGTTTGTGTATATTTATATGCAAAATTACATATGAAACTGGTTAAATTTTGAGAATAATATTTCATTTTTTTCTGTTTTTTCCCTCAATTATTTCCTTAATCACAGGGGTATTCATTTTCAATTATTATGAATACCATTTTATGTGTTTCAAGACCCTCCCAAAATACTGTGACTAAATGAGTTCTACAAACACTACTATAACAAATTAATTCTACTTGTAATAAAAAAAAATCTAGCCTGAAAAACATTTCATGGTACTAATAACCAATTACAACAAGTTGCATAATACAAGATGGACTGAGATCTGTTGCACTAACTCTAAAAGGACTAATTGTTAAGGTCATTTAGACCATAAATCCATTGTTATGGAGGCAAGATAGTGTCATAATAGCTCTTATCAAGGGTCTGCTAGACATTGTGAGAGGTACAGAGAATATTGGAATAAAAAGAAAATAGTTCCTGCCCTGAAAGAACAAAGAAGAAGGGAAGTGGGAAAAGGATGCAGTAACAGCTGGGGGAAATCAAGAAAGAATCATATAGATGTGCTTGAAACTAGCTTCAAAGGAAACTAAGAATTCCAAAAGACAGAGATAAAAAGAGAGTTCATTCCAGGCATATAGTATAAAGTAAACTGAATTAACACTCAGATTTTTAAAATTAGCTTGACCATGTAATTCATCACAGACCAAAGGGAATAAGATATTTGCCCACTCAATTGTATTTACAACTCTTGTATTTTTTTTCCTGGCATAGCTTGGGATTCTCAAGCCTCTATCTACTTTCCAAAAAGAGACTTTTCTCCCTGAAGTTACTTCTGCTTCCAAGACCTCTCCTCTGGTGAAAGTGTTACCCAAAACAATAATTTCACTTAAAATTTAGGCCATCCACTTTATTTCTCTTCTTCAGTTCAATTCAGACTTTTAATTTTTTCATGTTGCTCTCCAGCCCCCTTTTTCTCTTATTATAATACAAGTTCCCTGAATGTAGATCACAACATAGTATTTTCACTCTTTTTGTTGTTTACTCGCCTTTTGTTTTCTTTCTCATTTTTTTCCTTTTTGATCTGATTTTTCTTGTGCAGCATGGTAACTGCATAAATATGCAATAATTACATATTTATATACTGGACTTAACATATATATGTATATTTTTGTTTATTAAAGCTTTTGATTTACAAAATATATGCATGGTAATTTTTCTACATTGACCCTTGCAAAACTTTCTGTTCCAAATTTTTCCCTCCTTCCCCCCTTCCCCCCCCACCCCTCTCCTAGATGGCAGGTAGTATATGTTAAATATGTTAAAATATATTATAAATCCAAAATATGTATACATATCTAGACAGTTATCTTGCAGCACAAGAAAGATCGGATATAGAAAGAGGGGGTAAAAAAACTTAACAAAAACAAAATGCAAGCAAACATACACAACACAGAAAGCATTAAAATGCTATGTTATGGTCCACATTCAGTTCCCACAGGCCTCTCTCTGAATGTATATGGCTTTCTTCATCACTGAAAAATAGGAATTGGTTTGAATCACCTCATTATTGAAGAGAAACATTTCCATCAGAATTGATCATCATATAGTCTTGTTGCTGTGTACAATGATCTCCTGGTTCTGCTCATTTCATCAATTCATATAGGTCTCCCAGGCCTCTCTGATAACATCTTGTTGGTCGTTTCTTACAGAACAATAATATTCCATAACATTCATATACCATAATTTATTCAGCCATTCTCCAATTGATGGGCATCTACTCAATTCCCAGTTTCTTACCACTACAAAAACATTTTTGCAAATATGGGTCCTTTTCCCTCCTTTAAGATCTCTTTGGGATATAGGCCTAGTAGAAACACTGCTGGGACAAAGGATATACACAGTTTGATAACTTTTTGAGCATAGTTCCAAATTGCTCTCCAGAATGGTTGGATCCATTCACAGTTCCACCAACAATGTATCAGTGTCCCAGTTTTCCCACATCCCCTATACATTCGCCATTATCTTTTCCTGTCATCTTAGCCAATCTGACAGGTGTGTAGTAGTATCTCATAGTTGTCTTAATTTGCATTTTTTGATCAATAGTGATTTGGAGCACCTTTTCATATGACTAGAAATAGTTTCAATTTCTTCATCTGAAAATTGTTCATATCCTTTGACCATTTATCAATTGGAGAATGGTTTGAATTCTTATAAATTTGAGTTGATTCTCTCTATATTTTAGAAATGAGGCCTTTATCAGAATCTTTAAACTTAAAAATGTTTTCCCCATTTATTGCTTCCCTTCTAATCTTGTCTGCTTTCATTTTGTATGTACAAAAACTTTTTAACTTGATATAATTTATATTATCTGTTTTGTGATTAATAATCATCTCTAGTTCTTTGGTCACAAATTCCTTCCTCCTTCACAGATCTGAGAAGTAAATTATCCTATGTTCTTCTAATTTGTTTATAATATCATTCTTTATGTCTAGATCACAAATCCACTTCGACCTTATCTTGGTATACAGTGTTAGGTGGTCAATGCCTAGTTTCTTCCATACTATTAACATATATATTTTAACATGTTTAACATATATTGGATTACTTACCATCTAAGGGAAAGGGTGGGGGAAAAGAAGGGAAAAATTGGAAACAAGGTTTTGCAAGGATCAATGTTGAAAAATTATGCACATATTTTGAAAATAAAAAGCTGTAATAAAAATAATAAATTTTTTAAAAATATATTACTACCTTGTAAATTAAACCCATTTTCACTACTTTATCGCCTAAAAGAAAAAAATAAAAATATAGAATACAAGTTCCCAAAGAATGGAAGGTGAGGTTTTGCCCCGTAGTTATATTTTAAGTAGTTTCCAAACTGCTTGATATGTAATAAGTTCTTAATAAATGCTTTAACTTCCATCTGTGTTTTCTTACTAGAAAAATTTTATTTACTAACAACATTTGCTATTCCACAAATATTGGAAATTTACTACTCATTTCTTAAGTACCTACTATATACTACTAACAAAATACGTTTACAATCTAATAAAGGAATTTCAAGTAACATTAGTATGAGCCAAAATATGTAGAAGTCATTAAAAAAGGTCAAAATATCATGAAAGAAATGTATTTTTTTAATTATCAAATTGCTAATTTAATTTTTTAACTGTTATTAAAATAATGTTAAGTCCTCAACTGGAAAAAAAAAGAAAGAAAAACATAAATGTAACAAATGCAAAGTGATATAAAACTTTCTTATTTCACTCTCCAAATATATATACCAAATTTGACATCTAGAATTTATCTGTTAAGGGCATTGCTTCATCACAGGGGGTGGGGGGATTGCGGATGGAGAGGGGAGAAAGAGAGGGAACAAGTATGAATTATGTCTAAAAAGTTAACAAATTTATCTATCTATTGAAAAGATCTCATATGGAGATTATTGACAGAAAAAAATTAGTCATAAATACAATAATTAACATAATATTATTGTTTATAATAACAATGTGGGAATGGGCTATACACTCAAGAATTAAAGAGTGGCTAAAAAAATTATGACACCTAATTTTAATGTATGTAACTACCCAATATGCATGAATACAAAAAAAAATCAGAAAAAAATGGGGAGATCTGAAAAAGTAATATGGAAGAATAAAAAGTTGAGCTAAAGGAACAAAATAAACAAAGATTAAGCCAACATAAAGTGAATTGATAAATCATTTTCGGGGATTATAATTTGTTAGGAAAGATTTATTTGTGAAAACGCTACAAAGTGTCTCTTCTATCAGAACAAAATGCATCAAAGAAAATGGTTAAGCTAAGTGTTTTCATGTTATAAAAGTAGCATGTTAATTAACCATGAACTCCACATCTCAAAAAAGAAATGTGTGAGATAAATGGCTCTATTAACCAGAATGTAGGCAGCAATCAGCTCAAATTGTTAGATGTCCTTTCAGATTGATAACTGCTTTAGCAAAATATGGGGAGAATTCTAGATATCTTGATATCTTTAACATCAATTTTTATAATGATCCCACCACATATTTCATTAATATTTCATAGATTTCAAAGGTGTTTCACACAGACATTAAATTATTTGATCTTGCTTTTCCAAACCTCCATGCTAGATTACTCTTTCCAGGAAATGCCTTTACTCTTACTCCTGCTGCTACATGAATCTGAAGAAAAATCACAATATTTTGTTTTTGTTTTAATATTTCTGGAGTCTAAACATAGTATGTTAGACGTAAAGGGCAACTGACGTTTGTTCAACTGAATTCATATTCAATAGAAAAGAATAATCTCCTCACAAAAATCTGTTCAGAGTATAAACAAAATAGGCATTTCAAAATATACTAGATACCTGTAGATTGGCATATAATTACTACAAAATGTTTCTTCAAATACAGATTTCCAAAAATTTATTTCAAAATCAGAAATAGGATTAAAATATTAAATAATCATATCCAACCTAATAATGTGGCTAATTTCACAAAAACATGACTGAACTGTTAATGCAAAAGTAATTACCCAAAAACTACAGTGATGTTTTACATCATTAGTTGTGGTGAGGTTTCTCTATCTTATAACTAGCATTTATAAATCTCTTAAGACTTGCATGTATTTTACAAGTACCTCATATGATCGATATAACAATCCTGGGAACTATCACAATTCCCATTACAGATAACAAGACAGAGGGAGTCAAAATGATTAAAAGACTTGACCAAAGTCTCATAGCTACTAAGTGTCTGAGACTAGATTTGAGGTTGGGTCTTCTTGACCCCAGGTCCAATAGTCTATCGATTACACCACTTAACTGCCCAACATAATAATAATATAATTAAAGATTGTCAAAGCAACATTTTATAGGATGTGCTTAAAAGAAATTAATTAGTAGACAGCTTGTTTTTCTTAAGAAAGTTGTAAGGAAGCCAAGTACAAATAACAGTATTTATGCCGGCACTCCTAAAAACTGCTGATTGTTTTGGTAGACAATTAAATAACTCAGTGGAAAAAGTATTTATTCAAAAGTGAGACATGCTAAAGTTGGGAAATGGGAAACTGAGGCAATTCTCATGGAAAAAGCCTAGAGGAAGTAAGATTCCGTTCCTGCTCAAAGCAAACACCAACTTAAAACAAAACAAAAAACATTGTAGTAAGGACTTTCCTGACTTAGTTTTAAAGATTTAAATTTGAACGGTCCTTAGAGGAATTTGGCATTTCTTTTTATTCTTGGTTTTTCATGTTTTAATTTTATTAAGGTGACCACCTTTGACATTCTGAATCCAGATTAAGATCTTAATACATAAAAAAAGCAAAGAAAAACAGAAAACTAAAGTAGTATATTTCTATTAAAATTAAAACATCAGATGTGGGAATTCCTACAAAACATGGATATGAGGATAAAATAGTGAGTCCTTTAAGAAAACAAGAATATTGACTGTCAAAGCAGAAAATGATACTTGGCTTAGAAAGGAAATCTAAGAGTATTGTTCCAACTACCTAAAAATAAAAACTTACTCCTTCACAGAGAAAGATCTAGAAAATAGTAGTATTCTAAGATATGTGGTAAACACTCATAGGATGACACACTGAATTTGAATAATTTTTTTTTATTAACTATGGCACTTTTTCAAGAAACTTGGGCTCTCTGGGGAATAAAACAAAAAGATAAACTAAAAAATATGATCCCAAGAAAAATGTTGTAAAAAATAACTTTTGCTAGTAACAAGAAATATAAATACCACATTGCATTTGGTATACACTTAAAAATGGGAATAGGTTTCTGGTAATGAATACATATGGTTGGTTAATGGAGGCAGCCATATGGAAGTGACCTTTAGGCTCATTTCTTAGAAACAGAAGCAGCAAAAAGTGACCAAGCAAAAATCCATGGATATTCTAGTATTTTGGATCACAATAGTTGAATAAAAGATAAGAAGGAAATTTGTTATTTAGTAGTTGTACTGTATCTGACACAAAATAGCTATGTAATTCTAGGCAAGTCACCTAACTTTAGTGACCTAGACCTTAGGTTCCAAGTAAGTTGCAGAGCAACTGCAGATATTTATTGCTTAGGCATTTCTTCACCTGAAATCAGTTTAAAAAAAAAATCGAAATTTCTATACAAATTTTAGATCAAAACAGAGGAAGACAACGAGAAAGAGAGAAAGCAATCCTGGAAAACCATCTCTGTCACAATTATCTTCTCATGGACAAATTTTCTGTGATATAAGTTTAGTAGCAATTATCAGCAGATAACTGAATTTACGTTCATAACATCAAAATCAATTTGAATTCTTCTTTCTCTTTTTTTTTTAATTAAAGCTTTTTATTTGCAAAATATATGTATGGGTAATTCTTCAACATTGACCCTTACAAAACTTTCTGTTACAAATTTTCCCCCTAGTCCCCAACCCTCCCCTAGATGGCAGGAAATCCACTACATGTTAATTGTTAAAATACTTGACAAATCGAATATATGTATGCATATTTCCACCCTTATCATTGTTGTGCAAGAAAAATAGTATCTACAAGAAAAAAAAATCTGAGAAATTAAACAATGCAAGCAAACATCAATAGAGAGCATGAAAATATTATGTTGTGGTCTACATTTCATATGCCTCTCTCTGGGTGTATATGGCTTTCTTCACTGAACAACTGGAAGTGGTTTGAAGTATTTCATTGTTGAAGAGAGCCATGTCCATCAAAATTGATCATCATATAGTATTGTTGTTGCCATGTATAATGATCTCCTGGTTCTGCTCATTTCACTCAGCATCAGTTCATGCAAGTCTCTCCAGGCCTCTCTGAAATCATCCTGCTGGTGGTTTCTTAATTCTTCTTTCTCTTAAGAAGAGAAATCAATCTCTTACCATTCCCTAGTTGCTCCATTCAAAACCTAGCTTGAGTTCATCATCATAACATTATCATCATCATAGCAAAACAATAAATACTAACATTTATTAGAGTATTTTATGCTAGGCACTGAGCTAAGCTTTACAATTATTTCATTTGAGCCTCACAACAGCACTGGGATTATTATCTTCATTTTAGAGATGAGGATATTGAAGCAACTAGGTGAAGTGATTTGCCCAGGGTCACATAGCAAGTGTCTGAAGCTGGATTTGGATTCATGTCTTCCTGACCCCAAGAGGGGACTCCACAGTGCTACCTAATTGGCTCTCTACCCTACTTCCTACTTGAAGGGCCCAATTTGTGGTGGATTAAAGGAGGCATCCATACAGAAATGACCTTTGAACTCATTTCTTAGAAACAGCAGCAGAAAGTGGTCAAGCAAAAAAAAAAAAAAAAATGCAGGCATAATCTAGTGTTGGGGCATTGTAGCTTGAATAAAAGATTAGAGAAAAGGAAATTTGTTATTATTCTAGTGCCTCCAAATTTCTTTGTGTATATATTTTATACTTTATTTTCTGAGTACGTATGGTAATCTTCCCCACCCCCCAAAAGAATATAAACTTATCGAAGGCAGATTTTTGTCTCTCTAATCTCTAAACCAGCACACTCCCTTGTGCAGTATAGGTATTTAATAAATACTTGAGATTTCCTCAAGGTTTCATAATTACCAAATGACAGAAATGAAATTTAAATAAATGAATCTCTTTACTCCACATTTAGTAGTATTACACCATAAAATCTCTTTATTTCCTTTTTTCGATGAATGTTAGTGCCAGTGTTGTCTTCTCCACAAAGCCTTCCTCTCATATTTTCATTCCTAATCCCTCCAAAATGAAGATCTCCTAATCTTCCAGTTACTCAAAGTACTTAGTCTAAACTTCTGTTTTATATCAAATTTATTTATATACGAATTATCTCCACACATCTATTAGCAGTGATCTATTTCATCTTTGTGTTATCTGAATTTAGCCAACTAGGAACTAGAAGCCCATCTGATTCCTATCATATTTTCAAACTTTAAAAGATCTCAGACTTTATCCAATCTAACCCTACTGTTTTATTAAAGAAACAGATATAGATTCCTATAGTTCTAAAATCATACTCCTATACTGGACTCAAAATTATCACAAATCACACAGATTTAAATGCAGAGCCAAGTGGATTTTGCATTTACACCATACCACTTGAAAGATCTCTTACCAAAAGAGATAACAAAAAAGCAGAACTTTTTGGAGTTCTTCATAGTGGAAAAGAAAAGGAGAAAAAGGAAATGAAATAAAAACAGGGTAGACATTATTCTACCAAAGATATAAGGGAAAAAAAGGAAAAGGAAACGTGGCATGATGCAGTGAAGATCTAGTTGTATGTGAGCAAGATTTTTATTCAAGTCTCTTCTGTTACCTACTGTGACTCTAAGCAAGTATCTTAAATTCTCAATACCCTCAGACAACTTTCTAAGATGATAAACTGCAGAACATCTGCATTGGTGGAAGAAGTTTCCAAGTTACTAGGATTTTTTTAAGTTACAAGGAAAGTTAGATGTATTTTTTTTAATTATATGGATAAAAGCTAGCATGTAAGGATTTTACAAAAGAATTTTAAAATACAAATTAGCGGCAAAGATACTAAATAGCTCATTTAAAGACTTACAGGCAGTCTATTTTCAAAGTGAGAGCACCTGAAACCAGAAAATAGAATATCACTACAATCTAGAATTTATAATGGGCGTATGTGTATATATATATATATATATACTGAGCAGTCTGCTTCAGAAATAGCTAATAATTAAACAAAATGGATATGTCCCTACTCCCCTCTAGTGGTGGACAGCAGCCACTGTTAACACTTTTGTTATATGTTAGGAGCACATTGAAAAAAACCTGAATTAGCTACTCCTTCCAGTTGCCCATTAGGCAATCGGATAATTGCAGATGCCAATCCTCATTCCGAAATATAAGTACCTGAATCAAATGCTGGTTGTAATCTAACCAGATAATGTACTTTAAAGTAACCCTAGATTCCATTTAGCTATATTAAAAAGACAAAAAGATACACTAAAAATAAACTTCATAAGGATACATTAAGACTTCTCATTTTTAGGATGCAGCTAGGTGGCACAGTGGATAGAACACTAGCCTTGAAGTCAAATCTGAGTTCAAATTTGGTCTCAGACACTTAACACATCCTAGCTGTGTG
>JAJPUD010000146.1:0-22626 GCA_023553655.1 Myrmecobius fasciatus
AAAAAAAATGGTTGGCAATCTTAATCTTAAACAAAGTAAAAGCAAAAGTAGATCTAATTAAAACAGATAAACAAGGAAACTACATTTTGCTAAAAAGATACCATAGACAATAAAATAATATCAATATTAAATATATCAAAGAGTATAGCATCCAAATTCTTAAAAAAAAAGTTAAATAGGAGGAAAATAGTAAAACTAAAGTAATTTTCTGCTATTTAATATCATCAGCAAGCATTATCTGTAGTAGGAATAAGATAAAAGCCTTTCCAGTGAGATCAGGGATACAACAAGGATGCCCATTATCACCACTATTATTCAATATTGTATTAAAAATTCTAGATATAGCAAAAAGAGAATAAAGAGAAATTGACAAAATTAAAATAAGCAATGAAGAAATGAAATTATGATTCTTTGTAAAAGAATCTTAGAGAATCAACTAAAGAATTAGTTGAAATAATTAACAATTTCAGCAGTCATAGGATATAATAAACCCACAAATATAATCAACATTTCTATATATTATTAAGAAAGTCCAGCAGCAAGAAATAGAAAGAGAAATTCCATTTAAAATAATTGTAGACAATACGATATATTTGGGAGTCCATCTGCCAACAAAAAGCTATATGAACACAATTAGAAAATACTTTTCACTCAAATAAAATTAGAGCTGGGATGGGTCGAACCAATGTAATAAAAAAGACAATTCTACATACATTAACTTATTCAGTGACCAAAAAAGTACCTTATAGAGCTAGAAAAAATAGTAACAAGATTCATCTGCAATAGCAAAAAGCCAAGAATATCAAGAGATCAGTGAAAAAAATAGTGTAAAGGAAAGTGATCTACCAGTACCAGATTTTAAACTGTATTAAAAAGTGGTAATCATCAAAACAATCTGGTATTGGTTAAGGTTAGTGACAATACATGGTAGTAAATGACTATAGCAATCTAGTGTTTGAAAATGCAAAGATCTAAGCTTTGGGGACATGAACTTACTCTTTGAAAAAAATTGCTAGAAAATGGAAAAGCAATTTAGCAGAAACTTCGTATAAGTCAACATCTCATACCATATACCAAAATAAGTCAAAATGGGTATATGACTTAGACATAAAGGATGATAGCATATGCAAATTAGGGGAGTATTGAATAATTTATCTGTCAGATTTATAGATAAGGGAAGAATTTATAACCAACCTAAAAAGAAATAGAGAACATTACAGGATATAAAATGGATAATTTTATTATATTAAATTAAAAACAAAGCAGCCAAAATTAGAAGGAAAAGCAAAAACTGGGGGAAATTTATAGGAAGTTTCTCTCATAAGGGTCTCTTTTCTTAAATAAAGAAAATGAGTCAAATTTATAATACCAGTCATTCACCAATTGATAGATGTCAAAGGATATAGTTTTCAGATGAAGAAATTAAAGCTATCTGCAGGCATATGAAAAAATCTACTACTGACTTATAGAAATGTAAATTAAAGCAACTCAGTTAGAAGTACCTATCATACCTATCAGATTGGCTAAAATGGCAGAAAAGGAAATGATAAATATTGAAGGGAAAGTGGAAAAATTGAGACACTAATGCACTGTTGGTGGAGTAACAAACTGATCCAATCATTCTAGAGAGCAATTTAAAACTATGCCCCAAAGACTATAAAACTGCATATCCTTTAATCCAATAATACCACCATGGATTCAGGAGGTCAAAGAAAAGGGAAAAGAACCAATTTGTATATTTAAAGCAATTCTTTTTGTAGGGGAAAAGAATTGGAAATTGAGACAATACCTATCAATTGAGGAATGACTAAAGTTGTGGTATGTGATTTTAATGAAATACTATTGTGCTATATATAAAAAATGATGAGAGGATGCTTTTAGAAAGTACTTTCTTGAAAGACTTACATGAATTGATGCAAAGTGAAGTGAGTGATATCAAAAGAACAAAGTACACAGTAGCAACAATATTATATGATCAATATGAATGACTGCTATTCTCAGCAATATAATGATCCAAGACAATTTCAAAGAACATTATGATGGAAAAAAAAATGCAATCCATCTCCAGAGAAAGAACTGATGGAGTCTGAATGCAGATCAAAGCATATTTTTTAAACTTTATTTTTCTTGGGACTTTTTTGAGGGGGAGGGGTTAGTAGAGGGGACAGTCTGTGCTTTCTTTTGTAACATGACTAATAAGGAAATGTGCTTTGCAAGACTATATGTATATGATGTATACGCAATCCATATCTAATTATTTGCTGTCTCAGGGAGGGGACAGAGGAAAAAGGAAGGAGGAGAATTTGGAACTCAAATTTTAAAAATCAAAAGTTCAAATGTTCTTACCTATAATCTGAAAAAAATTAAATTAAAAAAATTTCAAACACATACAGTAGAAACAAAATGTCTTACCATATACAACTTTTAACTTATAATAATGATGTACATTCATGCATACAATCTAACATTTCAATTTTGAAAAAGTAAAAATAAATACTATTAAGATTTCTATTTCTAGGAGCATTATACAACTTCTACATTTTCCTTGTAGATAAGAACTACAGATGATTATCTCTTAAGAGTTATAATGGGCTTCAAATGTTGGGGAATCCAACTGCCTGAATGAAGTACCTTGTGGTATATCCAGGGCTTCCTTGATATGGTTGAATCAGATAAGAACATGGTGAAATGGGCTTTTGACCAAAGCACCACATCAATGTTGGGCAAAGAATGGGTGAGGGGTAGGGAAGAAATATACACATAGGTTCCTTAAGAGACTGAAGTTCTGGGGAGAAAGGATGAATTAGTCAGCACCCCAATATCTTCTGATCTAGTATTGAGCTGCAGACCTGAATATCTGCTCCTGAAAAGTTTCCTGCTTCTACCTCTGTCACTTGGATTTCAGCACAAAAAAGAAAGGTTGATATTAACCCACCTGGAACTTTTGGATTAAACTTCATTGGTTTTTGATTCAGACCTTGGCCTTCTTCCAAAAGGGTTAAGGGTGGGAATTATTCTTCCTTAGCTCCATTGCTTTCCTTAGATTGCCTATGTATGCTTTTCCTTTTCCATATATTGGCCCATCTCCAAGTGGGACACCTGAATGACCGCAGTTAAGCTTCTTGAAAACTAATAAAAGTGAACTCTTCACCTATTCTATTTCTGGACAGCTATAATCATCAGGAAATTTTCCCCTTTTTTGCAGTCACCTTATATGGAGAATTCCCATATCTTTTTCATATTGGCTAGTGCCTATCCATGTCTTCTCCATATTGGACTTGGATAATCCATTTTTAAATGTATCAGGTTTTACACATACTCTAGTATATTTTATCTTGTTATGCTAGTCTTCTATTAGATTTGACCCAAAATGTCAACATTTTTTAAAGATTCTGACGGTCATTCCACATAATACTTATCCCAGTTTCATGTCATCTTCAGATTTAATGTCTATCATTTATGTCTTTATCTCAGTGATGGAAAAAAAGAGTTGGACAGAAGAACATGGGCAAGGGCAAGGTCTCTTGTATACTTCACTGAAGATCTTCTTCCTATGTGCTCTCTCTCTCTCTCTTTTTTTTTTTTTTGCTGAGGCAATTGAGGTTAAGTGACTTGCCCAGGGTCACACAGCTAGGGAATGTTAAGTGTCTGAGATCAGATTTGAACTCAGGTCCTCCTGACTTCAGGGCTGGTGCTCTATCTGCTGCGCCACCTAGCTGCCCCTTCTATGTGCTCTTAATTAAGATTAAGGGACTTGACCAAGTTCCCACAGGAAGTGTATGAGGCTAGATTTGAACTCAAATATTCTTGACTCTAGGCCCAGTACTCTGTACCACCTAGCAGCTTTGTCTAGTTCTCATGTGTCCATCTTGTTCATCAGGCTAATGGACATTGTTGAATGCCTTACTAAAACCCAAATGCACTACATATGTGGGATTCTCTTGATATTTTAGTCTGGATCAAATGGAAATTCGATTAGTCAGGTATCGATTGAATTTCCCATCTAATATGTCACCTGATAAATATGTGTTGTATTGATTTGTTCTCAATGAATCTATATTGTCCCTACTGCTTACTGGTGGTGAACATATCTAAATGCTTAAACACCATTCCAGATTTTTGCTATGAAGTTACGTTAATCTTACTGATATGTGTGTGTGTTCCCATTTTTTAAAATCAGAACATTTCCTTGCCTTTTCTTGTGGCCTTTCTTTCACATTTCATTATTTCTCAGAGATTATCATCAGAAATTCAACAATTATGTCTTCAAGATCCTTCTGGGGTATAATGATCTGGATCAAGGAAATTGAATTCATTTAAGGCAATGGGGTATTGCCAGAAGTCAAGACCACGTGCTCTTTGAGAAGGGGAATGCTTCAGAAAAGACTTCAAACATACAGTACATCACTGAGTCTATAAGCATTGATGCTGGCCAATGCCCCCGCTAGCAAGTCAACATGCACTCATTAAACACTTACTGTATGCCATGAACTGCTAAATGCTTAGGGTATAAATGTAAGCAAAAAGAAAAAGAGACCCTGCCCCCAAGGAGCCTGTATTCTAACAGGGGAATTCAATGCAAAGGGAGTGAAAGAGGGGTGGGCAAGTTATCCCACAGGGGCATGGAGTCAAAATCTGTGCCGGGAAGCAAGGATGTTCTAGGACCTTCAGCTCCTCGTGGCCCCCGCCCCAGGAAGAGCCAAGCCTGTTTCCCGTGAATCCCCTGTTTTAGAGCCAGGTACAGGACTGTGATTATGCAAGCAAGCGGGAGCAGTTCTATGACTTCTGCTGAAAGCAGCCTTGTTCTCATTAGGTTTGGAAGCGTCCTCCAAGCAAAATGACAGGGAGTTATCAAGACTCTGGGTGACACTGTTTTTGGTTTTTTAAAAATTCCTGAGTTGCTATTCCCAGAGCAGAGCTTGGCTTTCCCATCATAGCTGCCCTCCCCTCCCCCTCCCCAAGCTGCCGACAGTCTTGCACTTTCTTGGAAAGATACTGCAAGGAGAGTGATGCGAGGATGGCACTAGTCCCTCAGCTCGGAGCCAGACACTCTCCTGGATGCTCCAGCCCCAAGGACCAATCCCAAGTGCCGACTGAGAAAGTTCAGATGCTCTGGCGTCCCCTCCCTCACAGACTCATTCTGGTTCTCCCCATCTGACTGCTACTCCACCCACACCCGCCAGGCAAGATGGCCAGCACCCGAGCCAAGGAGGGCCATCTGCTCTTCCCTCTCCTCCCCCCACCAACCCCCACCCATCCCTTTTAAGACAGACTTGGTGTGTCACTGCCCTACACTCAACTTGACTGTATTTTTTGAGGGGGGGGGAATGTTCTCATTTCTTGTGGGAGGGTGTTTGGTCACCTGAAAGCATAATTGGGTCTGGTGTCCTACCCACAGAGTAAATATTCCTACCAAATCAGATACATGGGGGAGAACCATGCTCTCATCGCAGAAGGAAGGGGATGAAAAATCTTGGCAAAAGGGAATCCTTGTCTTTGCGAGACTTATGGGGGCAACTAACAAGAAATATTAATGGAGAGTAATTACTATTGTTAATCATTATTGATAATAACTAGCATTTATAAAGGGCTTAAATGTTTGCAAAGCACTTAGCATATGTTATCTTGTCTGATCTTCACAGCCATACTGTGAAGTAGATGTTATTATTATCTCCATTTTGCAGATAAGTAAAGTGAAGCTAAGAGAAGGTAAGTTACTTGTGTAGAGAGTTAACACTAACTAGTATCTGGGGCAAGATTTTGAACTCAGTTCTTGCTGACTCCCATCCCCATCACATAGCACGCAAAATGAGGGATCCACAAAATTGAATTCCTATACCTCAATGCTTCGTGTCATTTTCTGAGTCTGACTAACGGGTCATAAATCACGTAACTCTCATCCGAGCAGTGGCAACACTCCGCAGAGGTTTTCTGAGAACTGCCCAAATAGTTCTGACCCCAGCCCATGTGCCATTCGGAGAGATTGGCCAGGGCAGCCTCTGGAAAAGGCAAAAAACAACTGACAGTTATACTCTTTGCCATATAGGATAGCTCTCTGGGAGGGGGCAGAGGAAAGATACTGAGGGAAAACATGACAAAAGAACAAGAGACATCAATAAAAATTTATTTAATGAAAAAAGTTACAGAATGGGAGCTATCCCTTCCTAGAATCCCTGCCAACAGGGCAGACTTGATTCAGGGCCCCACATATAAGTGACACTGATGGAAAATGGGCCATCAAAATCCATGAGAACAAAGCTTAAGTTCAAAGCTCACTGATGTGATTCCCAAAAAGATCTAAGCCATTCCCCCCTTCCCTTCTCAGACCAGAGCCTCCTAATTACCCCAGAGGGCCCAACCACCCTCCTCTATCCACCTCTCGATTTCAGGGGGGACAGGATACATCCGTACAGTCCTTGCTTTGGGTCTTTTTCCCTAGGGAGCGCTACTAGGTGGGAAGGTCATGTGGAGCTGGCTCCTCTGAAAGCATCATTGGGAATGAGCCACCTGGACTTGTCTCATAAATAAAAGCAGCGGCAAAGCTTGCCCCACTTGATGAACCTCCCAAAATAGTCTCAAGGAACATTTTTGTTCCCACCCCCCTACATAGTCCGTTCATCCAAACGTACAGAAATAACCCAGGGGTTGGGAAGTGCCCGCCCACATCAGTGAGTTTGTTAAGGTTTAAGCCCAGTTTGAGGAGCTTTTCATGGGATTCTGCTGTCAGAAAAACTAATTCTGCCCACTAATGGCAAATTCCAGCAGTGTGCAGGGGAACTGTGAGTCAGTGCTAATTAAGAGGTGCAGGCTGGAGGATGTGGGCTCCCCACTGACGCAGATGTGGAGGGCAGGCCTATTTTGGTCTCGGTGAATACATTTTCAGGAACCTCCTTCTTAATGGTTTAATGCCTACAAACTCATTCTCTGGGGTCAAGACAAGGAACAACAGCTCCTTAATCAGAACTATTAGGAACTTTGTGAACAAAAAAAGATACTCAGGGATCTTCCAGCTCAGAACTCTTCTCTGAATCTTTAAAAGTCATATGGGGAAGAGACCTGGGGAAGACCCTCCCTAAGATAATTTCTAATTGGGGAGTAGGAGCAGATGAGTTAGTGATTGTTGATAGAGGTACAAGCAAAAAAAATAGATTATCATACTTATTTATTGTAATATACAAAAGAAAACAAAAAAATTCAAAAGAGGCTAATTTTATCACTGCATTGTTAAATTTAATACATACTTTAAGATCATAAAGAACTTATTTGATTTTAAGGTCAAAAAAGGAAGGGAGAAGAAGGGAGAGAGGGAAGGCATCCCAAAGCAGGAATGCCAGCAGGTTGAGACAGACAAACATAGGACCATAGGATTTATCAACAGGAGAAAATTTAAAGAAACTTAGAGGTAATCTAATTAATCATCTGATGTTCTAGATGGGCAACTGAGGATCGTAGAGAAGTGACTTGCCCAAGTTCACACAGCTAGTTAGTAGCAAGATTTAATGTTAAGCCTTTCATCTTTCAACCGCACACTCATTGCTAAACCTTGCTGCCTCCTTTTGCTAGTGAGTTCCATTTTCAACTCAACATGCCCTCTATTTTGGCAAAGAACCTTGTTTCTCTTTTTAATTTCTTTTTGGTAATAAATAGCATGTTGAAAAAATGATAAAAGACAGAAAGAATCAACACTGGAAGAGCTGTGGGAAGTCAGACACACTAATACTGTCGGTGGAGCTATAAATTGGTCCAATTATTCTGGAAAATGGATTGGAAATATGCAAGAAAAATCACTAACCTGTTTATGCCTTTTGATTCAATAATGTCACTGCCAGGCATATACCCCAATGAAGTCAAAGAAAGGAAGTATGCATGCATGTATGCATATAAGTATGTGTATACATATGAAGACATAAATATATAAAGTATTCATAGCAATACTTTTTGTGGTAGAACAAAAATAGGAAACAAAGTAGGTGCCTGTTGATTGAGAAATGGATAAACAAATTGTAGGACATGAATGAATAGAATTTTCTTACTATAAAAAATGAAAAAGATCAAGGAAACATAGGCAGATGAACTGGTACAGAGTGAAGTAAGCTCCTTGAGAATAGGTCTCATTTATATTTATATTCCTAGGGCTTGGTACACAGTAGATACTCAGTAAATGCTCATTGATTGATAGGAGTAAGGAGAATCAGAAGAGCATACACAATGACTACAGCTGTGTAAGTGAAAACAACACCAGAAAAGCAGCAGAATTTATTAAGTATTAAAGACCAATTTCAGTCCTGGAGAATAAATAATGAAATCCCCCTCTTTTCTAGTGATAGGGGGAAGGGGTCCCAGGAGGAGTGCAGGGTATTTTCATGCACTGCCAGGTACATAGGGTACCACAGGGTGAGATTTTTGCTTAGTTGTTTTTCTTTGTTATAAGGAAGGGTCAATGGGAAAAAGGAAAAGTCAAAACACCATAGTATAAAAACAAAAGACATCATTAAAGCTTAATAAATAAGTGAGCACACTGACATCCAGCTCCCAGAACATTCAAGCCCTATTTACTTTGCTCCCAGTAATGAGATGCAGGAAAGAGCCTTGGATTTCACTCAGGTTCTGTTAGTTACTAGCTAATGGACCTTTAATAAATGATTCCTTATTCTGGTCTTCATCTATAAAATGAAAAGATTCTCTAAGGTTCTTTCTATCTTGAACAATCAGTCAGCCAACAAGGATTTCTTCTCCACACTTTCCCCAGAGTCAAGTAACTTATCAGGGTGGCAAGCTAGTATTTGACTAGAATTGAACTCAAGTCCTCCTGATTCCAGGGCCAGGACTTTGTCCACTGTGCCATTTAGCAGCCCCTCAAGAATTTCTACTATGGGCCAGGGACAGGGGATGCAAATGCAAAGAAAGAAAGGACCCATACTCAGGATTCTAATGAGAACAACAATGAAGTACAAACAAAAACAATAAACAGCATTAATATTAAGTGTGTGTGTGTGTGACAGAGAGACACACAGAGAGAGACAGAGAGACAGAGTCAGAAACAGAGAGACAGAGTCAGAGAGAGAGAAGAGAGGGAAAGACACAGAGACAGAGAAGGAGGGAGTAAGAGATGGGGGAGTGAGAGAAAAAGAAAGTAAGGAAGAAAATAAGTGGGGGCAGTTCAGTCCAGTGTAGTTTGGGAGGGAAGCCACCAGCAGTTGTGGGTAATCAAGAAAGGCTTCATGTAGACCTTTGAGTATCATCTTAAAGGAAGCTAGAGACAGGAAGGAGGTACATTGTGGATATGGGAGAACAGCCGGTTGAAAAGCACAGAGACAGGAGACAAGTACTTATCTCCCATGATTGGCTGAAAAGGGGAAAGCCACAAAAAGGAAGAGCTTGGGAAGACAGCAGAGTCCAGAAAAGTAATTTTTTTTTGTTTTTTGCTTTGGTTTTTTTTAAGGATGGATTTAAAGACAGTAGGAAGGAAACAGTTGATAGGGAGAGGGATAGAGAGAAAGAAAGGATGATTGAGAATGCAATCTTTGGGGGATTATGAGGGAGGACAGAATCCAGAAGGGCTGGCCTTGCCAAGCAGGGCACTGCACTGTCAGCGACTGGGAAATGAAGGAGAGATGGGGAGATGATGTCATGGGGTTTCCAGATGTAGAGAATGGAAGAAGAGAGAGCTCAAGTGCAACAGCCTCCATATTTTCAGTACAACAAGAGGCAAGGTCTTTGGCTGAGATAGAGTGGGAAAGTGTGAGAGGCTTAAGGAGAGAAGGTCTGGAATAACTTCTGCAAGGAATGAAATAGGGAACCAATGAGGGAGGAATAAAAAGGCATTACAAAATCCTATGATTCTGTGATCAGACCACAGCTGGAGGGTCAGTGCTAGATGTCACCTTAAAAACCCAAAGACCACCCAAGGAGGATAATCAAAGGTGAGGAAGGGTCTGGAAATTCAATATGACAAGTATTTTAGGCACTTCATGTGCTCAGAACTAAAGATAATTATTGGGCTCTCAATGATGAAAAAAAAATTACACTCTCCCTTCAAGGAGTTTACAATTTAAACTGAAAGGAAGGATAAGTACTTGAATTAATGTGACACATGACAGAATATAATAAGTGCAAAGGAGATGTCTGGGCCCAAAGCTGTAGGAAATCTGAGGAAGATGTGAAGGAGATGATACCCGAATTGCGTCTTGAAAGAAGGGAGAGATTTTTGACAGGCAATTGGTGAGGACAGGAGAAGAATGCAGGGAGACTGTCCACAAAAGCAGGGAACAGGAATAAGCATGGAGGATAGTGAGTGGTCTAGTATGGCTAAA
This sequence comes from Myrmecobius fasciatus, assembly GCA_023553655.1. Lineage (NCBI taxonomy): Eukaryota > Metazoa > Chordata > Mammalia > Dasyuromorphia > Myrmecobiidae > Myrmecobius > Myrmecobius fasciatus. The sequence goes on from JAJPUD010000146.1 coordinate 10,314, forward strand.
ATGAAAGGGTTTTAAAGGAGCTGGAAAGGTAGGGTGAAGTAAGATGTGGAGTTTATATTGGATTTGGTAGAAACCATGTCATAGAAGAAATAATTTAAGAGACTGGGAATATTTAGGCAGAAAAGGCTGTGAGTGGAGCAGATGGGATGGCCTGGAATGCACATAGCTACAATCTTAAAATATCTAAGGGCGATGGATTAGAGCTGTTTGGTGTAGTCCCAGAAAGTGGAACTGAAGATAGTGTGGTACAGTGGGGACACTGGAGGGGAAGAAGGGGAAAGCACTGGCTCTGGAGTCAGAGGACCTGGATTCAAATCACCTGTGATACCTATGGGCCTCAATTATAAAATGAGGGAGCTGGTTAGAAGTTGGAAGTTCCCTGCAGCTCTGAGTCTATGAACTGAGATCAAGAGGTGGGAGCTACGCAGAAGTGGATTTCAGCTCAGTCCCTGTAAGCAAGAACCTGTATGAATGGAACAGTGGAGCCAGTCTCCAATGGCACAGGCTTGCCTATGGAGGCAGTGACCTGGCCAGAGCCGGGCTACTTGAGCAAAGGCTGGATGAGGACCTCTCACAAGGAAGCTGCAGAAAGGATGTCTGTCCTGGGTAGGAGGTGGCCTGTGAAGTCCCTCTGGGCTCTGAGAACCTGAAGTTCCAGCTGGGAAGAACAGAAGCGAATACCTATCCACCCCCAGCCAGCCTGGGTTCACTTCCCTCCTCTTGGCAGTCAGCCAGGATGTGCAGCTCCAGGCAGCCCCCGATTTACAGGATTAAGGGTAAGAAAGCCCAGGAAAGCACACTCTCCCCAAAAGCACTTGTCCCCACTGCCCGTCACTCAGGAGTTACTGACAACAGCATTTCCTCTCCTTCAGAGCCCCAACTTCTGAAGCCCAGGCACCACACAGAAAATGCAAAGAGATCATTATTTTTATCCAGACAGTGTTTCCTGTTTACAATCTGTGGTATTTGGGGAGGGGTGACCATTTCCTACCTACCCTCATCAGAAATCGTGTATTATAGCAAAACAAAGCCGACTGGGACTGGCTCACGAGGAGGACTCCAGCAAGGGGCTTCTGTCCTTTCCCAACACACTCATGGCTTCCCATGAGTTTTTTCTCTATAAAATGAGAGGGGAGGCAAGAGGTTGGCCTAAATTCAGTGATTCTCAACCTAGCGTCTGTGAATCTTAAAATTTACATATATCTATAGATACAGATAACTATGTCAATATACTTGATTCCCTTTGTATTATTAGATATTTTATTTTATACATTAAAAATATTACTCTGAAAAGAGGTCCACAGATTTCACCAGACTGCCAAAAGAGTCCATAGCCTCTCTCCTCCAGCCTCTTGGCTTTTCTGGCTTCCTTCAAGTCCAAGCTAAAACCTCCCCTTTTACAAGAAGCCTTTCCAGACCTCCTGAAACATTAGGGCCTTACTTCCATTGATTACCTTCAATTTGTCTTTGCATCTTGTTTTAAAATAATGTTTGCATTAGACTTGGAATCCCTAGCACCAAAACTTTGTAGATGCTTAATAAATGTTTATTCAAAATGTTTATTGGTGGACTGGGTGACTGACACAGCAAAAAAAAAAATTGTTAAGAGATCCTTTAGACCAGGAATTCTTATGTCCCCTTCAGGTCTTAATCTTATTCAATTCAAAAGTACTTATTAAGGATCCTGTTTCTAGCCTTGAATTTGTCCTTCACCCATTACAGAAGCATGTTGTAAAGAAAGGGATTGGACTTGTGATTTCCTTCAGATAGAGAACCCCCTCCACCAAAGCAGGCCAGTACCTTCTGTGCAATGGATAATCTCCGAGAGTTGCCTAGAGAACAAAGAGAAACTGATTTTCCCAGGATTACCCTGCCAATATATATAATATATCATGTCAAAAGCCAAACTTAGACCCAGTTCTTCTAGGATTTAAGAGCAGCTCTCTATTGTGACATTACACTACCTTTCCCTATGTCTGGACAAAACAAATGTGAAATATTCCCTACCCTCCAAGTCCTGGGGGTGAAGATGGGAGAGGAGAGGGACAGGAACAACATATACACAAATGGGTACATACAAATAGGGAAAGCAGCAAGCATTTATTAAGCACCTATGGGTGAAAGGCACTAAAGGCTTTACAAACATTCTCCGGGGACTAAACCTGCCATTCCTTTGTTCCCTCTGTCATGGCAGGTCAGAAACCGCTCTCCAACTTAAGAGTTTTAAACAATTGTCTGGGAATGAAGGCTCACACAGCCAGTGTGTATCTGAGGAAGAGCTTGAATCCAGGTCGGTTATCACTTTTTTAAGACAATTGGGGTTAAGTGACCTGTCCAGAGTCACACAGCTAGTGCCTGAGGTTGGATTTGAACTCAAACCCTGGTGAATCCAGGGCCAGCGCTCTATCCATTTTGCCACCTAGCTGCACCTCCAGGTCAGTTTTCTATCCAATATATCGTCTTGCTTCTCAGATGCAAAAGACAAACAAAAATTAATTTTATTGGTCAATTTATATTTATTAAGTGCCTGCTGTGTGCCAGGCACTGAGCCAAGCTCTGGAGATACAAAGGAAATCACATTTAACAAGCAAATGAATGGGGGGGAAGGGGAAGAACACCAGCTTACAATGTATTAAAGCACATAAAGTAAGCAGTCTTTGGAAACAGACATTACTGACATATCATTAGTGGAAAGAGTGGGTTTGGTGTGAGCGCACCTGGGTTCCAATCTCAGCTCTGATCTTACTTGGATCTCCATCCTTGGCCCTGCTGCCCAGGTGGAGGCCTCCCTTGGCCCTCCCTTCCCACTTCCTCCCCAAGCCTAGGGGAATCTCACAGAACTGAGGGCCATTGCTTAATCACAGAGGGCAAGAGTGAATGGAAACAATTTTGCAGGAGGAGACAGAATGCCTCAGCTCCTTATCTTAGAGATGCAGGCAACTCATATGGAAGGAGGAGACCAGGCTAGGGAGAGTGCCTGGCACCTTGTGGTCCTAAAGCCCACCATCTTCACACCTTCTGGGCTAGCTCCTGGGGAAAAACCTACCCATTCAATGTCTTTATCCCTGTCCCTTCTCATGCAGCCGTCCTAGTCCAGATTCTCTTCAGGCCTTGCAGCTCTGGGTCCCCCTCTTGGGACGTCGGACAGGGAGGCCCAGAGAACAGGCAAGCACACGGCTGTGGCTGACTTTGGAACCCAGAGGATCCCTGACCACTTAGCCCTCAGGCATGTTCTGTCCCCAGAGTCACAAAGAAGTCCCACCCTGGGGCACTGTCCCCCTGCCTCCCCAAGAACACACAGCTCAGATCTCGCCTCCTCCATTAGCCTGGTCTGACTCCCCCTCCTCCACTTTCTGTCCTCAAATCTCCCAATGCAGAACTGGCAGGAAGAAAGCACTGAATTCCATTTTTACCTTTAATAAATACCATTTATGGGATGACCAAATAATGTAACCGCTCGGAGTCCCAGTTGCCGTGGGAGGATTTCCCGTACAGCAGGACTCCCAAGTCCTCAGCATCAATCAGCAGGTTGTCTGATAAGTGCCTACTGTGTGCTGGGCCTCGGAGTCACAAACACGAACGCTAATAATCCCGGAATTCAAGGAGGTCCCAGGCAAATGTCAGGAGCCGAGGCAGTAATGTCCAAGGGAACTTGAGGGGATGGGGAAAGACCCCAAGCAAAAAGCAGCCCTTCCCCTGAGTTTTCAAAGAAATCAGGGAATCCAAGAGGCAGAAATGGGGAACATGAACACTCCAGATCTGGGAGAGAGGCAGCACAAAGGTGCAGAGGAGGGCAATGGCCATGGCGTGAGGAACTGCAAGAAGGAGGAACTACAGGTTGTGTGAAAAGGAGTTCTGTGTACAGAAGCTGTGGAGCAGAGAGAGGGACAGATTGTAAAATGTGAACTTCTCTGTAATTCGGAGGACTTTATATTTGATCTTAAAATAGGGGTTCTTAATCCGGAGTCTGTGAACTATACATTTATTTATTGGGAGGCAGAAGGGTTAAGTGGCTTGGCCAGGATAACACAGTAAGTATCTTTGGGCCGGATTTGAATTCGGGTCCTCCTGACTTTAAGATTGTCTTTGTCATTTCTATGAATTTTTTTGAGCTTTATTCTGAGAAGAGATTTATAGGCTTCACCGGATTGCCAATGGGGTCCACGGAAAGAAAAGATAGAAGAACCTCTGTTAGTAGTAATAGGAAGCAATTGGAATTCATTGTATATTATGGGGGGAAATGGAGGAGTGAATACATGGTCAGTCTCTGCTTTAGGAATATCATTTTGACAGCTCTGTGGAGGGGAATAGGATCACTAAGGACCTTAAGGCAGGGTGCAATTAATTAGTGCAATACTCTGGGGAAGAAATGATGGGGACATAATGATTTAGGGCAAAGGCTTTGCCAGTCAAGAGAAGGATTCAAGAGATGTGAAGATGGAGATGACAAGATTTGGTAATAGATAAGATTTAAGGTGAGTGAGAGGTGAGAATGGAAATGAGGATACAGACTTGGGTGACTGAAAGGAAAGTAGAAAGAGAGAATGCCTGGATCTTTTGTTTGCATTTATGTTACTCCAACTTGCATAATATTTACTTGTGTGCTTGTCCCTTTCTAGATTGCCTCCTTTAGATTGTAGGCTTCTTGAGAAGGATCTATGTTGTATCTAGATTTGTGTCCCCAGGGCCCTGTATATTAGATGTTTAATGAATGTTTGTTGAAATGGGAAAAAAATGAACTGGGAAAACAAATTAATCCGGAGACCATCTGGATGTTATCAGAACAGTCTTCATCTGGTTTGTCTGTAGTTTGGAATACTCGCTGTCCTGAGAGGAACGGCATGTTTTGTGGCTGTGCTCAGGCAAAATTGGATGATGATTTTGATGAAGAAGTTTATGAAAAGTCCTAGATTTCCACATGGACATGTCATTCCTTTGGCATTTTTTAGTCGTGTCCCAACTCCCTAAGACCCCATTTAGGGTTTTCTCAGTAAAGAAACTGGAGTTGTTTGTCATTTTCTTCTCCTACTCATTTCACAAATGAAGAAACTGAGGAAAACAGGGTTAAGTGACTTGCCCAGAGTCATTGTGTTTGGGGCAAGATTTGAACTCAAGAAGATAAGTCTCTTTTCAATAATGAGGTGCTTTAGGTCAACTCCAATTGACTTGTGATGGAGAGAGCCATTTGCATCCAGAAAGAAGACCATGGGGACTGAATGTGGATCACGACATAGTATTTTCATCTTTTTTGTTATTTTTAGTTGCTTTTTTTCTTTCTCATTTCCCCCTTTTTGATTTTTCTTGGGCAGCATGATAAATGTGGAAATATGTTTGGAAGAATTGCACATATTTAGCCTATATTGGATTGCATGCTATCTAAGGTGGGGAGGGAGAAGGGGGAGGAGGGAGAAAGGGAGGGAGAAAAATTTGGATCACAAGGTTTTGCAAGGGTGAATTATGAAAACTATCTTTGCATGTATTTTGAAAATAAAAAGCCATTATTAATTTTTTTTAAAAGATGAGCCTTCCAAATTAGGGCTTGACCCACATCTAACACCACATACCAAGATAAGATCTAAATGGGTTCATGATCTGGATATAAAGAGTGATACTATAAGTAAATTAGAGGAACGTAATATAGTTTACCTCTCAGACCTATGGAGATGGAATAAATTTATGTCCAAAGAAGAACTGGAACTCTTAATTGAAAACCAGATAGATAACTTTGACTATATTAAGTTAAAAAGTTTTTGTACAAACAAAATCAATGCAGACAAGATTAGGAGGGAAGCAATAAATTGGGAAATCATCTTTACATTTAAGGGTTCTGATAAAGGTCTCATCTCTAAAATATATAGAGAATTGTCTCATATTTATAAAAATTCAAGCCATTCTCCAATTAATAAATGGTCAAAGGATATGAACAGACAATTTTCAGAGGATGAAATTAAAACTATTTATAGTCATATGAAAAGGTGCTCCAAATCACTATTGATCAGAAAAATGCAAATCAAGACAACCCTGAGATACCACTTCACACCTGTCAGATTGGCTAAAATGACAGGAAAAGTTAATGATGAATGTTGGAGGGGATGTGGGAGGGCTGGGACACTGGTTGGTGGAGCTGTGAACGGATACAACCATTCTGGAGAACAATTTGGAGCTATGCTCAAAAAGTTATCAAACTGTGCATACCCTTTGACCCAGCAGCATTTCTATTGGGCTTATATCCCAAAGAAATCATAAAGGAAGGAAAAGGCCCCACATGTGCAAGAATGTTTGTGGCAGCCCTCTTTGTAGTGGCTAGAAACTGGAAATTGAATAGATGCCCTTCAATTGGAGAATGGCTGAATAAATTATGGTATATGAATATTATGGAATATTATTGTTCTGTAAGAAATGACCAGCAAGATGATTTCAGAGAGGCCTGGAGAGACTTACATGAACTGATGCTGAGTGAAATGAGCAGAACCAGGAGATCATTATACACGGCAACAACAGTACTATATGACTATCAATTCTGATGGACATGGCTCTCTTCAACAAACCACCTCCAATTGTTCACTGAAGAAAGCCATATGCACCCAGAGAGAGGGATGTGAAATGTGGACCACAACATAACTTTCTCATACTCCTTGATTAATGTTTGCTTACATTGTGTTTCCTTTATCTGATATATCATTTGTGTAGACAAGATTTTTCTTGCACAACAATGATAAGTTTGGAAATATATATACATATATTCGATTTGCCAATATTTTAACATAATTAACATGTAGTGGATATCCTGCCATCTAGGGGAGGGGTGGGGAGTTGGGGGAAAAATTTGTAACGGAAAGCTATGTAAGGGTTATTGTTGAAGAATTACCCACACATATGTTATGCAAATAAAATAAAAAAAAAAGAAAAAAAAAAGATGAGCCTTCCTGACCCCAGGCCCAGCATTCCATCTACTCTATGTCACCTAGTTGTAAGAAGAAAAAGAAAAACCTCTGTCTCAGTAGTTCTCTATCTCAAGTAAAATTCAAAACTCCCTGATTCATTCTGATACTACCTCATCTTTTGAACTTTACCTCATACCTTGCTAACATATGTGGTCCTTGACATCATGGACCTTTCTTTATATCCCCAGTGCTTTAGCACAGTGCCCAGCACATAGTAGATACTTCATATATAACTAGCCAACTGATTGCTACACCCTTTCCTAGGCTTTCTTGCTTCAAAGACTTTCCTCACAGTTTCCTGTACCTACAATCTCCTAGAATTCTGAGCCATTGTTTACTCTTTAAAGCCCAATTCGAAAGCTGCCTCTATTGCAAGGCTTTTGCTGATTTGCTACCACTAACAACAATCATCCCGTTCTAGCTTGCATTGGTATCTGATCTCTCAACTAGACTGTAAGTTCTTTGAAGGAAAAAAAAAGAACTACTTAGTCCTCAGTTTCTTCACTTATAAAAAAGAAATGATCTTTAAGTTCCCTGAGGGTTGGACTAGAAGTGAAAGAGGGAAGAAAGGAGGGATAGAAGGGAGAGGGAGAGAGAAAAAGAGAGAGGCGGGGAAGGGGAAAGGGAGAGAAGGAAAAAGGAGGGAAGGAGGAAGGGAAAGAAGGGAGAGAAAGGAGGGAAGGAAGGGAGGGAAGGAAGAGAAGGAAAGAAAGGAAAGAAGGAAGGAAGGGAAAGGAGGGAGGGAAGGGAAGGAAAAAAAGGAAAGAAAGGGAAAGGAGGGAGGGAAGGAAAAGGGGGAAGAAAGGGAAAGGAGGGAGGGAAGGAAAAGGGGGAAGAAAGCAAGGAAGGAAGGGGAAAGGAAGAGGGAGGGAAGGAAAAGGGGGAGGAAAGGGAGAAAGTGAGAAAAGAGGAAGGAAATGAAGGAAGAAAGAGAAGGAAAGTGGGAAGGAGAGAAGAATATTTATTAGGTGCCTACTCTGTGCTAAGCATTAGACATAAAAGTGAGACAATCTCTGCCCTCAGATACTACATTCTGGTTGTTGTCCTTTGTTCTTAAAGAAGATCAAAATGATATCACTGTTAGAATAGAATTACAGTGTGTCCAACATGACCAACATGAGCTCGGAATGCTCTGTTGCAGGTAGGGACACAAATAGTGCCTCTAAACGTTTGGGCTGGACTCTTAACTTTGCACATCTCGAATTTCTTCTGAGCTAATTCAACTCTGCTTTGCTCATAAAGCACAGCACCTTCTCTGATGAGAGCACACTGTATTGGGCAGTCCTGCGCCAGTGTCTCCCATATCATACAATCAATTCTAAAGTTTTTAAGAGACCTTGAGAGTGTCTTTGTATAGCTTTTCCTGACCATTTTATGAACACAAAACAGAGGTTTGCAAGCAACATTTGTAGATGTGGCCAAAGCCTTTGATATTGTCAGTCACGAGGGCTTCAAAATTTGGTTGTCCAGAGGTCCTAAGATAGTACGTCAGTTTCATGATGCATGCGGGACGATGCTCTCCAGCTTTCCCAGTCACCAATGGGGTGAAACAAGGCTGTGTGTTTGCTCCCATGCTTTGCTCTCAGCCAGCAATCACCTTCAATGAGAACAAATATTCTAATTGGGAAGTGGTGGTCTCAGATGTTTTGGACTAGAACATCACAGGAATGATAAGTAGAGCCAAAGGGTAGTAGATTCAAAGTCCTTTTCAGAACCAATCATAGTGTTAATGTGATTACAGTTCCTAGCACAAATGTTAGGGGAGAGGTACCTGCCCAGTGGCCACAGATGTTAAGATGTAATTGGAAGCATTATCTGGTACTCTGCTGCTGGCTAGGTGTGGTAGGCTACAGGAGTTTGGCTGACTCACCACTCAGTACAATTAGACCCCAAGATAGGATTTTTAAAGCTTGTGAGTGATTAAGTCTCCCAGGGCAAGGACTCTGGCTAAAGAGACTCATGTCTGGATAGAAGGTATGTAGGCAGGGAAAATGGCAAGATGGCCTGGGCAGAATGCTAGAGGCAAGAAGTATTTTTCTCTTCCTCCCAGTTGCTTGCTCTGTCTCCCTCCCGAGATAAATTTGTATTATGTTTGTTGTATTCCTGCAGTAAAATACAATCCTTGAGTTTAAGGATTATTTTGGTTTTAGAGACTTATATTAATAGACATTTAATCCATATTTGTTCAATAAAATTTACTCTTTTCTTCCACTTACCTAAAGCTTATTAATTTTTAAGTCTTAACTCAAGTCCTATCTTTTTTAGGAAGTTTTACCTGAATAACCTAGGTCAGAATGAGTGAATTTCTTTTTTTCCCCTTTTAATATTTTATGTTGCCTCAATTACATGTAAAAACAATTTTTTAATATTCATCTTTAAAATTTTGAATTCCAAATTCCCTCACTCCTCATTTCCCTCAATGAGAAGGCAAGCAGTTTGATATGGGTTTTTACATATGTAGTCATGTAAAACATTTCCATATGTTATAAAAGAAAGCAGACATCCTCCTGAGAAAAATAAAGTTTAAAAAGTATGCTTCAATCTATATTCAGACTCCATCAGTTCTTTCTCTTGGGGATGGTTAATAAATTTCTATAAGACTTTATCTATAGTAATAGTGATAAAACTTCTTTCATCTCATACCTCTCATAGTTTGAAAAATTAAATCCTTAACCCCAGTGTTTACTTACTTATAAGTTATACACATATTATACTAATAGTCATGTACACTATAAAATTGATAGAAAATAGTTAAAGAGAATAATATAACAGTGAAATAATATTCTTCCTAGAGTCAATAGGGAGGTATTGGGGTTTATTAAGTGGAATAGGGGCTTAGCCAGACCACACTTTAGGAAAGTCACTTTGGCAGTTGTGTGGAGGATGATTTGGAGAGGGGAAAGACTTGAGGATGGGAAATCAATCGGGAAGTTATTTGCTATGGTCCAGATGAAAGTTGATGAGGGTCTGAATTAAGGTAAAGGAGTGGGTGAGTAGAAAGAAGGGAACAGATGTGAGAAATGTGGAGGTTGAACCAACAGGATTTGACAACTGATTGGTGGGGGAAGAGAAAGAAGTCAAAGATGACACTAATGTCATGAAAGGTGACTGACTGAAAGGATGAAGATATTTTTTGACAATAATAAGGAAATTTGGGAAAAGGGTGGGTTTGGGAGAAAAGGTCATATAATAATTCAATCCAGATCCCAATCCAGTGCTTTCTCATCTTGGTGATTTACTTGGTCCCACCCAAAATGAAAAGGGTTGGAGCAATATCACTTCCCCCAAGCCCAGAGGTAGAGGGGTAGGAGGTGGGAGTGGAATTTTCCCAATGTTATCTGCAGTAGTAGCTATGGGCAACAGTTAGTTATAATATATTCTATAAAATATTATATTTTCTATAGTTATAACATCATGGGAAAGTTGGGAACTTCTGTAGTAGAAAGAAGGAAAAGGCAGTAACAGGAAGGGAACAGGATAAGTATAGCTGTATTGGAGACAAACCCTGATAAGGGAAGGATGCTACCTGTCTCTAACTGGTGGATCACATATCCCTCGGTGTCTGGAATCAATCCCCAGGCCATGCTTTGAAGATGATGGCCTACAGCATACACCTTGGCATCCTGCCTACATTCCTGCTTAATGTCTATGGACCAACTTCTCTTCTCAACTAAATTATAAGCTTTTTAAGAAAGGCTCCTGTCCTACATGTCTTTTTTATAACGATGTCTCTTACATCTCTCCTTAGCACCTAGCATAGCTGGGAACTTGGCAAAGGTATAATAAATGACAGGCACATATACTATTTGAGTTTTAAAGGGTCTTTGTGGTAGCTTTATCTGATCCCTAGTTTTTTTTAAAGGTAAACTTTGAGGGCAGGGGCAGCTTTACTTCTGTCTTTGTCTATTATATGGCACATAGGAAGAATTTTTAAAATGTTTGCTTGATTAACTCCTTTCATCTTACTGATGAAAGGGCCCTAGAAGAAATCACTCAACATAGCTAATGGGGCCAAGGCAGTATTTTGCCCCTAAGTTTCCCCTATCACATGCTACTGATTAACTGGGATGCACCAGTGTCATGATGTACACTAGGGGATGGAAGAGGAAGGGAAAACTGAACTGACTTGTAGCTTAACCATGTCTTTAGAATAGAGATGTGCCTTCCCATGGAGTTTTTCTATAATTCCATTTTCACTCCATATTCCTAAACCTTCCCAGGAGCAGAGCAGATCCAGGAAACAGAATCCCACTGGCGGCAGCAGAAAGGCAAAAGATTCCTAACTGTGTTAGAATGTCAGACTTTGGTAAGGCAGACACTGATCAAATTAACAAAGCCTTATTGGAAAAATAATCTGCCTGAAAAGTTTATTGACAAAGTGCCCTTCCCCCTAAGGGTGAAAGCAGCCCACTTGTGGAATGAGGAGCCTGAGTTTTATTCTTAGCTTTATTTCTTACAAGTCCTTAGAATCCTGGTGCTTTCGCTTCATTGTCCCTAAAACAGGGATTAGAGGACTTTTCACTGTCCCCTATATTCATTGCATCTCTATGACACAGAGGGAGTGTCTCTGTGAAATAAAAGGGTTTCTCCAGGAAACTGGCTCTATAAATAGAGTCAGATGGTCCAGAGTTATTTTCCATGCACCACATTGAGGGTGACAGGGATCTAGATCATCAGCAAATATGTACCCGAGGGCACTCATGTACTCCCCAGGAAACTCAAACATAGATGCAAACACACTTACAAAATGATAGGATCATAGATTCTATCCTGACTCCAAAATCCAGGAATCATTCCACTGTACCAAGATCCCTCCCTTAGAGATCATGGGGGTCACAGATGTAGAACCATAAATGACTTCAAAGAGCATCTTAATCCCACCTACTTATTTTTTAGATGAGGAAACCAAGGACAACAGAGGTAAAATAGCTTGCCCAAAATCATGGTAACTGGTGACTCCCCTCAGTTAAATATTTCCTTTTTAGGCGGAGCCAAGATGGCGAACTGCGGACAGCTTTCTCTGTGAACTCCCTCCGACATTCCCCGAACCCAGACAAAGTAAGCTTTAAAACTGGTTTCCGAATGAGGTCCTCGCCAAGCATTTGGACTACAACGCACTTCTATAAAAGATCTACCTTGAAAGAACTCCGGAGAAGGTTAGCCTCAGGGGAAATCGGCCGCTGGTCGCGATCGGACTCCAGCCGGGGCTGCGATAGAGGGGCGGATTTTGGGCACCCAGGAAGCCCCTGGGAGACGCCTGGGCCACTTTGCTCTGTTTGCGGGCAGGTGCTTTGGCAGATCTGCCTTTGGAAGGGGGTGGATGAGAACAGCTGAAAACGTGGTCCTGGTGCGAATCTAGCCCGACCAGC
>JAJPUD010000146.1:27626-74450 GCA_023553655.1 Myrmecobius fasciatus
TGAAGAAACCAAATTATCACTCTTTGCAGATGACATGATGGTATACTTAGAGAACCCTAGAGACTCAACTAAAAAACTACTAGAAATAATTCACACCTTTAGCAAAGTGGCAGGATACAAAATAAATCCACATAAATCATCAGCATTTTTATATATTACCAATAAAGTTCAGCAGCAAGAGATACAAAAAGAAATTCCATTCAAAATAACTGTTGATAGTATAAAATATTTGGGAATTTATCTGCCAAGGGATAGTCAGGAACTATATGAACTAAATTACAAAACACTTTCCACACAAATCAAATCAGACCTAGTCAATTGGAAAAACTTAAAATGCTCATGGGTAGGACGAGCGAATATAATAAAAATGACAATACTACCCAAACTAATTTACTTATTTAGTGCCATACCAATCAAACTCCCAAGAAATTATCTTACAGACCTAGAAAAAATAGTAGCAAAGTTCATTTGGAAAAACAAAAGGTCTAGAATTTCAAGGGGATTAATGAAAAAAAAGGCTGAAGATGGTGGACTTGCTGTACCAGATCTAAAACTATATTATAAAGCAGCGGTCATCAAAACCATTTGGTACTGGCTAAGAAATAGAGTAGTCGATCAGTGGAGTAGGATAGAATCACAAGACAAACTAGGCAATAACTATAGCAATTTGGTTTTTGATAAACCCAAAGACCCCAGCTTTTGGGATAAGTATTCACTATTTGACAAAAACTGCTGGGAAAACTGGAAACTAGTGTGGAAGAAACTAGGGCTTGACCCACATCTAACACCACATACCAAGATAAGATCTAAATGGGTTCATGATCTGGATATAAAGAGTGATTTTGTAAACAAGTTAGAGGAACATAATATAGTTTACCTCTCAGACCTGTGGAGATGGAATAAATTTATGTCCAAAGAAGAACTGGAACTCTTAATTGAAAACCAGATAGATAACTTTGACTATATTAAGTTAAAAAGTTTTTGTACAAACAAAATCAATGCAGACAAGATTAGGAGGGAAGCAATAAATTGGGAAATCATCTTTACATTCAAGGGTTCTGATAAAGGTCTCATCTCTAAAATATATAGAGAATTGTCTCATATTTATAAAAATTCAAGCCATTCTCCAATCAATAAATGGTCAAAGGATATGAACAGACAATTTTCAGAGGATGAAATTAAAACTATTTATAGTCATATGAAAAGGTGCTCCAAATCACTATTGATCAGAGAAATGCAAATCAAGACAACCCTGAGATACCACTTCACACCTGTCAGATTGGCTAAAACGACAGGAAAAGTTAATGATGAATGTTGGAGGGGTTGTGGGAGGGCTGGGACACTGATGCATTGTTGGTGGAGCTGTGAACGGATACAGCCATTCTGGAGAACAATTTGGAGCTATGCTCAAAAAGTTATCAAACTGTGCATACCCTTTGACCCAGCAGCATTTCTATTGGGCTTATATCCCAAAGAAATCATAAAGGAAGGAAAAGGCCCCACATGTGCAAGAATGTTTGTGGCAGCCCTTTTTGTGGTGGCTAGAAACTGGAAATTGAATAGATGCCCTTCAATTGGAGAATGGCTGAATAAATTATGGTATATGAATGTTATGGAATATTATTGTTCTGTAAGAAATGACCAGCAAGATGATTTCAGAGAGGCCTGGAGAGACTTACATGAACTGATGCTGAGTGAAATGAGCAGAACCAGGAGATCATTATACACGGCAACAACAGTACTATATGACGATCAATTCTGATGGACATGGCTCTCTTCAACAATGAAATGTTTGAAACCACCTCCAATTGTTCACTGAAGAAAGCCATATACACCCAGAGAGAGGGATGTGAAATGTGGACCACAACATAACATTCTCATACTCCTTGATTGATGTTTGCTTACATTGTGTTTCCTTTATCTGATATATCGTTTGTGTAGATAAGATTTTTCTTGCACACCAATGATAAGTTTGGAAATATGTATACATATATTCGATTTGCCAATATTTTAACATAATTAACATGTAGTGGATATCCTGCCATCTAGGGGAGGGGTGGGGAGTTGGGGGGAAAAATTTGTAACGGAAAGCTATGTAAGGGTTATTGTTGAAGAATTACCCACACATATGTTATGCAAATAAAATAAAAATTAAAAAAAAAATTTCCTTTTTATCCTGTATATAACTTCTGTTGTTTTTCATTCTTTATAGTCTCGTCTGACTTTTCATGACCATATTTGGGATTTTCTTGGCAAAAATACTGGAGTGGTTTGTCATTCCCTTCTCCAGCTCATTTTACATATGAGGAAACTGTGGCAAACAGGGTTAAGTGACTCGTCCAGGCTCACAGAGCTGGGAAGTATCTGAGACTGGATTTGAACTTGGGAAGCTGAATCTTCCTGACTCCAGGCCTGTAGGTCCATCCACTGTGCCTCCTATATAATAACTTGCTTTGTATAATTGTTTGCACACTGACTCCCCCATTGGATTGTAAACTCCTCGAGGGCAGGAACTGTCTTTTGTGTCTTTTTGTATTCCAGTGCTTAGCAGTGCCTGGTATATAGTTGGTGCTTAATAAATGTTTATTGACAGATTAAAGCGGCAGAGTCAGGATTTCCAAACTGTGGTTCTCTAACTCCAAATCTAGAGTACCTTCCTCTATACCAAGCCAGTACATATTTACTTAGACACTGCCAGTTTCTGGAACATCACTGTCAGTGAATGTTTTAGGAGATAAGTAGTTTGGAAGCACAAGAGCCAGCCTTGGAATTAGGATGGCCTGCCCTGGGCTTCAGTCCTGGCTTTGACACATATTGCATGCATGTTTTGATCCAGATTAAGTCATTAGTTCTCCAGTGCTCTAAGAATCTGAGAAGCTTAGACTCTCTTAGATGCTAAATTTAAAAAAAAATGACTATATGTATTAGTAGATGAAGTTTCTTCACATGGGAGCTCTCTTCGCTGATCAAATCCAAGGTCTAAAACAAAAAATATTGATAATTTCCCCACTTAAAGATACCAGGTAACAGACTCAGTCTCAGTAAAAGGCAGCCACATGAGCATTCCCCAGCCCAAAGGTGACAGCTCGGTGTCAGGTATTTATACACAGCTGTGTTTCAAATTTACATTTTCTTACAACAGCTCTTGCTTGGTGAATATTTAGTTAAAGTCTTGCACATGAACTTCATTTTCAAGGCCTAAATCAACACCTGCTAGAAACTCTTAAGGAAGAGCTCCCAGATTTTTACTATCTACCAGTTTCTGAAGGATTTTTGTTTCTGTGTTGGGTCTTTTTTTCAAATCCCTTTTCAAAACAATCCATCACTTTGGCGCCAAGAAACCGAATATTAAAACAAACAAAAGGCTGAGGCAACAATACCTACCCATTCCAGTTGACCTGGAGCTATTTCTGTCTAGTGGAGACCAGGGAAACACTGATGGAAAGAAATAAAGCTAACACCTTCCTTCCTTCCTCCCTCCCACTGCTAAGTTCACACACAAGAGGCCAACTAGGAGGACACGGAGGGTACACATTGGGGTGAGGAGGAAGTGGAGGAACAGTCTGCTATAAGAAGCTAAGGGACAAAGAAGATAAAGCAATTCATAGGCTGAATTGGTCATAAAACGGTCATTTTAAGGTTGCCCTTTTTAATTAAGTTGATCTGCCTTGGTGTAATAAAAGTATAAAAAAGGAAAACTTTACTTTGAAGCTGGGACAAAGCTTAGAACATTGGACACAGTGTCAGAGCTAGAAGTGACCTTAGAACACAGGATATCAGCAGTGGAAGGGGCCTTAGAACCTAGAATATCAGCAATGGAAGAGGCCTTAGAACATAGTGTATCAGCAGTGGAAGGGGCCTTAGAACATAGTGTATCAGCAATGGAAGGGACTTTTGCTTTATAGATGAGGAAACTAAGCATGAGAAAAGTCAAATGACTTATCAAAGTTCACACAATTTGTGGCAGCACCAACCCAGTTAACACGGATCTCTCGATTCCCTCCAGGAGCATCAGGCACTTTCCCAGTGCCCAGGGACCTGAACATTTAGGAAAAGGGAAGAAAAGTATCAGTGGCCTGGTGTGCCCGGGATGTGCCCAGCCTACTGCTGGTGTCCATCCCCCCCAACGCTCTCTCTAGCTGACCATGTCACCCACAAGAACCACTTTGCAGCCTTTTCCTGCTCTGACCAGCTGCCCCTCTGTTCGGTGCCAGGCACAGACAGTGAAGCTCCAAGATGGCATTCTGCTTGAGGCAGGAGGCTGAAACAAACCAAAGCAAAACAAACCAAACCTGCTGCCCATTCCCAGTCCCCCTGCCCTGAAGATGCCAAAAGAGCCTCTGGTCTCGAGTCAGAGCTCCCTGAGCACAGAGAATGAAGTGAGGCCAAAATTCAATATTCAATTCAATATGCAAGTATAGAGAACCTACCATGTGGCAGGCATTGTGGGGCTAATGGATTAGGGATGGATTCAGAAGACAAAGCATCCCCAGCTCTCAAGAACAGCAAAGGACTTTCCCTCTGCTTTATCATTCCTGACTGCCTCTGCTCCAACACTGTCAGTGATGGAGAGCTCATTACTGATTCCACTGGAGAGCATTGCCAAAATCTGCCTCCCTAAAACATCTATGATCGGTCCCCGCTCTACTCCATGAAGCTGGGGAGAACACAAATCTAATCTCCCTCCCACATGGGAATGCTTCAGCTATCTGAAAACAGGAATCAACTTCCCTCACCTCACCCCTTTAGTTTTCTCTTCCATGTTCAATGTGGCAGTGGGCACACTGATAGGGAAAGGTACATGTGATGGAATTCAAGCAATAGAGAAAGCCCAACTGCTTTCTCAGCTAGATCTGGAAATGAACTCTGGATGGGTGCAAGGTCATGCTGCATCTTGTGGGGTTTGCCAAGGGGTTCATGGGGACACTTTAAACCAGGATGCTTCAACATGATAGGAGTTTCACGAACCATGGCTTCCTCCTTAGAGTAGTCAATCTTTAACCATCACCAGGACCTCCTCTGCAATTCCCCTTTTCCTCACAAGGCTAAATATTCATGAGGTAGCAAAACCTTGGGGAGAGGGAGGCAAACCGGACTGGGGCAGTACTGCTGCTGATGGAAGCCTCTTTCAGGCCTCAGTATGACCCGTTAATCATCCACTAAGGAAGGAAGGAGTTTAAATGGGTCAGTTTGGCTCAAAGCCTGGAGGAGATGGATAGCCAGGGGCTATATTTAGCTCAATAACCAGGCTCCATAAGAATGTCCCCATGAATCCAGAGTTGGAAGAGACCTTTAAACTACTCTAACCCCTACCTCTTAAAGACAAGAAAGCTAAGGCCCTCCAAAGATGAATTAATTTGCTGAAGTTCATGGCAGTTATTGAGAAATGGAGGCAGAGATAAGAGTTAAGACAGCTGAATAAGAGGGATTCGACTGAGCTCTCCTCCAAATCCCTTCAAATATCTTTAAGTTATAACTCTAAACTAATTCTAGAGCAGCACAATCCACAAAAAGGTAGAAAGAAATAATTTTCCAGCCCAAGACAACTTAGAAGGTCAGGAAGAAAGGTCTGTTGTACCAGGGAAAGAGAGGAAGAGCTGGTCACAAACCAGGCCCCAGGGCAACTGAATCAGGGGCAGCAGGGGTGGTTTCAGACCTCTCAGCCCACAGATGGTGAGAGGATTGGGCAATGGGTCAGGAGGAGATTTAAAGGGTCCCTTTGCTGATATCAGGGCCGGCCTCTACTTGAATTTCGGTTCGGGGTCATAGTCCCAATGTGAGGAAGAGCACTAGTACAGGAGAGCTTATGGCCACAGTGGAATGGGGACTTT
The DNA here is from genome assembly GCA_023553655.1 of Myrmecobius fasciatus. Lineage (NCBI taxonomy): Eukaryota > Metazoa > Chordata > Mammalia > Dasyuromorphia > Myrmecobiidae > Myrmecobius > Myrmecobius fasciatus. The sequence goes on from JAJPUD010000146.1 coordinate 33,458, forward strand.
GGTCATAGTTCCCAGGTGGAAAACAGTGTTTGTGGCCATTGACAAACCAGAACATAGTACAAGTGAGTAGCAAACACATTTCCCCTGAGATCATTCCACCCCAGAAGACCCCAAAACTTACAAGTTCCCAGAATTACCTCTGAAAACAGCTACAAAAAACCCCTGAAGCTTGGGACAGTGTCCCTCCACTTGGGAAGCAGAATCACACGTTAGCAAGAAAAAGGATGGAAAAAGTAAACAATAGAAAAAAAATCTGATCATAGAAAGCTAGTATGGTGACAAGGAAGATCAAAATACACACTCAGAAGATTATAACAAAGTCAAAAATCTTGTATCCAAAACCTCAAAGAAAAATATGAATTAGTCTCAGGCTAGGGAAGAGTTCAAAAAAGATTTTTTTTTACAAATAAAGTAAGAAAAATAGAGAAATAAAAGTGATGTAAAAAAATCATGACAAAAGCTTGGTAAAGGAGACCAAAATAGAAAACAGTACCTTAAAAAATAGACCAAATGGTAAAAGAGGTACAAAAATCCACTTAAGAGAAAAATGCCTTGAAAAGCAGAATTGGCCAAAAAGAAAGAGAAATAAAAAAATTCACTGAAGAGAAGAACTCCTTAAAAACTAGAACTGGCAAGTGGAAACATAGGTACAAAATCTCATTAAGAAATATATAACATAATCTCACTAAGAAATAAATAATTGCTTAAAAGTTAGAATTGAGCAAGGGGAAGCTAATGTCTTTATGAGACATCAAGAAGCAATCAAACTAAAAGAATGAAAAAATAAAAAAAATGTGAAATATCTCATTGCAAAAACAATTGATCTGAAAAAATAGATCCAAAAGAATTATTGGACTATCTGAAAGTCATGATCAAAGAGAGTCTAGTATCATTTTTCAAGAAATTATCAAGAAAAACTGCCCTGATGTTCTATAATCAAAGGGTAAAATAAAAATTTTAAGAATTCACCAATTACCTCCTGAAAAAGATCCTAAAAGGAAACCTCCCAAATGCCAGAGCATCCATCCAAATCAAGGAGAAAATGTTTCAGAAAGAAACAATGTAAGCAGGAAACAATTAGGATAACACAAAATTTAGCAGCTTCTACACTAATGGATCAGAGGTCTTGGAATATGATATTCCAGAGGGCAAAGGTGCTAGAATTACAACCAAGAATCATTTAACCAACAAAATTGAGTATAATCCTTCAAAGGATATTCAAAGAAATAGAGGACTTTCAAGTATTCCCGATGAAAAGATCAGAGCTGAATGGAAAATTTGACTTTTAAGTAGGAGACTCAAAAGAAGCATTAAATGGTAAACTTGAAAGAGAAATCATAAAAAATTCAAAAAAAGTTGAAGATGATATTTGGAACTTCTAAGAACTTTCTCATTATTGACAGTTAAAAGAAGTACACATATTCAAAGGACAAGGATATAAGGAGAATATGATAGTATGATTATCTTTAAAAAAAATAAAATTAAGGGATGAGAAAGAAAAATGTATTGAGAGAGAGAGAAAGAGAAAGGTAGAATGGGATAAATTATCTGACATAACAGAGGCCCTAAAGAGATTTTTCAGTGGAGGGGGAAATGGGGGAAATGAGGAAGGAAGTACATGAACTTTATTCTTAATGAAATTGGCTCAAAAAAGGAATAACATACAAACTCAGTGGGGTGTAGACATCTATCTTAAGCATACAGGAAAGTAGGAAGGGTAGGGGATAAGAAATGGGGGGAGGGAACTAACAGAAATGAGGGTAGTTTGGAGGTGATAAAAGAAGCAAAACACTTGAAAATGAACAGAGTAAAAGGAGAGAGAATAGGATAAACAGGGAGGAAATAGAATGGAGGGAAACACATAATTGGTAATCATTACTGTGAAAAAAATTTTACATTGAGTTTCTCTAAAAAAGCCTTCATTTCTCAAAGATAGAGAAAACTGAGTCAATTTACAGAAATAAAAGCTATTCCTGTTCCAATGGTCTTGTGACGAAGAGAGCCATCTGCACCCAGAGAGAAGACTGTGGAGACAGTGTGGATCACAACATAGTATTTTCACTCTTTGTTGTTGTCTGCTTGCATTTTGTTTTCTTTCTCATTTTTTTTCATTTTTGATCTGATTTTTCTTGTGCAGCATAATTGTGGAAATATGTATAGAACAAATGCACATGTTTAACATATATTGGATTACTTGCCATTTAATCGAGGGAGTAGGAGGAAGGGAGGGAAAAAAATTGGAACACAAGGTTTTGCAATGTGAATGTTGAAAATTATGCCTATGTTTTGAGAATAAAAAAGCTTTAATAATTAAAAAAGGAAATAAATAAGAGCCATTCCTCAATTGATAAATGATCAAAGGATTAAAACAGTCGGTTTTCAGACAAAATAGTCAAAGCTATCTATAGTCATATAAAAAAATGCTCTAAATCACTACAGCAAATTAAAATGATTATGAGCTACTATTTCATACCTTCAAAATCGGCTAATATGATAGAAAAAGAAAACAATATATGTTGGAGAGGATCTGGGAAAATTAAATCATTAATGTATTATTGCTGAAGTTTTATACTGATTCAACCATTCTGGAGAGCAATTTGGAACTATGCCCAAAGGACTATAAAATCATGTATACTCTTTGACCAAGCAACACCACTAATACTGAATCTCAAAGAGAAGAAAAACAAAAAGGAAAAGGACGTGTGAGTATAAAAATATTAGCCTAGTGTTCTATTATACATCCTAATTGCCCTTGAGTAAGCACTTAATGAGGCAGGAGATAACTTGGTGGATAGAATTGGAGCTAGGAAGACCTGAGTATAAATCCAACCTCAGACACTTAGTAGCATGTGACACTGGGCAAGACTTAATCTGTTTGCCCTGCTTTTCTCATCTGCAAAATGGGAATAACAATAGCATCCATCTCATAGGGTTGTTGTGGAGATCAACTGAAATAACAGTTGTAAAGTGCACAAAGTCTGGCATATAATAAGTGCTATATAAATGTTAGCAATTTGAAACTGGAAACTGAATGGATGCCCATCAATTGGAGAATGGCTGAACAAATTATGGTATATGAATGTCATGGAATATTATTGTTCTGTAAGAAACTACCAGCAGGATGATTTCAGAAAGGCCTGGAGAGACTTGCATGAACTGATGCTGAGTGAAATGAGCAGAACCAGGAGATCATTATACATAGCAGCAAGACTATATGATGATCAATTCTGATGGACACGGTTCTCTTCAGCAATGGGATGTTTTGAACCAGCTCCAATTATTCAGTGATGAAGAAAGTCATATACACACAGGGAGAGGCCTGTGGGATCTGAGTCTGGACCACAATGTAGCATTTTCATGCTCTCTATTGATGTTTGCTTGCATTATGTTTCCCTTCTCAGATTTTTGTTTCTTGTAGATCGATTTTTTCTTCTGTAACAAGATAACTGTATAAATATGTATACACATTAGATTTGTCAAGTATTTTGACATGGTTAACATGTAGTGGATTTCCTGCCATCTAGGGGAGGGGTGGGGACTAGAGGGGAAAAATTTGTAACAGAAAGCTTTGTAAGGGTCATTGTTGAAGAATTGCCCATACAAATGTTTTGCAAATAAAAAGCTTTAATTAAAAAAATGTTAGCAATTACTATTTTATATTATCATCATCAATTTCTTTTAGTTCAGGCAGTGTCCTAAAATCTGGCAATGCATAGGTCTTTGCCCTCAAAAAGCTTATATAATATATAATGTTCACTATGTGACAGGCCTTTACTATACACTAGGAATTATAAAAAGTTCTTTATAATTATTATTTCATTTGATCATTACAACAACCCTGTAGGGTAGGTTTTATTATTACCATTTTATTGATGAGGAAACTGAAGCTAACAGGGTTAAGTGATTTGCCCAGAGTCGCACAGTTAGTAAGCGTCTGAGGCTGGATTTATACTCAGGTTCGTGACTCCAGGACTCTTGCTCTACTCACTTAAATCTCAAAGGGAAGACACTGATAGGAATTGCTACTTGCAGAAGGTGGCAATTGAGCTGAGTCTTGAAGGTAACTGGGAAGAAGAGAAAGGAGGAGGAGAGAATCCCGGCAAGGGAGATAGACTGTGTGAAGATATTCAAATGGGAAAAGGAGGAACAGCATGAAGACCAGTATCTCCGAAAGGGAGTAAGGTGTAAGAAGACTGGAAATGTAGGGAGGTACCATGTTATGAGACCTTTAAACATCAAACAAAGGTATTTCTATTTAAATCTGAAGCCAACGGGGGCCACTGGAGTTTACTGAGTATGTGTGGAGAAAGGGGAGAAGCAAGATCCATGCAAAGGGAAAACAATGTTAGTGGAAGATGGATTAGAGATGGAGGAAAAAAGGCAGGAATACCAGTTAGAAGGCTATGGAAATCATCAAGATGAGAGGGCAGGAGAGCCTGCACCAAGCTAAGAAAAAGGTTCAAGGAAGGTGACCAATACAGAGCCTGGCACATAACTCTTAATCGATGTGCATGGAATGGACAGAAAGCTACCCCCTTCTTTCCCCATGAGTATAGTTTTTTTCCTAGGGTCAGCCTTAACTTAGACCTCAACAATTCAGCCTCCAACCTGTGTGTTAGAAAGTAAACTCTTTGAGGGAAGAAGCTCATTTTGCCTTTCTTTGTATTTCCAGAGCTTTGCACAATGTCTGGCACATAGAACTGAGCCCCTACCAACTTACAGCTCTCCCAAAAGGAGCAAGCAGTGTCTGTTTTCAAAGATGGATTGGGATAACGGATGAGGTCTGGCCTGGATTCTTCCTCCTTCACTACAGAGTCATGATGTAGCTCTTCTAGTGGTAGGGAGAGAGGGAAGTCTATACCTCCAGAGACCTGTCCCCAGTTCCCTCCTCTGTTCTAGAAGCCTGTTTTTCAATTCAGCTCCCAAACTCTCTCAGCCGGGTATCACTGGAATAGCACACACAAGAGCAGTAACAAAAAACCAAGGACGGAGAAACATTCCAGGAACAGCTTTGGAAAGTATTTCTGGGCCTGTATTTCTGGGCCTGGGGAGCAGGCTCCCCCTGCCCTCCACCCAAGTCTTCCCCAACCCCTTATTGCAGCAAGGAGAAGCCCCTGGGTTCTAGAAGTATAGGTCCATAGAGCACAAACTCTGATTTAGCATCCCTACCAGAAGAAGTTTCAACAATAGACTCAGCAATGGATTTGATATTTGTCACTGAAGACCAGCCAAGCTGAGTATGAAGTTTTTGACTGGGTACCTGGTACTGAACAACTCAAAAAGCCACCTACAAAACACAGCCCCCACAATTCAAAATCTACCTACTTTTTTTTTGTTATCACTGAGCAAAAATCTATTTTTTCTCTCCCACTTCTCCACCATAGGGGGAAAAAAAAAGAAAAATAACCACCTCCTTTTTAAAATAAATTTGAATAGTTAAACAAAACTAATTCCTACATTGGCCATATCAAAAAAAAAAAAGTTATGTCTCAATCTGCATCCCAGGTGCATTCCCTTACTGTCAGAAAGTGAGTGAAATGCTTTTTTCATTGGTACTCTGGAATGGACTTTGGCCATTGTTTTAAAGAAAGTCTACTTACTAAGAGTCAGCCAGCTAACACAGTGAATAGAGCACCAGCTCGGGAGTCAGGAATTCAAATTCAATCTCAGATGCTTACCAACTGTGTGATCCTAGGCAAGTCATTTAACTCCTTTTTTTTTTTTTTTTTTTTGCTGAGGCAATTGGGGTTAAGTGACTTGCCCAGGGTCACACAGCTGTTACGTGTCTGTTAACTCCTTTTAAGAAAGAAAGGTGTGACCCTAGAAAAATCATTTAACTGGCAGAAAAGAAGAGAGGAAAGAAGGAAGGAAGGAAGAGAGGGAAGGAGGGAGGAAGGAAAGAGAAGAAAGGAAAGGAAAGGGAAGGAGGGAGAGAGGGAGGGAAGGAGGGAAAAAGGAAAGGAAGAAAGGGAAGGAGGGAGGACAAAAGAGGGGGAAGGGAGGAAGGAAGGGAAGAAAGAAAAGAAGTAAGGAAGCAAGGGAGGAAGGGAGGAAAGGAAAGGAAGAAGGAAGGGAGGGAGGGAGGAGAAAAGAGGGGGGAAGAGAGGAAGGAAGGGAAAGAAGGAAGAAAGGAAGGGAAGGAAGAAGGAAGGAAGAAAGGGAGGGAAGGAAGGAGGAAAGAAGGGAAGGAGGAAAGGAAGGAAGGAAGGAAAAAAGAAAGAATGACTATCTACCAAGAAATAGAAAAGTTTTGATATGGGTTTATATGAGTTTCATATGGATTGATGGAGGTGGCCTTTTCTTCTATGGCAGTTCAGAGTCTGAGTCTCGATATCAAGATTTACTATCTGTGTGACCCTGGGCAAGTCACTTAACCCCTATTGTCTCCAAAAATAAAATAAAATGGATGGAATACTAGTAACTGACATTTATGTAGCATTTTAAAATGTAAAAAAATAAATTCTATGCATATTTCTCACTTGATGCTGGGAAGGGTAGTACATTCTCTTTGAGATTGTGCCCAATTTCTCCTATATAAATTTTTTTTGTATATACTTATTTGCACATTGTCTCCTTTGCTAGAATTTGGACTCCTGGAGGGAAAGGACTCTTTTTGCCTTCCTTTGTATCCCTAGGTTCAAGCACTTAGCACAGTGTCGGGCACACTGTAAGTGCTTGTTGACTTCATTTGATCTTCACAACCAGTCTGTGAAGTAAGTGCTATTACTACCTCCATTTTACAAATGAAGAACCTGAAGCTTAGAGAAATTAGCTGACTTGCCTAAAATCACACAAAGAGTATCTGAGGAGAGATTCCACTCCAAGTCTCCCTGGTTCCACATTAAGCTCTCAATCTCTAAATACATTATAGGCAATAATACCTATCAATGTGACTCTCAAAAGAGCTATTGCACTTAAACCACTTTGCAAGACTTAAAGGCCTATATAAGCAGTAATAATTATAAATGATTGCTTGTACTACCATTATAACAACACCATTATAAGGAAAGCATTTTGCAAACTATAGTTTAGAAAATAGTTTAGAAATGGAGAAAAATAGAAATGCTATTATATTATAAAGTTTGCTCTGGCCCATGAAGCCACACACACATACACACACACAGTACTTATTTGAGTCCAAGCACTAATGAAATCATGGGTCTTTTGAAGTCTTAAAAAGGAAACAGGCCTCAGCAGATTAGGGCTTGGAGTCCATTGTTCCAGGAGATCAGATGTCATGGGATTTGGTTAATAACACAAGCAACAATTCCCAGAAAACTAGACCCAGAAGTAGGTCATTGAAATGAGAAGTCTTTTCTTGAAGAAGCAAGCATTCTTCCTGTCAGACCCTGCATTTCAGGTACAAGGTTCTCTTTCTCTACAGAATCCCTTCATGAGAAGGGATGGAGGAAAACTTAAAAAGAGAAGGAAACTGGAGAGTATCAATTGGGCCTCTGATCACATGCCTTCCCATATACTCTAGGACATCACCCCTTCCATCATCAATTTCCAATCTTGACTTGAGACCCAGAAAAGTTATTTAACTCACTCACGATCACATTAGTAATGTCAGAGGCACAATTTGAGCCTAGAGCCCAGTAATCTTTATTGCCCATGTTAAGTAGCTTACCCAGAGGGAAAAGGACCTATATGCACAAAAATGTTTGTAGTAGCTCTTTTTGTGATAGCAAAAAATTGGAAAAGGAGTGGATGTCCATCAACTAGGGATTGGCTGAATCAGTTATGGTATATGAAGGTAATGGAATATTATTGTTCTATAAAAATGATGAAAAAGCTGATTTTAGAAAAGCCTGGAAAGATTTACACAAACTGATACTGAGTGAAACAAGCAGAATCAAGAATCAATAACAGCAAGAATGTGCAATGATCAACTTTGTAAGACTTGGTTCTTTTCAGTGGTTCAGTGATCCAAAGCAATCCCAATAGACTTGGGAAACTATCTGCATTCAGAAAAAGAACTAAGGAGACTGAATGTAAATCAATACATGCTATGCTTACTTCTTTTTTATGTTTTTTTATCTCTCCCATGGCTTTTTCCTTTTGTTCTGATTTTTCTTTCCCAACATGATTTATAAATCAATGTGTATTAAAAATAAATTTATTAGGAAAAAAAAAGTGATTTACCCAGTCACATAACAGATTCATGGTTGAACTACAACCCAGATCTCCTAATTCCCAGATACAAGTCAGTCAGCAACATTTTCTATTCTATTAACTAGTTCAATTTAACCATTCATTGGAAAAGCCAAATGAATAACAAATGCATGTCATAAAACAGATTCATGGTTGAATTAGAACCCAGGTCTCCTAATCCAGATACAGGACAGAGTCAGCAACATTTTTTATCTGTCCTATTAACTAGTTCAGTTTAACTATTCACTAGAAAAATCAAATGGATAATAAATGCATGTTGCTCAGATGATGACATATAACCATATCTAAGTTTATATAACTGGACAGGTGCTGGAAAGGGACAGTGGGCTGGGCACAGAACTGAAGAGGAAAAGGATTGTAGGATGAAGGTCATGTGGGAATCAAAGCTATGCTTTCAATGACCTCAACTTGCTTCCTGCCAGAAAAGCCTATTTCTTTAATTCTCCTTTTCTCAGTGAATTCTCATGGGCTGTGAATCACAATGTACCAAGATTTCAGAAGAGGCACTTTAAAGTGACTCAAAAGGCAATGGAACGGCACAAGGTGGGTGTGAGTAGGTTGCAGCACATTAGCAAGGATGACTTATGCATGAAAAACAACATAAAAGACATTATCAAGGACTTGCATGAAAGGACTAGGAAGTAGGCTGGTTACATAGTGAGAGTAAGCTATTGTTGATAAATGAATTAAACAAAGTGTTGGGTATTGGAGATGGTAAAAGTACCTTAAGATCCCAACCCATGAATTAAGAGAATCCTATTGTGGAAGGAGGGGGGTAGGATGGATACAGTGGATAGGACACTGGGCTTGGAGTCGGAAGACTCCTCTTCCTAAGTTCAAACCTGGTCTCAGACACTAGTTGTGTGATCCTGTCACACATATCATGTCAGCCTATTTGTCTCAGTTTCCTCATCTATAAAATGAGGAGATTGGACCAGATGGCCTCTAAGACTGCTTCTACCTCTAAATCCAAGTTTCTATGGAAAATAGAACAAGATGAGAAAACATGGAGAGTTCAAAATCTACATTTGCAGAAAGAGAATTTGCATTGAGGAAATCAAAGATTTGTCAAGATATTTAAGCATAAGTATGTCAACCAGGCAGGTATCACCACAAGTTTGTCTATTAAGAGATGCAATTTTTTCCCCCTTAACTACAATAACGAACAGACTTTCTACCTCAGCATCAGCAGTGATAGCAAGATCCACTTTGGTGATACCCACACTGATGAATGAGTAGCTGAATGACAAAGTGGATACAGAATTGGGCCTGGGGTCAGGAACACATGCATTCAAATCCAGACTCAGCACTTACTGGCCAAGTCACTTAACTTTGACTGTTTTCTCCTCTGTAAAATGAATTAGAGAAGGAAATTACAAACCACTCCAGTATGTTTGCCAAGAAAACCCCCAAGCAAAGATAACATACCTCTGCATAGACCAAGATAGGTGCTTCCTCTTGGTATTGGAGTCCAGCCAATTCCACTCCAATACTCCTATCCTATTCTTCCTCCCTGTTTACAGCAGAGCCCACTTCATCACATGCAGACATGGCCACTGTGACATCTGGCCAAGCCATACTGAGGTAAAACTATCCTCTGAGCAAAATATTGTTAGGGAAAGGGACAATGTTTTTTTTTTTTTTTTTTTTTTTTTTTTTTTTTTTTTTTGGAAGTCATTTATAGTGTATAGCCTGAGGTAAGGGATAGTGTTAAAAAATGTCCATCTGGGACAGGATTTGAACATGGAGCCAGTGATTTTTATTGTCTCTTAAAAAAAAAAAAAAACAGGGACAAATTCCATTGGTTACTGGGAAATAATCTCTTTATAAGCAAGTGAGAACCCATAAAGATATTTTCCTGAAGTTAGGCAGAAGAAGACTAGGTCTTTTTTTTTTTTTAAGCATCTTATTTACATTTAGATTACAGATTCCAATCTAGAATTCTCAATCCCTTTATCTTGTCAAGTGGGGAAAAAAAAGAGTCCCAGAAATCATTTTGTCCATTCACCTCTGAGTTTATATCTTAGATCTTTTAAAATGTCCATCTAAGAGCCCAGTGTCCCAAATAATGAATTCCTAAAGAGTCTCATTATGAGAAGTCAACAGCCAAACCAAGAGATCTAAAGCACTACAGATTTACAAAGTGTTTTCTTTACAAATTCCCTGTAAGTATAATTGATGAGGTCCTGGATTACTAAGTGGTATTAGCTGAAAGAGCCTGAAGTATTGATGAAATTATTTCATGAGGCAAGCAGGGAAGGACACTGATAGGGATCAGTTTAACCTCATAGTCCCACTGTGGAGGTCATAAGAAGCCCCCATTTTGCTGTCTCCAGCCAGAAATCCAAGTTATGTCAAACCCCTAAAGTCAAATTTCCCCTATAAATCTGTCCATGGCTCATCTTTGCAAAATCTCTTTTGGGTTATAGCCTTCCATGGCATTTTGCCTCATAGTGTCTTTCCTCACATTTGCCTCCCACCCATCATGCCTCATGGTGTCTCTCTACCTCTATGCTGAACCAACTCTATTTCATATTTACCATTCCTGGTGTCTATTATATCTTTTCATTTTGTCTGAAATTTCTTAAATAAATCTAATAAATCTAAATAAATTCCTAAATAAATCTACCTTTTGCTAAAGAATGGCCATTGTGAATTCTTTACACGGCTGAACCCCAAATATATCATTTGGAACTAGAAGCTGCCACCCTAAATCACATCACAATTGTCCTCCTTAGGAGAAAAAGAAAAGAAAACTGAAGTCCATTAAGAAAAAGAGATCTCCCCAAAGCCACAGATCTGTACTGGAGCCAAACTCAAACCTGGTGCCTTTCCAGACCCCCCAGCCAGTGCTCCTTCCACACCACACTGCCCCTTCAAAAGTAGACCGTTCAGACTGCACTAGACTAAGAAGCTAACAAGCATGATTTTAGGTCATCTCACTCAATTGGGGTGTGGGGGAAGCCATTTAACTAGGAGTGGAATTTTCCATTGGTCAGAAAGAGGACACACTAATTAAGAGGAAATTGACAATTTCAAAATCTTGTTTCTGAAGTTGTAAGTCGGGAAGGGGCCGGGTGCTCTCAAACTGGGTCACAGCAAAGTTATCCTCCATTCCTGCTCAGCTCTCGTTTCCCAAAACTCTTAAAGGGTCACCAGTAGATATGTTCAGGCATTGGTCAATCAGTGAGAGCCACAGTGATTCAGGTCCTAGTCCGCAAACCCCAGGATGGTTTGTGAGGTTTCAGCCACCAAAATCTACATTTCTTTTGGCAGAGCACCCACAGGTAAGGGTATGATACCCTGTGTGGACAAAGGGAGGGAAAGGGAAAGGAAAAAGAAAAAAAGAAAAGAAAGTTGGGGGGCAGCTAGGTGGCACAGTGGATAGAGCACCAGCCCTGAAGTCAGGAGGACCTGAGTTCAAATTTGGCCTCAGACACTTAACATTCCCTAGCTGTGTGACCCTGGGCAAGTCATTTAATCTCAATTGCCTCAGCAAAAAGAAAAAAGAAAAAGAAAGTTGGATAGGTAGAGTGGACAGCCTGGGAGACAGGAAGAAATGGTTTCAAATCCAGCCTGACACTTTCCCTAGCTGTCAGTGGGCAAGTCACCTTCTCACAGGTGGTTTCTTTATATGCAAAATGACCACAACAATAAGCATAGTACCTACATTATGAGGCTGAAGTAAGGATCAAATAAAGTAAAAATCAGACCCCACCAATAGGGTCACCCTGGGCTCTTACCAACCCCAAACACAGATTTAAAGTACAAAGGATCTAAGTCAAACTCTTCATTTTAGAGATGAGGAGTATGGAGCCTAGGAAGGTTAATCAGTAACTTGCCCAAACACACAGGCAGTGTTGAAGGCATGACTTGAACTGAGGTGCTTTGCCTCCAAAGCCCATGTTCTTTCCATCTTATGATACTGTCTTCCAATTTCTTTGCTTAACAAACATATTTATTTATAATAATATAAATAATATAAAACATTTATTTATAATATATGATATACAATAAAAATGTTTATTTATATTTTTAAAAACTACTTTTCAATAACCCTTTCCCCATAAAAATGTCCTCTAGTTTTTTATTTTAATAACTAAGCAAAACAAATTGTCAAGAAAATTGAATATGATGAAAATACAGCATGTCAGGAAACCAAGTAGCACAGTGGATGGAGTGTGAGCTTGGCCTGCAATCAGGAAAATTCATCCTCCTGAGTTCACATCTGGCCTTGGAAAATTACTAGCTGTGTGACCATGGGCAAGTCACTTAACCCTGCTTATCTCAATTTCTTTGTCTGTAAAATGAGCTAAGAAGGAAATGCAAACCACATCAGTATTTTTGCCAAGAAAACCTCAAAAGGGGTCACAAAGAGTCAAGACTAACCAACAGCAGATAAGGTTTTTTGTATCTGTAATGCACCACTTCGGACATCACATAGTAATCTCTTTGGCTTCCTATGACTCAGTGAATACAGTGAAATCCGAGTTCAAATCCACTCTCAGACAATTACTAACTATGATCCTGGGCATTACGATCATTTAATCATTATCTGCCTTGGTTCCCCAACAGTAAAACAGGAATCTTAATAGCACCTACTTCCTAGAGTAGTTAAAACAGTCAAATGAGATATTTGTAAAGCCCTTACCACAGTCCCTGGAACAGAGTAGGTATTTAATAATTATTTGTTCCCTTCTCTTCCTATTTATCTCCCTCTCAATCTCCTCCAAGCCAATTCCTCACATTTAAAGGCAAAGTCCAATCAGGATCCCCCTGTGGAGATGAGGGAGAAGGAGGAGTACATCAGGAAGTAACAATGTTATAAAAAACAAATTTCTGTGGGCAAAAAGCAAGATAATAAAGAAACGTTGTAATACCTAGCTCCCAAAGCTATTATGAGCCAAGAATTGTGTAAGCTATTCAGTGCTTTAGAAAGGGGAACTGTTATTATTCCTTAAGAAAGAAAGCCAACAAATTGCATTTAAACATCGCTTTGACAGCATTATTTCCATAGAAACAATGAATACCCTCATACAAATTACTCATCTATTTTCTAAGGCATTTACAGAATTTTCTGTGGCATGCCTCGGTCTAGTGTAACTGTGTAAGATAAGTAGTTATATGAAAGATAGATAGTGTAGTTAGTGGGTAGTGTATAGCCTTGGAGTCAGGAATGAATAAATGAGTAAATGAAGAAATTATTTTATTAAGCACCTAATATTTGCCAATAGGGAGTGGTGGCCAGGTTATCTGGGAAGTCACTGGGCAGCAGGACTGAGCTAAGGACAAAGGACTGGCATACCCTTTACAGGAAAAGTAGTGCTAATTTGATGACTGGTTCCAGATCAAGACTGGGTTCAAGTCCCATTTCAAAATAGTTTTATGACTCTGAGCCATTCACCTGATCTCACTTTGCCCCAGGCAATCATCCCAGAATATAAATTACAGAGCAGGTAGAGATGGGTGTTGGTAAAGGGACTTTCCTCACTATATCTCAGCCTTGGCCAACCATAAGAATCGTAAGAATTGTCCAATCATAGGAATTCACTCTAATGAAATGAACACTGGATTTTGACTTGGGGACGCTTGGGTTAAAATTCTCAGCCTGTCCATCTGTAAATGGATAATAATACTTTAAGAATACTGACTCTGCTGCATATTATTCATGTAACATTAGGCCAGTGTCTGAATCTTAGCTTGCTCATATGTCAATCAACAGGATGGTACTACTTGATCCCTAGCTCCTTCCAGCTCAAAATCTGATGATCCTCAATCACCTAGTAATATGGTAGGACCTCATATTCTGAATTTTTGTCAATACTATTATAACATTATACCTCCTTATGTCTAAGAGAAGTTTATACTGCTAATATGGAAGAAAAGGAAAGGGAAAAGGGGGAAGGGGAAGAAAAAAGGAAAGGGGAAGGAAAAGGGGAAAAAGAAGTAGAAGGAAAGGGAAAATAAGTGCTTACTAACATTTGGATAACGACCCCATGCTAAGGATACAAATACAAATACAAAAACAAAACAAAACAAAACAAACAAAAAAAAAAACCAGAAAACCAATAAGAGAGTCCCCGATCTCAAGAGGTTTACATTCTAATAGAAGAAAAAAAACATTTGTAGGGAAGTGGTGGCTAGGAAGTGATAGTTTGATCCTGAAAGTTACAGAGATGGAGAGTTTATCATAGGACAGTTATTTCCAATTACTGTGGGACTCAGTGAAATCCAGCCTATAGGACGGTCAGGACATAGAGACTTGGAGACAGGGACTTCCAGACAAGTCTCATTCATTTTATAACTCTTCATTGTCTCTCAAGAGCCACAGCCTCTCGCTTTGGCATTGTTTTTTCCCTGACTGCCAGGAGCCTGAGAATTCCCAGCTCCAGTTAGGTTTAATGCAAGAAGATATGGGTCAGGTTTCAGGTGTAAGTGCCCTCATGCCTGGCTTGGCCTCCTGAAATAAGAGCCAGGTCACTCCAGGGCAGGAAGCCTGCTTTCCTGTGGTGAATGGTGTGTGGTTCATGGGTCCCAGGGGCTCAGTGTCTATAATACTAATTCAACAAATTTTTATAGAGTGTTTGCATATAAAGTACCAGGTCAGAGCACAAAGAGGGAGGGAAGGCAAAAAAAGCCCATAATCACTCTCATAAAACTTATTCTAATACAGGAGATGTGTATACTGAGCTATAATACAAGTTGGAAAGTCACACATGCCAAAATACTTTGAAAGTTTCAACAAGGAACATCACTCATAAAGGAAAGGAATTACTGTGGTGAATTTAGACTCGTGCTGGGGGAAATAGGAGGCAGCTAGATGGATCAATGGAAACAGCATTGGGTCTGAAGTTGGAAAAACCTGAGTTCAAGGCTAGCCTCATACATTCACTAGCTCTGTGATTTTGGACCAGTTTGCTCCAATCCATTGGAGAAGGAAATGGCAAACCGTTTCAGAAAACCCCAGGGATAGGATGGTCCACAGGAGGTGGACATGACTGGTCAGCTGAAAAACAAATAGAGGAAATGGCTGGAACAGTTGGAGAAGGGGAACTCTTAGGCTTAACCTGGAATAGTAGATCTCCTCTGGAGCCATTTGGTCGGGTGGCCAGATATAGATCAGGGAGACTGGAGACAGCCCTGGATGCAATGGGAGACTTTGGCCTTTGTCCATCCCGTGATTAATACTAGGTAAGGAATGAGGTAAAGAATGGACTCTTTTACCTAGAAAAAAAAATCAATCTGGGAGGGGAAGACTCAAGGTTTCTGGTCAAAGAGAAATAATTGCTATTTACATTAACTTTGGGCCAATCAGTGCCCAAACAATGATCTAGTGGGGCTTGCCCTAGGACCTATCATTGGTCAATCAGTGAGAGCCAGAATGATTCAGGTTAAGGCATGGTCCTAGGGCACAAACCCCAAGATGTCTTGTGAGATTTCAGCAATCAAAATTTACATTTCTTTTGGCAGAGTACCCACAGGTAAGGATATGATATACCATGTGGACAGAGGGAAGGAAAGGGAAAGAAGAGAGGGGAAAAAAAGAAAGGAAAAGAAAAGAAAGTTAGATAGAGTGGACAGCCTGGGAGACAGGAAGAGATGGTTTCAAATCTACCTGACACTTTTCCTAGCTGTCAGTGGGCAAATCACCTTCTTAGAGGTGGTTTCTTTATATGCAAAATGACCACAAAAATAACCATAGTTCCTACATTATGGGATTGAAGGATTAAATAAAGTAAAAATAAGAAAAGAAACAGGTAAATGGAAAAAATATTTACAGCAAGTTTCTCTGATAAAGACCTCATTCCTTTTTTTATATTTTTTATTAAAGCTTTTTTATTTTCAAAACATATGCATAATTTTCAGCATTCATCCTTGCAAAACCTTGTGTTCCAAATTTTTTCCTTCCCTTTCCCTCATCCCTTCCCTTAGAGGGGATATGTCCCCTAATAATAATCCAATATATATTAAATATGCAGTTCTCCTATGCATATTTCCATAAATGTGCTGCACAAGAAAAATCAGATCAAAAAGGGAAAAAAATGAGAAAGCAAACAAAATGCAAGCAAACAATAATTAAAAAAAAAGTGAAAACACTATGTTGTGATCCACACTCAGTCCCCATATCCCTTTCTCTGGATGCAGATGGTTGTTTTCCTCACAAGACCACTGGAACTGACCTGAATCACCTTGCAGTTGAAAACAGCCACAAAAGACCTCATTTCTAAACTATAAAGAGAACTAATTCTAATTTATAAGAATAAGAGCCATTCTCCAATTGATAGTCAAAGGATTTAAAGGCAGCTTTCAAAGGAAGAAATCCAAGCTATCAATAACCACATAAAACATAATTACTGATAATTAGATTAACTGAAGAATATATGTAAAACAGTAGCAAACTTTAAGACACACTAGATAATGTCAATTACTGTGATTACTTCTTCTGTTAATTACCTAATCTGAGCACAATCTCTCAAAATGACTTGGATTAATGGCCCCAGTGAGTTGGAATGACAATAAAGCACCTTCTTTAAGCAGGGAGAGTCCACATCAATTGAATCCAATTTATTTCAATTTAGTTCCACTTGACAGATATATTTATCAAGTGCTTACCGATCCAGAGTCCTGTACTATAGTATAAGACATATAGCCTGTGTTTTATACACTTGGCCCATCTAAGCCAGCTCCTCAGAGCAGAACTAAGAACATAAGTAATAGCACCACACTTATACAGCACTTTAAGATTGCAAAGTTTTATAAACATTATCTCAATTCATCCTCACAACAACCCTTGGAGGTAGATGTTTTTTGTGATCTATATTTTACAAAAGAGGCAGAGGCTGCAAACAGAGGCAAACATGGTTAGGTGACTTGCCCAGAATCACACAGCTAATAAGTACCTTAGGTTAAATTTGAACTCAGGTTTTCTGGACTTTAGGTCCCATGCCACCCAATTGAGAATGTATCTCCAAACTCAGCCCCAGAATTCATTACTGTTGGGGTCTCTAGAGTTGGCTTCCGTATTATACACATACCTAAAACATCCCTAATAAAGATCTTTTTATTTATTAGTTTATTCAATTCCCTTAAACTGAAAGAATAAGATAATGAGTCCAGTGTAAAAATCGAACAATAGTTTTTGCATCAATATTCATTAGGGAAATTGGTCTATAATTTTCTTTCTCTGTTTTGACCCTATCTGTTATCAGCAGGTATCAGCTCCATATTTGTGTCATAAAAAATTTTGGTAGGAATCTTTCTTTCCTTATTTTTCCAAATACTTCGCATAGTACTGGAATTAAATTGTTCTTTAAATGTTTGGTAGAATTCACTTGTAAATCCATCTGGTGCTGGAGATTTTTTTCTTAGGGGGTTGATTAATATCTAAACAATAGACTTAAAAAAAAAAAAGCATCCCTGATGTCAAGAATACTGCTAGGTCCTGTGAGGGAGACAAAATAGTAACATATTGTTCCAGATATAGACTACTCCTGAATGTAAGATACACCCCCATCAGGAGTTCTCTTTGAAAAGAAAATAATATGTGAGTATACACCAAGATATACACAAAATTACTATGTGGAAATAGTATACACATACTCTCACACACTTATAAAAGTGTTTTTCTCCCCATTACTTTAATTCAGAATAAAGATTCTTTTTTATCATCACTGGATTTTTTTTTATCTTCATCACAAAGTTTAAAAATAACTAAGGGTATAATTATAAGTCACACTAAAATTTAGTACAAGCTAGATCTGGGAAAGTTTCAACTAATATTTAGAACAGTATAAGACAGGGTCTCTGGGGATGGGCAGTGGGTCTAGTTGGGCTATTGAGACTCAAAGACAACAATACAGGGTGTTCCAAGTCTTTGTGCAGTTTGAGGATGCTAAAATTGAACAACAATTTAGTGCTTTAAATTAAGCTTAAAATTACATGAAGACTTTTGGGATATCCTGTATATCTAAGAAAACAAGGCTCTTTGTGATGAGGTCTAAATAAAATATACAAATAGTTAAGATAGTATGGTATAGTAGAGAGAATACTGGACCTTTAGTTAAGATGGCCTGGGTTCAAATCCTACATCTGACACTCAATATCTATATTACTATAGGTGGAAAGCCTTAGTTTCCTTATCTGTAAAATTGAGATTTTTAGGGCAGCTAGATGGTACAGTAGATAGAACAGTGGGTCTGGAGTCAGGAAAACCTGAGTTCTAATTACTAGCTGTTTAACCCTAGGCAAGTCCCTTCATCCTGTTTGCTTCAGTTTCTTTACTAAAGTAAGTTGGAGAAGGAAATGGCAAGCTATTCCAATATCTTTGCCAAGAAAAACCCAATAGGGATCACAAAGAATCAGACACAACTGAAAAAGGAACAGACAACAGAAAACCCTAATTAATAGGATTGTTGTAAAGTTCAAGTAAGTTAATGTAAGTTAAAGTGTCTAGCAAATTTTCAAATGCTATTAAATGTCTGTTATCATAAAGTGCTGTAGAAGCTTAGAGAAGGAAGAAGCAAGGATTATCACAAAAGGCTTCCTGAAAGAGAAGGTGGGATTAAGTTAGTCCTTGAGGAAGAAATAGGATTTCTATAAACTATAGACAGGATTGAAGGAGCACTCCAAGCCTGTCAGAATCCCCAGCAAAGCCAAAGAAGTCAAAGGCTGTTTTAGCCGGACAGAACCTTAGAGATCATCTAATTAATTGAAGGACTTGCAAACTCTGATCACGGACAAATTAGGGTCCCAAGGCAAAATGCCAGCCCCCAATTTTTGTACTGGTTTTTGTTTTGCATTTTTTAAAACAAACCCAACAAAACAGATATGGTTTCTTTTCTGTCCCCTCATCTAATCCAAGCCTTTCCTTATCTTTGTTGTCCTTTACTCTTCATTTTCAAAAAGGACCAATGTTATCACAGGATGATGTCTTGACTTGAGTGTGAATTGGATTTAAGAGAGGCAGAACTGCACAAACTGTGAGCCCAAAGTGACTAAGCTTGAAGTCACAGAATCAGTCACCTAACATTTGTTAAGTATCTACTGTGTGCTAGGCACTGTGCTACAAGTCGTGGGTACAAAGACAAAAAAATAGTTCATATTCTCAAAGAATAGGAATCCAAGTACCCTAAATCCAAATCCAGAAGCCTTTCAATTCTCCCTGTTTAAGAACAGATGTGTGACAATAGTAGACAAATCTGGCTGGAGCAGAACACATATGAAGGAATGTAATAAGAGAAACCCAAAAAGATGAATTGGAGCCAGAATTTCGAAGGTCTGAAATATCAAGCAGAAAAGCTTGGATTTTGTCTTGTGGGCAATGGGAAGCCAATGAATATATATTCATCATCCTAAAGCAAAATAGCATGGCAATTATGGAAGGAGCTCCAGACCCGGAACCAAGAGACCTTGGTTTTTCATCTTAGCTCTGAAGCTTTTCTACCAGTATAGTGATAGATAAATCACTTTGTTTCTCCCTCTTTCCTCTTCTGGTAAAAGGGATAATATCCCCTAAAAGGGATAATAATACCTCACCAAGAAATTTCGAATAATGAAGCATTGTGTAAACTTCAGAGTGCTGTAGAATTCAACCAAATAAATATTTATTGGTATCAACTATATTACAGATTCCCTGAGGGGCATTGGAGGTATAAAGACAAAATAAAAAATAGTTCCTGCCTTCAAGGAGCTTACATTTTACCAGGAGAATATAACATATAAATATATATAAATTTGAAGAGGAACAACTAAAGGGATCAGGAGAGCCAATAAGTGGCTATTATTATTCATTTCTTTCCTGGATGGTCCCTTCATATTAATTTTTAGAACTTGTTTAACAAAACCATTCATTTTTCCCCCCTGGTACCCATCTCAGTTTTATAGATTTTTATCATAAACTTCTTAACTCAGCTGCACAACAGAATAAAAATTGGACCGGCTTCCAACTTTATCTCTATGATCTAATGTGCCTCTCCCAAAAGGGGAGTTTGCAGGAGACAGGAGGGGGAAAATCCAGGTAATTACAGCTTAGCTTTATAACAGCAGCGCTCTGAAGATCAGAGTCACTCCCAAAGAGGAGAAAGCCAGTGCCTGAGTAGAACTCAACTCCCCAGGGAATGGCTTGCAGGCAGCAGTAAAGTGAGAGCTAAGTGATCTGTCTCCAAGGAGCCAAGCCAACCCTTCTGGAATCTGACCCCAACCTCACCCTCTTTTCCCACTTTGGAGGATCCGTATAAATATCGAGGTCCTGGCAGGAAGTCCCAGGGGCACTGGGTACAGCTGGATATGATTACACACTGTCCATCAGGCCACAGATTCTCAATGTTGCATGTGGAGCCTGAGCTCCAAGCTGTCTTGAATCAGAAGTAGTTTCAACATCCCTTAAAAGGCAGCTCTGTTACTTCCTATAACTAGGTAAAAATACATATATTTTAAAATATGTGACAATTTTTTTATTATAGATGAAAGATAAAACTATATATATGTATATATATATACACATATATACACATAAATCATATGTACCTTAACATCTATCTGACTGAGAGGCAATATGGTCTAGTCTGAGATGATTAGATAGCACCATGGAGAGAACACTAAGCCTTCGATCAAGAAAACCTCAGTTCAAATCTCATCTCGGACCTAATATAGCTATGTGACTCCAGGCAACCTCTCTGTTGGCCTCAGATTTCTCATCTGTATAATGGGGATAAATAATAGTACCTACCTCCTTGGGTTGTTGTGAATATCAAATGAGATCACCTGTGCAGTGCTTTGCAAACCTGTAGGTGCTTGATAAATTCTTATTATTAGTGTATAAAGAGCCAGCCTGGGAATCAGGAAGACTTCTGCTTGTGTCATCTGACATAATGTCTATGGGATCCTACCGAGGCAAATTGCTCTGGGCAATTCTCTAAAATTACTAAGATTATAAATTGCAGAAAAGTTGTTGGTCTTCATTGATGTAAGAAGATTCTCACTGAGTTCCTTCACTAATGAAGTTATAGGTCTAATAAAGAATGTGTGTGTCTCTATGTATATATACACATATATTTATATTTGTATATAGATACATCCATACATCCATACATACATACATAGAGCTGGAGAAGGAAATGACAAAACATTTCAGTATCCTTGCAAAGAAAACCCCAAATGGGTCCTGAAGTCATAAGTGACTAAAGTGATTGAACAGACTCTGAGCAAGTCACTTAACCCTGTTTGTCTCAGTTTCCTCACCTGAACAATTATGTAATAATGTGTGGATATACATATATATAAATGTATATGTGTATCTATGTATTGATATCTCGTTCAATCCTCACAACAATCTTGGAAGGTAAGTCCCATTATTATTCCCAGATATATGTGTGTATATGTATATAGATATGTGTGTACATATTTAGTTGTCCTATCTTTAAAATGGGTATGATAATAGATAGTATCCTCTACTTTAGAGGGTCATTTTTATGCATATGCTTTTCAAAATCTTAAAACACTAAGGAGAAGGGATTTATATAGCTATACTTATATGACTCTACAATCACAAGAATCAGAAAAGTTGTTGAATGAATTATTAATGTTGCCACTGACATCCATATTTTAATACTTACATAGGAAAGGACTCCAGACAAGTGTTTTCTAAAGATGTGGGCAAGTAAATGGCAGAACCAAGATTTGAGCCCATGTGTTCCAACTTCAAATCCAGCCCACTTTAATGAAAATTAAACATATTTTTAAAAGTTAATAATAGGCGAGAAAAAAAATCAGTTGTGTCCCCTGATATGGGGGAAATGAGATCCATTTTATATTTTGGTTTGAGCTCTGCAGTATTTATCCCTGGAGTAGCATGTGGAACATAGTCCCTATTAAATAGATAATTAAGTTCATTACTAGCCCCCCCCCCCTTTTTTTTAAGAAAACATGGAGGAAAGGCAGCTGTGGTTAAGTGAAAAAAAAAATCATTTTGGCAGCAGAAGGTTGAGCCCTAGCTCTAATATTTACTACCAGAAGGTCTGGGCCAAAATCCCTGCTCTTTCTGAGCCTTAGTTTCCTCATCTGTAACATGGGAATTATAAGCCTGAGATGATGCTACTCTCATGGTATCATTATGACTTTTGTGCTTTGTACTCTAAAAGGTCCCAGATAAGTGTGAATCCAAAGGCCCATAGGTGGAGAACTGAAAAGGACCTCTGGGATGCAAGTCCTTTATTTTATAAATGAACAACTTTAAGCAAAGAGAAGTGATGTGATTTACTCTAGATTATCTGGGTAAATGGTAGAATCTGGATTTGAATTCAGGACCTGCTACTCCAAATTCAACAGTTTCCATTGCATCATGCAACTGTAGTTATTGTCAGAATAACCTTACCCTAAAATGGGAGGTTTACAAATCTACAGGGAGAGGTGAAGGTAGAGATGGAGATGATAAATCTTTTAAGTTATAAAAGACATGACAGTGCTTCTACACACTTCTAAATCTACATTTCTTCCAGAAAATTAGTGCTTAAAATGAATTTAACCTCATTAAGCTACTTTTACAAAGCAAAAAAAAAATTTCACCAGCAAAGACTTCCTCAGAAGTCAATAGTCCCACTTATATCCAGTAATTTTTTTTCCCCTAGACCTGTGATTTCATTAATTAAGGGAACTGCCTGGTGAGGAAATTCTTTTTGCCAATAAAGATCAGCAGTTAGTCTATAATTTAGAGTTTCTTGGAACACTGAGACATTAAGTGACTTGCTCAGGGGTTACAGAGAAAGCATTTGTCAGACAGGAGACTTAAGCCCACTTCATTCTTATTCCCAGGCTAGCTCTGTATCCAATATACCAAGATGCCTCTGTCCAACTGCTTATTTCAAGAACAAATTTGTCCTACAAATGCCACTTCTTCAAAATATGGGAGAAAATAAAATGGGACCTCCTATGTGAAGCCTTCTCTCTTTCAATAAGTTACATTTCTATTTAATATTTATTATTAACATTTATCAAATACTTACTGTGTGTAACAGCCCTGTGCTAAGCTTTGATCCCTCTGATTGATAAAGATCTTCCCTTCTCGGATCACTTCTTTATCCAAAAATCATCAAGTATTTTTTTAGTAAGTATTATGTGCCAGGTACTGTGCTTGTCAGTCAACTCAACAAGCATTTGCTGGGCAAAATCATGGTTCTTGCTCTCAAGCAACCCAGTCCTAATGGAAGGGATAAAATGGAAGCAACTATGTACAAATGTAGGGTAAATGGGAAGTAACTTCAAAGAGAAGGCACTAACACTGAAAGCAAGGAAAGGCTTTTTTTTGTAGAAAGGGTCATTTGAGCTGAGTCCATTAGGCACTAAAAGTATAGAAATAACCTCATATGCTTATTATGTAGTTCATAAATCATCAATCATAGATTTTTTAGTTGGAAGGTTTCTTACAGGTCATCTTACCCAAACTCTTCATGTTAGATATGAGAAAACTGAGGCACAAGGTCATACAGCTAAGTGGCAGAAGCAGGATTCAACAGCATATTCTCATTCCAACTCCAATTCAATTTTCATCATACCATCATGTATATCGTACATATATTGGTGGTTTACCATCCTACTGATCTATAAGCTCCATAATATCTTCTCTAAACTTTGAGACTTCCTGGCATTGAATACTGTATTCTGCCCATAGCAGTACTTAATAAATGTTTTTGAATTAATATAATGTATGTCTTCTTTTCAAGAGCCAATCACTATTGTGGCTTAATATTTTCCAAGCATCCAAAATCAAAAGATGTTTGGAAAATATTCCTTGAATCATCTCATCCCCATGTAAAACCCTTTTATAAAGGCAATATTCCTACCAGGAAAATCTGAGACCCTGTTCCAGGCAACTAGCAGAAATAGGAAGGGAAAAGTACTAATGAGCTCAATTAAAGACCTCCCTCCTTTTCACTCCCAGGTCCTAGCCTACTTGCCAAAAGGATGGAAAGTCACAGCCAGTACAGGGACTACTAGTTCCAGCTTGGCTCAGCTATCAGCAGCTGGCACTGGTACCACCTTGGCACCAGGCACTGAGCTGTAAAATAGGAATATTTCTCATCATCACAGAGGGAATCAGGCCATTTACAACTTTTCATGGAGAACTTAGATGTTGCTTTTTGGAAAGGTATTTCATTCCCAAACTAAGTGAGCTTGATTCTAATGGATCCAATTCCTTTGAAAGAAGACCTTTCCCCAGCTTGTCAATGGAAGAGAATTTTTCGGGATGAAATATGAGTAACAGGATCATTTTAGGAGAAGGGTCACAGAAGATATGATTGAGCATGTGAATAGGGGAAAAAAAGGTAATTGGCCAGCCATGTACCAGGAGCAAGAGATGGGACAGACCAAGCATCGTCCTGATAGCAATGACAGGTTCAAAGAACCAGAGGAAGGTCTCTAGTGCTTTGATACCATGGAAAATTCAGGGAAGGACACAAATGGACATGAATCACAGAGGATGAAAAGGAGTAGAAGGGTTGAAATCTAAAGCTGTATCCTGATGGTGGGAGATCCTATGATGATGAGATTACAAATCAAGAGGAAAACTGGATCAGCAGGGGGACCAAAGAGAATGTTACAAACAAAAGATGAATGAGAAATCACAGTGACCTTGATCACCAGATCCTGGAAACTTAGCAGGGAAGAGGAGGGTGGGAGTAGGTCAGGGGGAGATTGAGAAACCTCCTAAATGCTTGACTAACAAGGGAGTAGATTACATTAATGCAGGAAGGTTAGTGAGAGTAATTTATAGAAGCTAATTAGGAACCCTTTTAAAGAGCTTCTGTAATTGACAAACTGAGTTTTATGCTAAAGTAGCACAAGCAAAGCAAATGATTTCTGTGGCCTGGGGAGACAGTATAATCTCATCAGCAAACATACCTGACCCACTAGAGGCCACCTGCAGTCTCCAGCCAGGAGAAAATTTCCCAAGGAACCAGACAGATATGGGGACTCTGGAGAAGACCCTAAGGCTCCAATTTTGTGGTGGTTGCGCAATTAGTGACCCCATTTAGGGTTTTCCTGAAAAATACTGGAGGTTTCCCATTTCTTTCTCCAGCTGAGGAAACTGAGGCAAGCAGGATTAAGTGACTTGCTCAGGGTTGTACAGATTTGCATTCTTGACTTTGAGTCTCCAGTCACTTTGCCACCAATTGCCCCAAAAGATGAGATAACCATTCTATACTATGGAAGCAGCTGCTAATACCTCTCCCTCATTCTGCATTTCCCCTTTCGTCCTACCTCCACATGTTTCAGCCTCCCAGGCTACACTCCCATTTGTGTGGGCAGTCAGAAGCTCTGTTCTTGGAAAGTCAAGAAGCTACATCCTTAAAGAAGGATTTGTCTCCTCTCATAGAAACTTTTCTAAAGCCCTGAAGGGTCTATGTCTAGAGATCATAAACAAGGCAAGGAATTACCCTGGTAAAATTGGACTCCATTTTTGCCTTTTCCCAACCTCTCTCTATGTATTAGATCAAATCAGCCCCTAAGAATTTAATCAAGTGTCAGGGTACCTAATTCAATCGGTTCAAAAATGTAGACTCTAAAGGTAGTGTCAAGATATAGCAAAGAGAACACCAGATATGGAATAAAAAGTTTGAGATCAGGTGCTCCCACTATAAGTATAGCTGTGTTACTTATTGCTTCCTCTGGATCTCACCTTTTTCATCTACTGAGAGAGTTAGATCTGATTATGTGATAATGTGATGCTAAAATGCTACTTATCCTTTAATGCCCAACTCACTTATTATCTGCTTAGGGTAGATTGCCTTCCCAGAGGTTGTTAACTGTCTTCCCTCCCCCAAAGTCTCACATACCACTTGTATGTACTTAGCAGGCAATACTGCATAATAGTTACCTGTGTGTCTACCAGTAGACTATCAGCTCCGTGAGGGCAGGGTCCATCTCTTATCAAAGCTGCAATATTGTGAGCACTATAAATGCCTTTTGTATCTCTATTTGTGTCTTTCACTCTAAAACCTATGATCCTACAATTTGAGATCATGGTACCCCATTCTGCTCTCAGGCAGAATCAATGTGTACCTGACCCCATTATATCTTGATTCTAACTTGGTTTAGGCTTTTCTTAGTCTTACTGAGACTCTCCATTGGTTTTTGATTAGGTAGGCATTTCCCTTGGACTTTGTTTGTACTGATTTATCTGTCTGGGACCTCCCCAGGATGGCCTCACCTTCCAGATTATAGATTGAAGACTTAGAACTAACTTGCCAGAGGCTTGCAGGTCCTGATGACATTTGTGATCATTCCATCCTACTCTGTCATATATTGCACAAAGTAGGAGCTTAATAAATGTTTATGGATTGATGTTTTAGAGCCACCCAAAGCTCTGTACACAAGACTGTCCCTTTAGTTCCCACTTCTTTAAGTGTCTTTTTACTGACAGTAATGGACTCTTTGCTGGAGACAAAGCCATTTCATCTTTGAGAGACCTATCGCCAATTGTTTTGGTAGTAAAAGTTGTGTGGGCTCTACTTTGCAGCACCTGCAAATAGAATGGAGAAATCCAAAAAAGCGTCACATCATAGTTGCTGATCACTTTTTTCCAGAAGATTTTAATAACTTATTTAATAACTTCCATTTTTTAAGGTTTACAAAATCCTTTGCTCATAATAAGCCTGTGAAATAGAAAATACAAATATTATGAATCTCATGTGATCCAAGAAGCAATTTGTCCCAGGTCATAGCACTAGTGGCAAAGTGGAGATTTCAACCCAGGACTCAAATCCAAGTCCAGTGCTCTTTCTGCCGGATCACATTACTTCTCTGGGTTTCTCAAATTCTGATTCCAGTGATGATTTTGGGCTGCATCTCCCTTGCTTTTCTTTTATGAACTGTACCAAGCAGAATAGGCTGCTGAACATAACAGTGATAACATTATGATCTTAGTGAGGTCTATTTTCCCCAAAATGTCTGTGCAAGTGGAAATGAACCAATCTTATTGAATATAAAGAAAATGGCATTATATTCTACTGAGTCAAATGGCACTAGGGAACCAATGAAGGCAAAATAGATGAAGATTTTTGCATCTTTCATTTTCTATTTGTTGACAAAGGGAAGAGTGATGGTTGAAAATGGAATGCCTTGGATAAAATTCCTTGTAGCAGCAAAAAAATGGAAACACAAATGTTGCTCATAAATTGGGAAAGGCCTAAGCATATTGTGCTTTAGGAATGTAACAGGGTTGCACTGCATGGTTTAAAAAAAAATAATGAATATGAAGAACTTGGAGACATACAGAAAGACTCACAAAATGATGAATAAAGTTAGCAGAAGGAAAGATACATGTTTTGCATATATAAATGCATACATATGTAAATAGATATATATGCATATAGATATAGATATGACTATAACAAAATAAATCATTGGTAAGACTTTTTTTTTTTTTTTTGCTTTTTGCTGAGGCAATTGAGGTTAAGTGACTTGCCCAGGGTCACACAGCTAGGGAATGTTAAGTGTCTGAGACCAGATTTGAACTCAGGTCTTCCTGACTTCAGGGCTGGTGCTCTATCCACTTCACCACCTAGCTGCCCAAGACTTTTTTTTTTAAAAAAAAGCAAATTTTGATGTTACAATCATTTTGGAGAAATGTTAAGGAAACCCACAGCCTAGATAAAGGCAGGGTAGCACTAAAGAAATAATGCTGACTTTGGAATCAGAGGACTTGGGTTCAAATCTTGCCTTTGATTCTTATCTTAATGACTTTACACAAGTCATTTCAATGAGGGGGCCTCAGTTTACTCATATAAAATGAAGGAGAGGGTTGAACTAGATGAGACCTCTTATATGAAATTCAGTACACAGTGCTGGATTCAGTAGTTGAAATAATTGACTGCTTAAAAACATTTTCTTTTTAATTACAAGGAAAGATTCTAGATGGGAGAAAATAACAGAAAGTGGAAATAACTGAGGTGTAAAAACAAAAGGCATCAATTAAACTTTAAAAAGAAAAGGAAATGGAAAAAGAGAGAGAACAGGATACTCTGAGCAGGCTCATTCTCTGCCTGCTTTTAGTTCAAAGTCTTATTCCTTAGTGACATTAGTGTATTTTCAAAAAAAGAGTAATTAGTTGGTAATTTAGAAGATCTGAGTTTTCTTTCTTCTTTAGAAATATTCTTTGATTTTTTCTCCCAATGCTCTTAGAATATACTTGCTTCTGATTTTTAAAAAAAAATCCTACAGATTTCCATCTATTGCTATTAACTATTAACTGTGCTCTACTTTGCAGTGCCTGCAAATGGAATGCAAGGATCCAAAGAAGAGATAGGGCTGTCACATATAGTGTCGATCCCTGTGTACCACATGATTCTTCCATTACTATTGCTATATTAATGATCTTGAAGTTTACAAAGCACCTTACAGACATAATCTGAACCTTATACTAGCCTTGTGAGATATGCATTATTCTCCTCTTTTTTAGAAATTAAAACTGAGGCTTAGAGATTAAAGTGATTTGCCCAGGATTAAATAGTGGAGAGAGGAGTAGAACACAGCAAGTTTATCATCCTAACCACTGCACTATGTTGCAGGCTTCAGGAACAGCTGATGGGAACTGATTTTCCTGAGTTGACTATGGAAACTGAGACTTAGGAATCACAGAATAGGACATGGTACAACAAATTAATTTTACCTTAAAATAATGGGACCTTCAGCCATGGTGAATAGAAGAAGAATAAAGTTAGAATAGAATATGTGCCAGGTACTGTGCTAAGTGTTTTACAAATATCAACTTATTTTTATTCTCACAACAATCCTGGAGGTAAGTGCTATTATTATCCCTACTTTACAGATGAAGAAATTGAGGTTTACAAAGGGGCTAAGTGACTTGGCCAAGATCACACAGCTAATAAGAACAAGGCCAGATTTGCACTCTAATTTTCCCGACTTCTGACCCATGACTATCCATCACACCATCTAGCTTTTGGTGTGTTTTTAGGTTTGGGGGGTTTTTGGTGGTCATAAAAATTAGTGACCCTTATTCACAGTTATTTGTATTTATGTAATATAATAGGCTGCTAGATGTCAAGAATGCTAAACCTGGAGTCAAAGAATGTGAGTATGAATCCTGCCTCAGAAACTTAATACCTGTGTGAGACTGTTACTTAATCATTATCTGCCTCAGTTTCCTCATCTGTAAAAAGGGAATGATAACAACACCCACCTCATAAGGTTGTTGGAGGACCAAGTGAGATTTTCTGTGTAAAATGCCTTTCAGATCTTAAAGTGCTATATAAATGTTAGCTAATATTATTACATCAAAAAATTAATTTCAAATTTTCCACTTGGCCCATTAAAAGAAACTTATGGGTATGAAGTCACATTGGAGACAACAGTTTAATAATTCCCTTTTAAGGAAAATCACAGGGGAGACTGTCCATGTACATTTTGATAGAGAAATGGAAGTAACCAGCACATGACATTTGCCTGGATCTTTTAAGAGAAGCTAGGATGAAGGATGGATTTTGATGGAAACTACGATCCAGTAGCAAGAAAGCAAAATATTCCCAAGGGACCCCAGCAAGAGATCTTCCAATCTACAGTGGAAAACTCCACCTTCATGACCCAAGAAAGCAGACATAAAAATCACACGCAGAGACAAATGTTTCTTGGTTTTTAGTGACCTTGTTGACATACAATTTAGTCCACATAGTCCAACAACCCATCTGACATTCTGAAGCATTTGAGAAAACCAATGTGAAGCAAAAAAAGATGATCCATGACCCCAGCATATACTTCTTCACCATGACGTGTGCTTCACAGTGAACCTGCTGTGAAAAGTTATTTTTTTAAACCTAAAACCAATGCTTGACCAATAACCAGCTTGATCATTCATCTGTGTCTTTTCAAACCCCCACTGGTTAATAGGTTTTACATCTGCTGTGTTTGACATTTACATCCTTCTCACTATCTTTCTACATCACCCATGATGTGAATCACGGTGCTTTTCATTTTCCAAATGAAGAAATGGAGACCCCCCAAAATGAACATATTTGTATAAGGCCACTCAGCAACTAAATGAAATTCATAAGCCCCATCTAAAGCCCACTGGGACCTCCTGCTATTCTTTTACATGTAACCGTTCCCTTTAAATAGCCAGTCACTATTTCCCCCCCCATTATATTAACTCATATTTCTATAGTATTTTATGGATTACTGAATATTTTGCTCACAAAATTTAATAAGGCCCCTTTCAAATCCTTTTAAAGTAAATTTTCATATGTTTATTGGAGAGGCATCAAGTGGGAATGGATTCTGACTGTGGAGGGTTAAACTCTGGCTGTAAGGATATCATCCCAGCCTTAAAGAGAAATAATATCAGCAGGATCTCTTCTAAACCTTCCTTGTCTTTTAGCTCATAAGATCCTGCTGATCCTGCTGCCAAGTCCCTAATATCCTGGGGTTTTTTTGGTTTTTTTTTGGGGGGGGAAGCTGTAATGCTAGCTTGCCAGGCTTTCTCTGGCTCAAGATTATTGTCCATGAAATTTTTTGCTTCCCTGGGTACAAGTACTCAAGTATCCTTAGACTTGAGTCTATTGCCAGTTCCAGTTCCAAATAATTTTCATCTCCCCATTCCCATCTGCCTTTTGGGCTGGGCAGATCAATAGCTGCCGTTAGCCTTGTTCTCAGAGTTCCTGGGACATTCAGAGACCTTGCCCTGTTCCTAGACCAAAAAGAGCACATCTTATTCCAAATCTAGAGTCTAGCATTATATCATTATATAAGAGATCAGGCACATATGAATGCACAGACGCACATAGTCTTACACTGATTAACAGGTTGAGCTTAACACAAAATGGGGGGAGGGGGAAAGCATTCAATCCCAAATTTGTTCTTTACTACTTGAGTGACTTTAGGCAAATTACATAAATCTCTAGGGTCTTATGTCCTCCTCTGAAAAAGGAGGGGAATTGAACTGAAGGATTTTGATGGTCCCTAATACTTCTAAATCCTATAATCTTATATCCTTTAGGGCAGAAATTAGCCTTCTTTATGTCGTGGAGTCCTTTGGCAATCAGGACCAAATACATAGTATTATCCAGAAAACTCTACTTCAGGAGTACTTTGAATTATAAAAGGGCCCCAACTATTTCTCCATCTGACCACAGATTGTCCCTCAGAAAAAATGTAAGCTCCTTGAGAGTAGGGACTATTTTGTTTTTGCCTTTAAATTCCTAGTCCCCAGCAGGTCTGTCATACAAGAGGCAATTGTTAAATGCTTGTTGCCTACTGATTTATTCTTAAGCTTTTTTGTTCATGGAGATCTTCAGAGGAGCTCACTCACATGTCCACATCAAAACCAATGATCCTATTGCCCAGGACTGTTGAAATGATCTACTCAGACAGTGTGTCTGAATTATATAAACATGAGCTTAGGAGCAACTAGGTGATGCAGTGAATAGAGTACCAACCCTAGAATCAGGAGGACCTGAGTTCAATCTGGACAAGTCACTTAACCCAACTTGTCTCCAAAAAAAAAAAAAAAAAAAAAAAGCACATGAGCTGAAGCCAGTATTTTTCTTACTAGAATGTGGAAGGATCCCTGCTGCTAAGAAATCATCAGAGAAAAATATTACACCTATTAATCAAAAAGCATTTATTTAGCATCTTCTATTTGTCAGATATTCTGCCAAGCATTAGGGCTACAAAAAGAAAGGGAATAAACATTTATTAAGTATTATTAAATTCTGCTAAGTACTTTACAAATAATATTTCATTTGATCTACCCAACAACTCTATGAGGTAGATGCTATTATCACCCCCATTTTATAGTTGAGTTAAGTAACCTCCCCTGAGCCACATAGCTAATAAGTGCCTGAGACTAGATCTGAATTCAGGTCTTCTGACCCCCAAGTAAGTGCTCTATCCATTGTGTCCCTAAAAAAGGTAAGAGATTCATGGAAAGAATACACTCGATTATTATTTTTTATTTATTTACAGGTTTATCTGGGAGAAAAGGCAAGAATAAAAGGGAGGCTCAGTGAAGACAAAGAACAGATTTAGAAGAAATAAAGTAATAGAAAGATATACAAAAACAATTGCCAATTGCTTTCGAAAATGGTTCTGATTCACACCTCTACCAACAATGTATTTGCATGCCAGTCTTCAAGCAAATATTAACTATTTCCATCGTTAAAAAAAAAGAATGAAAGAAAAGAAAGAGATAAAAGAACAGGAAATTATTATGAAAAGAGATTTTCATAGTAAAAACCATAAAGATAAAATAGTTACACTGATGATGAGGTCTAAGTGAAACAGTTTTTGCCCTCAAGAAGTTTCACTAATTGGGATTTGAAAAAGATTCACAAAATATCGCATTACCAATGTTAATGCTCTGGGGCACCAGCATAAGAACTTAAGGGGATACCCAAGGACTCAATAGCCTTATCCCTCTTCTGCCCTGGAATGCCCAAACCCAGCCCAATGACAACCAAAAGAGGGGCCATTTGTATTAAGCCCTTGAGGGTGGTTTCCCTCCTTTCCAGCTGGTAGGAAGGCCCCGGGAATGGGGAAAAAGAGGGGAAAACCCTCACACTAAAGATGCTCACATCTGGGCATCCTACAGCTTCTCACCACACACTCAGGTAACTGGGGGAGAGAGAGGCAGGCAAGCAGGCAGCAGTCTCTCCTCCTGGAGACTGCTTCATGGCATCAGTGCAGCTAGATGGGTACACATACTTGTAAGAAAGAGTGAGGGTGGGGACTGGTAGAAAAAGAAATCACTTTTAGCAGATGCATGGGGGTGGGAGGAATGGGCACCTTGAGCAAAGCAGTATGGCCATTTCTCCAATCTCTTCAACAAAATTACTTGAGCAAGGGAACACAATGACCCAAGAATTTGCTGATTTGATCTTGCCTGAGACCAAAGCAGAGCCTAGAGCTATTCCAAAACCACCCACATGGCCCAAATTGGCATCATTCTCACCCTGCTCTCCTCCTCCCCCCCTCCTCAGGCCCCACAGGCTGCCGCCTCCAGGCTACAATCTAAATATATCAGCCAATCAGTGAGCACAAAGTCCCATGTACCCCAAACAGGAAACCAAGGGCCTGGAATGGAAGATGAGTCTTCTTCACTCTGTAGTTTCTCTAATCTGCACCCCTGGATCCTAGAGACCCTGACAAGGTTTTGGTTCATATATGTAGTTTGCTGTTGACTTTTTCCATTTCTTAAAGGACTGGTTCAACTTCCTCACCCTGCATTTGGACAATGCCATAAAAATGACTTTTCAAAGGACTTTCAATGATCTAATCTCGTCTGATCCAAATATTATATTACCATTTGTGAGGGAGGCTGGGGAGTCCTGCTGGTTGGGCAATGAGACAGAAAAATGTCACCTGGACACCTTAGTAATTTCCAAAGTGAGTGGTGGCTACTGAGCAAAAAGTTTCAGGATTGTAAAGAGCACTGGGATAAGGTTAGAAGAGAGCTTGGTTTAGCCCTAAACACTAACATTTATTAGCTCTGGAAGCCTAAACAAGTCAATTAATCATTTAAAGCCAGCCTCAATTTCCTCATCTGTAAAATATGGCTAATAATATCCCACTTCATAGGGTTATTGTAAGGAAAGTACTTTATGAACATTAAAGAATAAGGCAACTGAGTTTGTATCCCAAAGAGATCATCAAAAAGGGGAAAGGACCCATATGTGCAAAAATGTTTGTAGCAGCTCTTTTTTGTAATGGCAAGGAAATGGAAATTGAGTGAATGCCCATCAGTTGGGGAATGACTGAATATATTATGGTATATGAAAGTAATGAAATATCATTGCTCTATAAGAAATGATGAGCAGGCTGATTTCAGAAAAGCCTGGAAAAACTTACATGAACTGATGCTGAGTAAAGTGAGCAGAACCAAGAGAATATTGTACATAGTAACAACAAGATTATATGATGATCAACTTTAATGGATTTGGCTCTTCTCAACAATGTGATGATTCAAGATAAGTCCAATAGATTAAGAATGGAAAATGCTATCCATATTCAGAGAAAGAACTATGTAAATTGAATATGGATCGAAGTGTAGTATTTTAACCTTTTTTTGTTAATTTTTTTCTCATGAAATTCTCTCTTTTGGTCTGATTTTTCTTGTACAACATGACAAATATGGAAATACGTTTAAAAGAATTGCAAACATTTAACCTATATCAGATTACTTGCTGTCTTGAAGAGGGGGGAGATAAAGGAGAAAGAAAGAAAAATTTAGGACACTAAATCTTACCAAAAATGAATGCTGAAAACTATCTTTACATGTATTTGAAAAAATAAAGTACTATTGAAAAATTTTTTTTAAAAAAGGAGGAAAAGGTAAGTTGTGATTCTTCTTCTTCAAAGGATGGAGAAGGGATGAAATGTCTGCTGTGAAGCACCTCATCCAGTTGTGCAAAAAGCAGAAAACTGAAAGGGGACATTGAAAAGTATGTGAAAAAGAGAAGAAAAGGCTAATTTAATTTCCAAAAACAACAAAAATCAAGAAAAGCACACTCTATGGAACCTAAAGGTGATTTGTAAATACAGAAAGAGCTGTAGCTTCTCAGCAGGGACAGTAACTATGCAAATTCCCAAAAAGTGGGGAAAGATATGCCTAAATGGTGGTCTACTGAGCTGATATTCACTCTCAGAATACAAGTCAAGTCTCCTGGTGCTCTCTCCAACTGGGTAGGCACCAGGATTGTTCATTTCTTTGAGATCTCGGCAAACAATGACCAGACCATATGTGAAATGGATTGGAAAGTTGGCTGGTTGTTATACCCTAATTGAATATGCACTTCTATTAATATAATTAAAATTCAGCTAGTTCATTCATTTGTTCCTTCAATAAGCCTTTACTTAGAACTTTCTATGTGCCAGACCGGGGGATAAAAAGACAAAAACAGTATCTGCTTTCAAGGAGTTTACATTCTAATGGAGGAGACAACACAAACACAAATTAAATAAATGCAAAGTAACATGGAGAATGGAAAGAGGAAGCTATTGTTCTATAAATATGAGTTTCCATTCACAAAAGGATTTATTACTTTTAATAGTAAACACAGAATGATACTAATAACAGCTAACTTTTTTTAGTGCTTTAAAATTTATGAATTCTTTCTTTACAATGATGAAGTCAACAATCCTCCCAGGATAGCATCTAGCAGCTTATAGCTTCTCACCACACTCAGGTAACTGGGAGTTAGACAGTGTTATCTTCTTTTTACAGATGAGGAAATGGGGCTCAAAAAGGTTATATGATATAAAAGATAACACAGCCAGTTTTTAGAGACAACAGCTTTTACTACATACCAAGAATATCTTATGCTGATTATGAAAAACTTAAAAACTCTAATCAGAGGGACAGCTAAGTGGTACTGTGGATAGAGCACCAGCGAAATCAGGAGGACTTGAGTTCAGATCTGCTTCAGACACTTAACACTTCCTAGTCTGTATGACTCTGGGCAAGTCACTTAACTCCAATTGCCTCAGCAAAAAAAAATAAAATAAAATAGAAACAAACAAAAACAACTCTAATTGGTGCAACAATCAATCACAGTTCCAGAGGACCATGTTGAAATAAGTTACCTATCCTGATAGAGAGGAGATGGTTTCAAGGCACAGAATGAGGCATACATTTTTGAACATGGCCAATGTGTGAATTTGTTTTGCTGGATTATGCATACTTGGATTTTGTTTCTTTTTTTATACTTAGAAGAGGGAAAGAGAGAAGGGTGAGAAAATAAATGCTTGGTAAGTGAAAAAAGAAAAAGAAAATAAAGTAAAAGTTTAATATCTTTCTATTTATGTGGATGATAGATAGATATAGATGCTGGTAATCACCCCCAAGATACAAGTGACAGAGCTCAGGACAATCCAGAAGATCAGTTACAGCAACCAAGGAGAGAACAGACCAGAAGGATAGTTAAGATAGTAACTACTACTTACATTCTATAAAGTTTTAAGTGCTTCTGTCTCCATAATCCCAAAGCAAAAATGAAAGGATTACTGTTTTCTTATTTCCCAAAGGAAGAAATTGATCATTGAAGAGTTGAAATGACTTGCCTAAGGACAACTAATAAATGTCAGAAGCTGGACTCACATCCAGGTCTCTTCACTCCAAGACCAGTGCTTTTGACACTATACCACACTGTCTCTTCTATTTGTATCTGTATGGAAGATTGCAGGAAGGCCAAACAGATTTTGCCTTACCCTAAACCCTACCTGATGATGCTCCCCCTCCATGATGGCTGGAAGACCTGATCCAAGGAGGCGGGAGCTCACCTGGTAGCCTTCTTTCTTCACACACTCACCATGACCAAAAGCCAACAGAAAGATCCCAGTTCTCCCACTCCCCTCCCCAAAGACAGAGCTGACAGTATGATCCCTACCTTCCTCAGCATCATTCCTTAAGGAAGCTTCAAGCAAAGCCACACTGGCCTCAAAGGACACTTTCTTTCTGCTGGCAGTGCTTCTTTTCTTCTCATGTTTCCGCTTGCGGTGTTGCAGCTCTTTCTCATACTGGGCCCATTTCTTCAGCTGCTGGGCTCGGCGTTTCTGGGCCGCCCGCAGTCTCTCCAAGGTGGGCACCTTCTCCAGGAGCTGAAGCTCAGTCAGGAGGTCCACGTGGTTGGCCATCATGTCTCCCCCTATAGAACAGAGCTCTGTGGCCCCTGGGCTCTGTAGGGCTAACATGGTGGTATCCCACGAGCCAGGGGAAAAGGGGTCCTCCTGCTGGTCTTCTGCAACATGGTGGGAACCTGCAGAGGTGGAGAAAGAGAAATGGACATGATTATATAGAGCAAGGACAACCAGTAATTCCCAAAGGCTTTCCACTGGTAACAACCTTCTAGTGGTAACAACTGGGAACTCACACAGAACTGTTTTTTCTTTAACCTCTGTGATACAAAAACAACTCACATTTCAATAGTATTTATGCTTTACAAAGTTCCTTCCTCATGACAAATAGTACAAGTATTCTTATTTCATTTTACAGGTGATAAAACTGACATTAAGAGAGTGCCCAAATCACCTACCAAGCATTAGAGTCAAGATTTGAAGACAGTTTCTTTGTCCCTAAGCTATGCTCTTTCCTCTCAGACTCTAGGCTCATGAAAACTCCAGTTCTCTTGATTTCAAGTTGAATACTCTTTTCATTCTGTCCTACTCCCTCTCCAAAGCACAAATTATATGTTCAAATTATCTGTATGTAACTATGTAACTATATATGTTTGGAACTATAAACTCCAAGGAGGACAGGGACCTTGTTTTAGCCAAACTGTATCATCTCCCAGCACTTAGCATAGTTAGTGCTGTAGCAACTGTTGAATTGAATGTCTTAGAAAAAGCTAACCAGATAATATGGCTGCTACCAAATAAACAAATGAACAAACAAACAAATAAATAAAATTTAACTCTATCTCAGGCTGCATTAAGAAAAGCACATGTCCAGATTATTGGAAGACATAGTTTCTATGGATGGTATCATGAGCAGACCATTTATAGACTACTGTGTCTGACTCTGGGCATCTAACTTTGGAAGAAACAAAAATAAATTAAGGTCAGTCTAGAAGAAGACACCTAGGATTAGAGATGTCTGGAAATCATGTCCTAAGGAACTTAAAAGAACTAA
Organism: Myrmecobius fasciatus; assembly: GCA_023553655.1. Lineage (NCBI taxonomy): Eukaryota > Metazoa > Chordata > Mammalia > Dasyuromorphia > Myrmecobiidae > Myrmecobius > Myrmecobius fasciatus. The sequence goes on from JAJPUD010000146.1 coordinate 71,265, forward strand.
GAATGTTCACCTTGAAGAAGAGAAGACGGAGAAAGAAGAGTGTACATGATCACTGTTTACAACTATGAAAGTTCTTTTCTTAACTGGCTTTCAAGGGTAGAACTAGAAATAATAGGGGCAAGGTACATGGAGACAAATGTCAGCTTGCTATGAAGAATTTTCTAACAATTAGAGCTGGAAAAACATGGAACAATCATAGGATCATAAATCTGAAGTAGAAAGAGATCTTGGAAATCTCAAATCAAACCCCCTCATTTTACATATAAGGAAACCCCACAGGTAAAGGGATTTCATAAAGTCATACAATTAATAAATATCTGGTGTAGGGATTGGAATTCAGAGCTTCCTAATTCTAAGCCCAGTGCTTTATCCATGCTGCCTTTTAATAAGAATGAGTAGGTTGTCTCAAGAACTTGAAGAATTCAAGATACTGAATGTCAAACTGCTGGAGATATTGTAGAAGGGAGATGATAAGATGAATCATATGAACTTTCTAGTCCCATCCCACTTTGGGATTCTGTATATCTATGTGGGTAACATTATGGACTCAGGAAAATGTAGGTTCAAATATCACTTCTGGGCCTCAGTTTTCTCATTTGTCAAATGGGGATAATGAGAGGTTATTATTATAGTTGGTTAAGCCACATTGGTCTGTTGTGATGTCAAACTCAAATAGAGATGGGGCCAATAAATGATACAAAAGGAACCCTGCAGTTCCACAATGACACAGAAAATATAACATTGTCTATATTTCATACTTTATTTATAGGGGATTTGGGTTAAATGTTCAACCATATATGTTGTTATTATTGTTGTGTACAGGCAGAAAAGTATGAGGGACACTAAGGAGAAAGTGATAATTGCTTGAGCCCATAAGGAACTCATATTTTTCAAAGTGTTCATATCATGAGATTCTCATAAGGAAAGCAACATAAGTATTATGCCTGTTTGAGAGATAAGAAAATTGAGATAAACCCCCCCAAGTCTTCCCACACTGAACTTCAAGGTTAGAAGATTGATTGAAATTCCAGATCTACTATTTGCTAGTTGAGCAAGTGAATTCATCTCTCTAGATCTCATTTTCCTTCTCTATAAAAGATGGGGGTTGATTCAAGTATTCTTTATGGTATTTTATTTTTCCAAATACATGTAATTACAATTAGATGTAATCCCAATTACATGTAAAGATAGTTTTCAACATTCATTTTTGTAAGATTTTTGAGTTCCAAATTTTTTCCCCCTCTCTCCCTTACCTCCCTCGGCCCCAAGACAGCAAGCAATCTAATATGGGTTATACAATTATGGTACAATCAACTATGGTTTCTTCCAATTCTGATTTTCTCCCACCTTTGATCTCAGTGCCTTGCCTGAGCTCATAAAGTGGTAGAACCTGAAGTAGATTCCAGGTCTTTGAGTGCCCAGTTAGATCCTCCTCCTCAGGCCTCAGGGTATCTGTCCAACCACAAAGAAAAACAGAAGCAAAGAAAAAAACTCTGAGAATTTTATTGCATACATCTGGATTCCAGTTCTTACCTAGGAAGTGTCTCTCCCTTGGCCTATATAATCAGACTCCCAAGGGACTTAAGGAAAGTTAAGATATACCCTCAAAGAAAATGGAAGACACAACTTCCTAAGAGAAAATGAAAGTGGGCGAAGGCTTCTCTCTTCTCTGACTTTGCTGAGACTCATTAGTATATCTTGGGTGATGAGCTCTGTCCCTTGTCAGATGGCCTAATTTCTTCCAAATACTCAAAAAGAAAAAAATGCAGACACATTTTTCTACCCGAATGTGAAAACCCCATTGGTTTAATTAAGGAACAGAGTAAAACTCAAGATGTTATTTCCCCCAGTGATAAGGCAACAAAGTAGTTTAGAAACCCTGATTTTTATCTCTCTCCGCCTCATCCCTCTCTGTTGTCATAAGGCCAGTGCTTCCTGACAGGTCCAATATCTGTCAGAAGTAACATAGTATGTGGAGACAAGGCTGTGGCAAAGCATGCAATAGCAGCAGCTCCAGGTCTCTTGTATTTTCCCAGAAATATACACAGGTCTGAGGAGCTGAGGCTGGGAACAGATGACTTCACATTCATTCATTCATTAAACAAGCATTTATTTAATATCAGGTATTTAGCTAGGTATTAAAATACAAAGTAAAGTCCCTGCCCTCAAGAAGCTTACATTCTATGAGGAGGAAACAACATAAACATAGAAAAATAAGCACAAAATATACCTAAAATAATTTCAGTGTAAGAGGAATTGAGTGATTGGGAGGCTCCTTCAGGAGTACACATAGCCTTGAAGGAAGGGAGTTTACAAAGTAGAGATGAGAAGGGAGCATAGTCCAGGCTTGTGGAACCTGGGTGAGACACATAAATAGGAAATAAAGTATCATGTATCAGGAATAATAAAGAGGCCAAGAAGTGTGCATAGAAAAGACATGAAAGTGAACCACTATGCTTGGGAAAGTAGGTTGGAGCCAGATTGTAAAAGTTTTTAAATGCCAAAAAAAAAAAAAAAAAAAAAAGGAAATGAATCTTAGAGAGAATAGGGAGCAACGGGGCCTTCTTGAGCAAGCAGGAGAAAGATTGTGCTTTGGACTTTTCAGGATCTTTTCTCTAAGTTAATCAGTGAAAAGAAGTGGAGAATAATAGATATGATATAGCACCTAGATCATGAAGCCTGGTTTTCAAGTCTAAATCCAGATATTTTATATCTGTCTGACCCTTGGCAAATCACTTAAAACTCTCAGAATCGGTTTCCTCATCACAAAATGAGGATAATAATTAATAGGAACAGTTAGCATTTATGTGGTGATTTAAAGTTTTGTTGTTGATTCAATCATGTCTAAGTCTCAGATGAAGAAATTAAAACTATTTCTAGTCATATGAAAAGGTACTCTAAATCACTATTGATTGGAGAAATGCAAATTAAGACAACTCTGAGATACCACTACACACCTGTCAGATTGGCTAAAATGACAGGAAAAGATAACGATGAATGTTGGAGGGGATGTGGGAAAACTGGGACACTGATACATTGTTGGTGGAACTGTGAATGAATCTAACCATTCTGAAGAGCAATTTGAAACTGTTCAAAAAATTATCAAACTGTGCATACCCTTTGATCCAGCAGTGTTTCTACTGGGTCTATATCCCAAAGAGATCTTAAAGGAGGGAAAGGGACCCA
>JAJPUD010000146.1:79613-176111 GCA_023553655.1 Myrmecobius fasciatus
AAGAAATGACCAGCAAGATCATTTCAGAGAGGCCTGGAGAGACTTGCTTGAACTGATGCTGAGTGAAATGAGCAGAACCAGGAGATCATTATACACAGCAACAAGACTATAAGATGATCAATTCTGATGGACATAGCTCTCTTCAACAATGAAATGTTTCAAACCAGTTCCAATCATTCAGTGAAGAAAGCCATAAACACCCAGAGAAAGGAATATGAAATGTGGACCACAACATAACATTTTCATGCTCTCTATTGATGTTTGTTTGCATTAGGTTTCCTTTCTCAGGTTTTTTTTTTCTTGTAGATATGATTTTTCTTGCACAGCAAGATAAGTGTGGAAATATGTGTACATATATTCGACTTGTCAAGTATTTTAACATAATTAACATGTAGTGGACTTCCTGCCATCTAGGGGAAGGGAGGGGACTGGGGGGAAAAATTTGTAATGGGGTCAATGTTGAAGAACTACCCATACATATGTTTTGCAAAGCTTTAAAAAAAGAAACAAACAAAAAAAAGTTGATGCTGTCAAAATAAAATGCTAAGAATTTAATTTTTTTCCCTTAAAATACTCCTGATTCCCAACAATATTGGCAGCAGTATGGAGGAAGTGCCTTAAACATTTCCACTTCATGCTTCCTGCAACATTTAGCACAACAGAGAATCTAAAAAACAAACATGAGCACCCCACCCTCTTCCCTTCTCCTTAGCCTTCATCTTGGACTCACTTTCTCTCTTAAAGGGATTTTAGAAGATTCCACCCACCATCCCAACACACATTCTCTCTCTCTTCGTCCATCTCTCTCTCTCCTTTTCTCTTTCTCTTCCTCCCTCCCTCCCGCTCCTTCCCTCTCTTCTTTTCTCTCTCTTTTTCTCTCTTTCTCTGCCCCCCTCTTTCCCCTTCTTGAAACTTGAAACATACACATACTTCTTAGCAAACCAGTATAGCTACTGAGCAGAAAATTAGCATTTTAGTGATGCATATGACACATTCTAGGTTACTTTGCTGTGTAGCAAGTCTGAGTTAGGAATTAACTGACTTAGAAGGGAGAGAAAATTCTTCTGCCTTTAATCACTACAACATTTAATGCAATGATGGATCATGAGATGGCAGAAGTGAGGCAAACTATGATACTCTTCCATCTAAAAATCCCTAAAATTATCTAGGGAATTAAGGTATTTGATTTATGTTGCATCCAGTTACTGCATTCTGTTTGTTACAGTTATTTTAAATAGTCTGGCTTTGTCTGAAGGAGTAGAGTTATGACAGAAAAATGGGAAAGCAGGCAGTGAGGATCTTGAACATCAAGCACAATGCAAACTAAACCCTGGTTGCCAGGACCTTTCATTCTTTATTGAGTAATTTCAGAAGAAAACTGGAGATTTTGTAAACCTGAGGAATTATACCTGTAACGATGCAGAGATGGAAGGCATTGGTAACATTTGTCAACATTGGTTAAGATTCCATCTCAGAAACTGGACAGATAGTTTTTGCATCTACTCAGAGAAAGTGTAAGTGCTCACTGATAGCAAAGCTCTTTAAACTGTGGGAGTAGTGAAAAATTTGGCAACAATAAAAAGGTTTCTGAATGTGACAACCAAAAATTAGTGCAAAATCAAATGTGTAATGAATCCGAGGTGCTGCCAGAAACACCTCAGCTCAGATTCGAGCTGGGGTCATATAAAAATTTCTCAGGTAAAAAAGGACCTGGGGTGAAAAAGTTTAAGAAGTATTGGTTTATGGAACTTCCTTGTATTCAATTCTGAGTACCCCATTTCTAGATAGACATTGACCATTTGGAGAGTGTCCCAAAGAGGATCATCATGATGATGAGGGGAATGGAGAACAAGTAATTCACATATCATTTGAAGGAAATGGGGGTGGCCTTCTTGGCTTCCTAAATCTCAACTAAAATCCTATCTTTTTTTCTGGAAGTCTTCCCCAATCTCTTTCAATTCTAATGCCTTCTTTCTGTTAATTATTTCCTAGTCATCCTATATATAGCTTGCCTTTTATATTTGTTTGCATGTTGTCTCTCTTTCCCATTATATTGTAAGTTCCTTGAGAATAAGAATTGTCTTTTGTCTCCTCTTATATTTACTGAGCTTAGCACATAGTAGGTGCTTACTTAATGAATGATTGATTGAAAAGAAGACATGAATGCTGTCATTAGATATTTAAAGAGCTCTTTAGAAGAGAAAAGTAAAACAACTTGTTCTGCTTGGCCTTAATGGACAAAACTAGGAACAGCGGGTGGAATATACAAGGAGACAAATTCAGGCTCCATGTTATGAAAATCTTGCTAACAATTTGAGCCATCCAAAAGTAGAATGGGTTTATTCAAGAGGTAGTCAATGCTTTAACAAATGTCTATTAAAACCACTGGAGCTCTTCAAAACAAATCTGGATTTTACAGGGATATTGTAACTAGAATTCCTGTTTACATAGAGAAGGGACTAGATGTTATCTGGATGTCCCTTCTAGGGGGAAGGGAAATGGAAGGGAATAAGCTTTTATTAAGTGTCTACTGAGTGCCAGGTATTGTGTTGAGTGCTTTTTTTCTTAACAAGTATTACCTAATGTGATCTTCACAACAACCTAGAAAGTAGGGGCTATTATTACTGCTATTGCTATTATTATACCCATTTTACAATTGAGGAAACTGAGACACAAGTTGAGTTACTTTCCCCAGGGTCACAAAGTTAGTAACTAAGGACTGATTTAAACTCAAGTCTTCCTGATTCCAACCCAGTGTTCAATCCATTCATTGCACTATTAGCTCTTTTTGCTCTGTGATTCTGTGACTCTGTATGAAAAAAGTTCTTAATGCAACTATGGTCACTGTCAGGACCAAAATGTGCTCCCCTTTCTGTTTATTCTCCTCTGCTCCCTTCCTTTACCTCTTTCCTCCTTTCTCCCTCCTTTGCCTGTGCCTAAAACTTTCTCCTAGTTGCCATCTCTTCCCACCCTACTTCTACCTTGTCATAGACTCAAAATCTGGTGCTCTTTCCACAAACCTTAAGTATGTTCCCATTTGATTCAAAACATGTCATATTAAGGTCATTCAGCATCCACAAAACCAGAGGGTCTCTCTAACTCATGTCCTTCCATCCTTCTCTATATATCTCTGCAAAAGCCCAAGAGAAACTTTCATGTCTACCATAGTAATGGAGGCCAAGGAAGAATGAAAAGCTATCAGAATGGATGCTATCCTTAGCCTCTTCCTGGGTCTTTCTCTGTTATCAGAAAAAATAAGCACATGGATACTCTCCCCAAGACGCAGTAATTAGTGAAGACTTTGGTTAGAATAAAGGAGATGAACATGAATGCAAGGTCTTTGCAAAGCCCAAAACAATAGCAAGAATACACTCCACTTTCAGAATTAAAGATACATCTTCAGAAGAGAAAATACTCAAAGATGGAATTAAAAGGAATAAATGTGTAAATCTTGCATTTGAGGTTCAAAAAAGTTAGTGGTACAAGTACAGATGGGAGGTCTATGAGTGGAAAATGATATTTTGAGATCTTTGAAGGCAAAGAACCAAGAATTCTCTTACAGCTCAGTGAAGATGGAGAGAGTCCAGCTGGTCACTTCTGTACTATAATCCCTGAGAAATGAGCTTTAACCCCTGAAGTAGTATTGTTTATTAAGCCTATTCACTTCATTGCCCTTGGAAGAGACTGTGCTTGTCCAGAAAAGTTCATGTTGGCCTTTGTAGTTCCATCTAAGGCTCTGGGGACTTGCTGATCAAATTTCCAGTATTTGATAGTCTCCCAATGACTTTTGGCATTAACCCCAAACCTGTTACCATGAATCCTACATTGAAGTTCAAAAAAATCAATAGGATGGATAGAAAACCATTCTGGCAGAAGTTCTAGGGGTTTAAGTCAACTAGATACCTGATATGGGCAAACTGGGGCTTCACATTAACTCTCTGTTCTTGTCAAGTCACTTCTCTCTACCTGAAAAATAAAGGAGTTAAACAAGATACTCGCTAAAACTCCTGATTCTCATAGTCTATGAATTCATGAAGGGGCTTCTCTGCAAATGATTGTCAGAAAGGCTGTGGGGGGACTCCAATATAGGATGAAAAGTTAAATAACATGATTTCTAATATCCCTTCCAACTCCAAGATTCTTATTACCTTAAGGGGAAAGATGGAAGCCTGTAAAGGTTAGTCAAAGACTCAAAAAAAAATTGGAATAGAACTAGAAGAACTAGAAGAGACTTAGAGGTCTTTCATTCCAAACCTCTAGTTTGACTGATATCCAGAGAGACCAAAGTCCCATAGGTAAATTGATTGGAAAATCCAGGGTTCAAAGTTAGGGCCCCTGGTTCTAAATCCAAATGTATATTTCATTGAATGATTCCACCAATTAACAGATGCTACAGTCTTACCAGATGGAATTCTCTCCCTATTTATTTTTGCTATATGTTAATATGTAGAGAGAATCTGTATGGTAGAGCAGGAAGAGCAATGGATTTGGAGTCTAAGGTTTGAATCCCAGCTCAGCCCCTTGTTATTGTAAGGGCTTGGCCTTTCTGGGCTTCAGTTTCCTCCTTCGATTGTTTTAGGTGTAAAACAAAGATGTTGGACAAGGTGATCTCTAAGGCCCCAACAGCTTAAATCTGAGGAATCTGGGAACAGTAACAAGAAAAGCAATCGAGAGACCCATGGCCAAGAGATCAGTGCTGAAAGGTTTGTGTTTATGAGTATCCTTCATGCCAAGGTGGACCCAAGAACAGGAGTGGAGATATCTATGTCTAGTGAACCACAGAAGGTGTGTCAGGGGTACACAAAGACTTCTGAGATCTTTGCTAATGATTTTTCTCTCACTTTTCTTGCAAAGACTAATTATGGAGCTAACCAGCCAATCTGCCTTCCAAATAAAGCTTATGTAATAACTAAACACAGGGAAATGAGAATCAGATTACCCAGTTTTTTCAGAGGAAGGAATGGTCCCACCTCCTCCCTTGAGGCAGCAAAGAGAGAAAACAGCCAGAGTCCTTTAAGCCCTAGGAACCAGTTTCCAAAGAAAGTCCCATCAATGGCCCTTTAAATCCCCAAGGTTTAAAGGGCTTATTAAACAAGGGAAGGTTGCACAATGACCAGGAATGGGGATGTTTATGGAAATGAGTAGGGTATAGCAGTCATGAATCTCTGGGTTCCCTGACTTAGGCTGGATTAAACTTAATCAATAAGTATTTATTATACATCTATTATATGTCAAACACTGAGCTATACCCAAAGAAAAAAAGACAAAAGAGACCTTAGCCTAAAAAAGGGTACATATATAGATTAGGTATCTAGTCAGTCAATAAGTATTTAAGTGCCCACTATCTACAGGAACTGTGCTAAATAATGGGGATACAAAGAAAGGCAAAAAATAATCCCTGATACCAAGGAACTCAATTAACATAGAGTTATCAAAACATCTTAAAAATTCATGACACCACCCCATCCTCCACCCCCCAAACTCTATACATAACACCTAGGTTTAGAAGCCCTGCTGGTCCAATTGGCTAATTTTCTAGATGAAACCTACAGAGATTCATTAACTTTTCTAAGGTCACAGAGGTGGTGCTTTAAAGTTTAAACAGAAGTTTTAACAAAATGTTACCAAACACAGGATTCCTTGAAGTCTAACTTTGGTAAATAGATAAGAATGGTTTATAATTAGGAGACCAATTACTCACTTGTCAATAGATGTTTGAGAATAGTGTGTTTACTTAAGAATTTTAAACATCTCTCTAGGATATTGTTTAAGATGTTTGTATCTATTATCATGATATCTAACAAAAAATAGTTTTCTGAGTAATGGTAAACTTCAGGCAAAGACCTAGCTGAATAATAAATTCCTTCAACTTCCTGGCTAAATCATAACAAATTCCAAATTAGTGGACTGCATGAGCTCCCTTGAAATCAAGGTCTGCCTTTTGCCTTTCTGTATAATCCCAGTGTTTAGCACAGTATCTGGAACATTAGGTGCTTAATAAATACTTGTCGAATTGATTGAATGACTTTACATATAGGACCATCTATCTCATCCATAGAAGGATGGAGAGGCTTTTTTGGTTTTACTTTTTTAAAGTCACAGAAATACACCGAAATGTTTTACTAAGATGCAGGGTGATTTCTGATTAGGGAAAGACTATATATAAGCTTTTGAAGAATTGGAGAATGGAAGGTTATTATCTAGCAGGATTAAGATACAATTTGGAGTTTTATATTGGGCAAAACTTATATGGAATTTTCAAAAAACTAAGTAATTCTTATTTATCCTGTTTAACAATATAACTGTTTTTGTACTCGTCTATTGGCTTCCTGATTCCGTCAATGACAACCTTTAGATTATATATATATATATAGATTGTTGTCTGTATGTTCTCTCCCCCTTTAGAATGTGAGGAATTGAGGGCTAGGACCATTGGGATGGCAGGTGAGAGGAGATCAATGGGTTTAGTACAGAACCAAGCACATACTCTTAAATTCAACTACTTAATAAGTTCAGTGATTGACTAATATTCCCCTTGATTATCCAAGGAAAGTCATTAACAAAAACAAAAACCAGGAGAAAGGCAGTAAGATCAGATGGAACACCCTGAGCCTCCTACTAAGTTTTCTGTATTTGGTGAAAGAAAATCTTCTAGGTACAAGGCAGAAGAGAAGGGTCATACTATCATGACTGGCTGATACTTCTCATCAAGGTTGTGATTCCAATTGGCATTCCAGGTGTGAAGAGATGATTCTGGGATTAGGGAACAAAATGGTTATAAGTGGAGTTCTTGCTCATGTTTACAATAAAACTAAAGAGTTATAGGACAGAGTGACCAATTCCTTGTAGCAAACCCACCAAATGAAGCTACAAGAGTTTAGGATTCATTGAACAACAGCAATAGAGAGGAAATACACACAATATGAGAATGGATTTTCAAAGCCAGAAAAAGCATAAAGAAATACTAAGAATTTCAGATGAGATAATGCACATGAATCACTTTACAAACACCAGAATCAGTCAATTAACATTTAAGTGCCTACTATGTGCCAGATACTGTGCTAAGCACTAGAAATAAGAAACTAAAGTTAGTTACTATGTTACTATGATATTAGTAAATCAGTTACTATGTTCAGAGGACTAGAAATATTTGGAAGCTAATGACTCCAGGAGACAAGAAATGATAAAAACAGTCAAAAGAAAGAAAAAAAATAGAAGAAAATGTGAAATACCTCATTGTCAGCTTAGTTTCAAAATGATATGAGGAACTAGAGCCCCAGAGCACAAACTTGGGATGGCACCATGGTCATTTTGCTTCATTACTTCTAGCATTTGCTCTCTGTTCTCTTCTCCATTGCCACCAGAATAGTGTAATAAATTTTCATTATCATATACCAAAATGTTGCAATAATCTCCCAAAAGGTCTTCCCACTTCTGCTGCTCCCCCTTTAATCTCTATTTCATATCACTGTCAGGATAATCTTTCTTTCTTTCTTTTTTGCTGAGGCAATTGGGGTTAAGTGACTTGCCCAGGGTCACACAGCTAGGAAATGTTAAATGTCTGAGACCAGATTTGAACTCAGGTCCTCCTGACTTCAGGGTTGGTGCTCTATCCACTGTGCCACTTAATTGCCCCAGGATAATCTTTCTTATATGTTAAACTTGCAAATCACATCTCTCTTCAAAATCTTCAGTGGGTCTGTCCCTCTTGCTTCCCAAGTAAAGTTCAAAGTCTTCTGCCTGGCATCCAAGGCCCACTTCAATTTGGCACTATTCTACCCTTCCAGTTTTAACTAATATTACTCTTTTGCACATATTTTGCACTCTGGCCAACTACGCTACTAACATCCCTCCAGTATTACCATGGGTCCCTCATTTTTATGCCTTAGATTTTCACATTCCCTCCAGCTGAAATAGTCTCCCTCCAACCTCACATCTCTTCACCAGCTGAATTCCTAATATCCTTTGATGGTTCTACTGTGTTCAAACAGGGAAGGCACAGAAGTCACAGAGCTGGAAGGACCCTTGTAGATTCCCTACTCCAATATCATCTTTTTTTTTTTTTTTTTTTGCTTTTTGCTGAGGCAATTGGGGTTAAGTGACTTTGCCCAGGGTCACACAGCTAGGAAGTGTCTGAGACCAGATTTGAACTCAGGTCTTCCTGACTTCAAGGCTGGTGCTCTAACCACTGCGCCACCTAGCTGCCCCTCCAATATCATCTTAAAGATGAAAAGACTAATATCCTGAAAAACCCAATGATTCATCCAACTTCACTTCAATAGAGGGCAACAGGGTTTGGACTGGAAACCAAGTCTCAAGACTCCATTCCAGCCTTCTTTCCCCATGACTGCATTGCTTCTAGAGTATCACAGCACACTCTTTTGCATACCTCTATGATTCATTTATTATATAGCATTGTATAGTATTGTGTGTTTCTGTGGGTTACATCAAAGCTCAGAGCAAAAGCTGCCTCTCAAATGAGGCTCTTCCAGGAGTCAATGTCCCTTCCCCATTACCTTGTATTTATTTTATAAAAATTTTGTTTGTGCTTGTTCAAATGAATGAAAGAGGGAAAGCATTAATTAAGCACTTAAAATAGATTGATTGACTCAACTACAAATCCCATAGAAAGGTCCAGTGGTCAAAGATAAATAGAAGGATTAGATAGATATAGTCATATTGATATATAAATATATAGACACATATATGCATATACACATGAACAAATATACATGTATGTATATGTACCTATACAACACAAAGGAGACAATATACATAAAAGGCTTCATCTAAAAAGAGGTAGTGGCAGATAGATAGCTAGATGATAGATAAACACATATACATTCATATGCACACACATCCACATATGCAACATATATAGATGTTCACAAGTCAGAAAGGCATACGAGTATATACACATATGTATATATGCACACACTCATACATACATGTGTTTGTGTGCATATATAAACATACATATATAATATATTCACATATAAGATGTTTGAGGGAAAAGGCTGTTTCATTTATGCTTTTGTATCCTCAGGGCCTAGGACAAATAAGACACTTGATAAACAATTGTTGATTGATTGATTATAATTATCAATATTTGTGTCTAACTCCCTGCTAAACAGGAAGCTCCCTTAGGATCATATCTTATCTAAATTTTGTATCACCCTCTCCTTCAACTTCTCACCCTACTATCCAGCAAAGTGTTCTGCATACAATAGGAGCTTAATAAATAACTGTGGAATTAATTCTTTAAGTTGCAAGCCAAATAAATAACCAATAGCAGTAACATCCCTAAAAGGTTAAATATAAATGAGATGATAACCAGCTTTCTTCCCTTAACAGATCCATTCTGTGCTCCATCAGAGAAACTCTTTGACCACCCCTACCTACAGCCCTGAGGCTTCTTGGAGTGTTACAGGTGAAAAGGAGGGTCAACTTGCAGAAAACTAGCATCTATACAAAACATGTTACAAATAGTTGCCTCCTTTCCTTGGATGCCTACTGAAGTTTGAATGAAGGAAACTGCCTGATCATCTTACAACCAAAGCCCAACAAAAAAATCTCTGATCTGCTAAACTCAAAGTTTTAAATGGTTTATTTACATTTACACTTCTATTAAAAGAAACCAATACAATAAACTGTGAAAGGGCCTTCATCCTGTGCCCTCTCTCCCCATCCTGTCCTTTGTAACTTGGGTATAAGGCTACAGTGTTTTTTGTGAGCAGCCAGAGCCCCAACTTCTCTCTCAGGGGCTTTTCTGAAAAAATATCAGCCTCCCTGAGAAAACCCATCTCTTCTTCCCACAGGGAAAGTAGCTGCTGCCAGTGAGTTTGGGGGAGATGTCATACTGCTGCTAGGCTCATTAATCTGCGCCTATCACATTGCTGCAAATGTCAATGGAAAAAAAAAAAGCCATTCAATGTGTTTCCTTAATTCTAACCAAAAGGGAAAAAAAACAGGAAGCTTATAAAAGTGGCACCCCTGGTCCCCTCCCAGTGTGCTTCCCTCTCCATCTCCCCACCCCACCCCCATCAACCCTCAAAGTTCCAGATAAAAATGGATATTATGTCCTACACATGTTATGTTCAGTACGGATTTAATCATCTAGAATCAGAAAACTTTTCTTCCCAAAATACTCACTTATGAAGAAAAGTAATATATTTGACCTAAATTATTCAGAGCGGCTGGGTAAACCAGATGAAATTCATCAATCAAACTTCAGGTTTCCATGCCCTTCCTGGGTCAATCCTCATCCTTTATCCCCAGTCTCTAAAAAATTCAGCCATAACCCTAGAGCTACAGATTAGGACCAAGTCAGTAGCTGACCTATAAGTAGCCAGGTATTAGTATTGGGGTCCTCTTCCCAGCTTCCCTAATACTATGAAGAGAGATGGAACTGGATTTCATCGACATAAGGAATTTCCTTAATTCTGATGGACATGGTTCTCTTCAGCAATGATGTAATTCAAACCAGTTCCTATTGTTCAGCTATGAAGATAGTCATATACATCCAGAGAGAGGCCTGAGGGAACTGAGTGTGGATCACAACACAGCATTTTAATGCTTTCTGTGAATATTTGCTTGCATTTTGTTTTCCTTCTTAGGTTGTTTTGTTTTGTTTTTCTCTTTCTAGATCTGATTTTTTTTGTGCAGTAAGATAACTGTATAGATATGTGTATATATATTGGATTTGTCATATATTTTAATATATTTAACATGTATTAGACTACCTGTCATCTAGGGGTGGAAGTGGGGGTGGGGGGAAAAATTTGGAACAACAAAAAATTTTGCAAAGGTCAATATAGAAAGATCACTCGTATATTCTGTAAATAAAAAGCTTTAATTAAAAGGGGAAAAAAAAGACATAAGGAATTTCCAGAAAGTTCTCCCTATCAAAATAGGTCAGCATCTTAACAATCTTAGAACATTGAGACTAAGTGACTTGTCCATGGTCCCATTGCCAGTATTTGCCAGAGGCAAAATTTGAACCCAAGTTCTTGATTTCAAGACCAGTTCTTTATCCATCCATATACCAAGCTATTTCTCTCTTCCTCTAGGACAAAGGGGAGCTAAAAGAAGTCTTTTTTCTCTAAATTATATAAGCAGATCTTCATAAGACCTTAAATAACCCAAGCAAAATTTATCAAAACCATGTTTCCAGCCTTGCCTCCAGAGTCTGTCCATGGGCCTGCTCTCCCTGTCCATATAGTTCATTAATTGCTGGAGATATTTGGAAAAATGAAATATTTTTATTTTTAAAAATTGGTGATGATAACTTCCAAGGAGGAGGTCAGGGCTCCTTTGTTGCTGCCTAACACATTAGGGAGAATTCCAGTGGCCAGAACAGATAAACTGGATTTGCCCACCAGGAGCTCTTGCAGGGATACAACTCCACTCTATTTGATCCTGATTTGATCATCCCCCAGGCCAGAGCAAAGGGAATGGGGTCACGCTGCATTCTAACAGAACTGGACTACCAACTATTCCCTCTACATAATACTATATTCCATCTCTTGTCCAAATGTATGGGTCTGACCAATTCACTCCTTTGCCCAAGAAATTTCAGTGACCTCCACTTATTTTTAGGTAAAGTACAACTTTAGATAAAATATGAAACTCCTCTAGATTTTAAAGCACTTAGCAATCTAGTTTCATTTTATCTTTTCAATTTATTACACATTTCTCTCCAGTTAAATTGAACTGCTTTATGTTCTTCATATATAATATTCCATCTTCCATCTCTGGAAATTTTTCCCTTAAGCTTTTAAGCAGACTATCTCCCATGCCAATAATTCACTCTTCTTATCTCCAACTCCTAGAATTCCTAGCTTTTTTCAATACTCAGTTTAAATGCCAATTCCTACCAGAAGCCTATGCAGAATCTGCCTTCAGAAATTATATATATGTATATAATATAAATTCAGAAATTATTAAAAATAAATAGATGAAAAGAGAAAAAATTGATTTCATTTTTCTACAAAGATCAAAAATAAAATCCTCTTTGGATTTTTAAAAATCATTTATAACCGTCCCCTCCTCACATACACACACACACACACCATTCAGTCTAGTAACACAAGTCTTATTGCCACACACACAATACTCCATCTCCCAAATTCATGTATTTTCATTGGTTGTCCCTCGAGCCCAGAATTCTCTCCATTTTCATTTCCATCTGTTAGCCTCTCTGGCTTCTTTCAAGTCTAGCTAAAACTCCACTTTTTATTAAAAAGCTTTCCCAGATCTTCCTTAATTCTAGTCTTTCCCCTCAGTCGATTACACACACATATATATATATACATACACATATATGTATATTATTTACATATATAATAAAATTTATATAATCTTTTATTATACACACGACTATAAGTATATATGCTTGTGTATACATATGTGTGTATGTATATCTGTATGTTGACTCCCCATTAGACTATGAGTTCTTTGAGAACAAGGATTGTCTTTTTCCTCTTTCTACAGTGCCTGGCACATATTAGGCACTTAATGAATGTTTATTAACTAACTGAATCTTACCCTGAAATCTTTCAGCCAAAGGAATCACAACCAATGATGATAACTCACATTTATATGATACTTGAAAAGCATCAAAGAGCTTTTTTCACAATAGTCCAATATAGATCATTCCAGTATTATGATCCCTACCTTTCTCAGAGGAAACAGACTTGATGAGATTAAGTGACTTCCCTACAGTTTTGGAGGAAATTTTGTGGGATATAAAAGCAAAAAAATTTTCAATAAAATTTATTTATAAAAAAACAAATGTTAGAACAGCTAGATGGTACATAGAGTACCGACTGTTGTCAAGAGGACCTAAGTTTAAATTTGGCAGCACACTTTCTAGCTGTGTGTTTTGTTAACTTAATTTTTTTTAGGTTATACATGTACATTCATTTTTAATTCCTGTAATCTTTCTACTATATCTCCTCCCTCTACCTGACTCATGCTGGCTCACACCCTCACAGGCCCAAAACAAGCCCTGTTGACCCCTCCACAGAAACTCCTAGGAGCAGAATTCACCTGTCGTTCCTATTCCTAGAAGGTTTCAGATCTGAGAGAAGGGAAGGGTAAGCCACAGGAGCTTTCTAAATAAGCCACAACACACCAAAAGGGAGGAGCTTCTGAAGGGTGAAACCTCTTGGGAAGAAACGTCTGGCTATCATAAGCATATAATTAGCAACGAAATCTGGTTATCAAAGAATAATAATGCTGACCCTTTGCCTGAGTACCAAGCAGGGAAAAGAGGCTGACAAAAGAGAGAATGCAGAATGCTGTAATGAAAGGAGCAGTGAACCTGGGAGTCAAGAAGCCTGGATTCAAAATCTGACACCCATTAGCTGTGTGTTCACAGGCAAATGACTTAAAGGCTCTGAAACTCAGTTTTCTTATCCATAAAATAGGAATAATAAGTACATCACTTGCCTGACAAGGTTGTTTGTGAGGAAAGTGTGCTTTGTAAACTTTAAGGCATTAGAGAAATGTGAGTTATTATTTCAAAAGCCAATTCCCCTTTCATGTTTCTCTGGGAACCTGTCACTATTACACAAGGGAATTAATAATAATAATTGCTGGTGATCCTGCAAGGACCTCACTCACTCAAATCTAATTCACTTTGCATGTCATGGTATCACCTCCCAGATGTCATGGTCTTTGAAACAGAAGGACAAAAAAACAACAACCACAGCTAACATGTATACAGTGCTTTCTATGTGCCAGGCTCATGTGCTCAGTGCTTTACACTTATCTCATTTGATTATTTACAATTTACAATTTACAATACTCATTTACAATTATCTCATTTGATCCTCATAGCAACACTGAAAAGTTAGTAACTATTATTATCACCATTTTACAGATAAGGAAATAGGCAAACCGAGGTCAAATGATTTAGCCAGAGTCCCAGACACTACTAAGTGTCTGAGGCTGGATTTGAACTCAGAACTTACTGAATCTATCCACTGCACCACTTAGCAAATTATCTGCCTAGGTCTGAATCCTGTTTTAGTCTCTTACCAGCTATGTAACAATGGAAAAGTCATTTAACCTTTTTCAGCCCGTTTCCTTGTCTTTACAATGTTGTTACTGTAGAAGTTGTTCTGTTAATTTTGTTCACTTCATTCTGCATCAGTTTATACAAATCTTCCCGGTGCTACTTTGGAGAGGATTTGGTTTTGGGTCAAATCTGAGCCCACACTGCTTCCCACTGAACATTGTTTCCTATACTCTGTGCCAGTAGAAGGAGGAAGATGTAGTGGAAAGATCAAATGAGGTAACATAATATGTTTTATAAACCTTAAAGCCCTATGTAAATGGAAACTCTCTTGGTACATTTTGTGGTAGTAACGAACTGGAAACAAGTAGATGCCCATCAATTGAGGAACGGCTAAACAAATTGCGATGCATGAGTGTAATAGAATATTACTATATGATAATCAATTCTGAAGGACATGGTTCTCTTCAATAATGAGAAGTTTCAAACCAGTTCCAGTTGTTCAGTGATGAAGAAAGCCCAGAGAAAGGCTTGTGGGATCTGAGTCTGGACCACAACATAGCATTTTCACACTCTCTATTGATGTTTCCTTGCATTATGTTTTCCTTCTCAGTTTTTTTTTCTCCTGTACAGCAAGATAACTGTATATATATATATATATATATATATATATACATTTTTTTTCTTTTACCATCCTTCCTCCTTTTTCTTCTTTTTAAAAAAAAATCTTTCTATTACATGACTTTCTGGGAGGCAAAAAGGAAAGGATATGGAGAAATTTTTAAGTGATATAAAAACAAAAAACTTCAATAAAATTTATTTATATAAAAAAGCAAATGTTATATTTAACATGTATTGGACTACCTGACATCTATATGAGGGGCTGGGGGGAAGGAGGGGAAAATTTGGAACAGAAGGTTTTGCAAGGATTAATGTTGAAAAATTACCCACACATATGTTTTGTAAATAAAGTTTTTATATATATACATATATATATAATTACAAATCTGTTTTTTAAACAAAACAAAACAAAAAAACCCAAATGTTAGAACCACTAGGTACAGTGGATAAAGCATTAGTAGCCCTGGTGTCAAGAGGACCTAAGTTCAAATTTGGCTGCACAATTTCTAGCTGTGTGACCCTGGGTAAGTCATTTCAACCCAATTGCCTCACTAAAAAAATTTTTAAAATAAATCCCACAAATATTAGGAATTATTGTGTAAAAATCATTGTGTGATACAGTGGTGACTGAAAAAAGATAAATCTTTTTTTTTTCCTTTTTTCCTTTGATTTTCCTTGTGCAGAATGATAATTGTGGAAATATGTATAGAAGAATTATACATGTTTAACACAGATTACTAATATATTAACATATATTAGATTAACATATATTAGATAATTGTGGATTATCTATAGAAGAATTGCACATGTTTAACATAGATTACTTGCACTCTAGAGAGGGGAGGGAAAAAATTTTGCAAGGGTGAATGTTGAAAATTATCTATGCATGTGTTTTAAAAATAAAAAAGCTTTTTAAAAATGAAAAGAAATGATAAAAGATAAAAATGACAGTCCCAGGTTTCAGGGAATTTACTGTTTCCTTGGGGTAAAAGTACAGTACATAAATAGTCCAATGATACATGCAAAAAAATGATCAGGCTCAGGAGCAAGAAAAATTTGAAGAGATAAGGAAGATTTCCACCTAGAGGGCTAGAAGGAAAGGCTTTATGAGCTATACCTGAGCAAGACTTTGAAGGAAAGAAAGGATCACAAAAAGTAGAGATGTGAGGAGACCATTCCAGGTAGAACATGGACTAAGGCACAAAAGTGACGTGTGTTGGGTGAGATAAATCAGGAAAGATTAAGTGAAATCCCATCATGGATAATGGCAAGCTAAACTACCTTCCTGTTTATAGCTCCCTGGCTTCTGGACTTCACCACATCCAGGAAGCCTATCTTCCCACTGACGTCTCCACCTAGAAGATGCTGGCTGCTTCCATTACACTGAGGGATTGGGGATAGGGAAAGTGTGGGAAGGCAGACAAGAAATGAAGATGTAGAATGACTGCCCCTGAGATTGAGTGATCTTTCTTCTACCCAAAGCATGTTTTGCCCCTCAGATTTGGCCCAAAAACAAATCCACTCTAAAGTAGTACCTGGAAGACTACATGAACTGATGAAGAATGAAGTGGATGGAATTAAAAGAACAACTTCCACAGTAACAATATTATGAAGACAAATATCTTTGAAAGACTTAAGCACTGCAATGACCAACACTGATTCCAGATGACAAAGCCTGTTACCACTTCCTGCCAGAGAGGTGATGGACTCAGAATATAGAACAAGATACACATTTTTAGGCATGGACAATGTGGCAACTTGTTTTGCTTAATTATATTTGTTAAAAGGGCTATTTTTCCTTTTTTTAAGTGAGGGGTAGATGGGAGGGAAAGAAAATTAATTTGTTAATTGATAATTCTTATTAATTTAATTAACAATTCTTATTAAATAATTCTTATTTAAAATGTTTTAAAAGTAGTCTTAGAAAGAAATTTTCCTTAGCCTCAAAGCTAATAAACCCAGGGCTTCCAGGTTTTAGGATCCTTATAACTGGGAGATGCCAGCCCCCTCACTTAACGGAAAAGGAAACTGAGACCAGAAGTTGCTTGTCCTAATTTCTTTAATCATAATCACAAAGGAAGTAACATAGCTGATACTTGAATCCAAACCCAGTTTCTTTTCATCTAACACATTGTTTCCCATATGAGCACTGGTCCCCTATACTTTTGTGCCAGTAGAAGGAGGAAGACCATCCACAAGGAAGAAAGATACAGACCCAACCAAAAGAATGGAGATGCGGGCTTAGGAATTCAATCCACCAGCAATTCAATGATTATCTGTTACACAATGTTCCTAGGATACAAAGAAGAAACTCAATTCTCTCCAACATTAAAAAAAAAACCCTACAGGTGGATAGGAAAGTGGGCACTATATGGGGAAGGCTCTAGGATTCATTCTAAGAGAGAAAAAGGAGGCAATGTGATGCAATGGGAAAAACCCTGGATTCAGTTAGAATATCTGGATTTGAATGCTGGTTGTTGGTTGATGGGGCAATGAATAAGATGCCAGGTCTGGAGTAAGAAAGACATGAGTCTTAGTTCAGTCTGGCCTCAGATGCTTCCTAGCTGTGTGACCCTAGGCAAGTGACCTCTCCCTGTCTGCCTCAGTTTCTATAAAGTGAGCTAGAGAAGCTTCAGCATCTTTGCCAAGAAAATCCCAAAAGGGGTCATGAGTAGTCAGACATGGCTGAAAAACAACTGAACAATCAATCAACTACCTACATGCTCTGGAACAAATCATTTCCTCTTTCTCAATATCAGTTTTCTCATCTGTAAAGAGCTTTTTCAACTTAAAGTTCCTTTCTAATTTTAAATCTCGGATTCTATGGCCCAGTTGAATGGAGTTCAGAGGCACCGGGGTTAAACCTTCAACTCTACAACCCAGCAAAAAGAAGGGAAAGAGATCAGGAAGGTTGGAGACAAGATGTTCAAAGAGCCTACAAAGTCAGGTCCTTGGGTCAAAACATGTTTAATCATCTGGAAAAACTACCAACCAAGTAATGCTGAGTTGCAAAACAACAAGTCCCCTTGATTCCCCACTGAGATGCCCATGAAGGTCTAAAAGTCCAGGTGGTCTATCCAGACTCTCAAGCCAACTGGCCCTTAAACCCTTCAATACATAAGTGAGGCAAGGAACAATATCTCCTAATGGTTAGGGCTCTGGGGAGGTCGGTCAATATGACTAGAGAGCTTCAAAGGTAAAAACAGTTTTCCTTTTAAAAGCCAGTAGCCCAGGAAGTCAGCAGGACAGAATGTAAGGGATTAAGGGAGTGACAAATAGGAAAGAGAAACAGCGTACCCAGATGTAGTACAACTACTAAATAAATGCTCTGATTTCCCAAGAGGATAGTGCCAAACAGAGCTGCAACTAGAAAATAAAGGCCAACAGGTGCCTTGTGAGTTGTAGAAAACACCTGCTCAGAAGCAATTTACTCAGCCCATGAGATATTCTATCCGGGAGTTGTGAGATTCTGAGGTAATCGTATGCTCAAAGTTCCAAATCAACCAGAGAATCTCACCTGGTGGCTAGAAATCTCTGTTCCCTTTGGAAGAGAATCCCTTTCTTCTAAAAAAGGGTTGAGAACTATGGCCCTGTGGACTCAGAGGTCAAGTCCATAGGAAAAGGATTTATATGTACAAAGAAAGCAATCACAGGACTTTTTTTGGTAACAAATACTGAAAACAATATGAATGTCTTTTATTAGGGAATGGCTGAACAAATATGACATATGAATGGTATAGTACTGTGTAAGAAATGACTAAAGGGATAAATTCAGGGAAATTTGGGGGAACTTATATAAACTGATACAAATACACAAATGCAGGCAATAGGACCATTTAGACAAGGGCTACACAAATGTAATGGAAAACAACTGGGAAAGATTTTAAGAACTCTAATCAATGCAATGAATTACAACTACAGACTCATAATGGTAGAGAGGTTATGGATTAGAGGTGAGGAATAAGACACATTTTCAGACATAGACAATAAGTGGATTTACTTTACTTACTTAATTCTAGTTATTGAAAGATAAGGTTTTTATCTTCAAGGGGAAGAAGAGTTATAGCAATCCATCCCCCCCCCCAAAAAAAAGTAAGAGAAGAAAAGAAAGGGTAAAAGCATCAATGATGTGCTATTATATATATATATAAGGGAAAGAGCTGAAAGAAGCCCAGAAGTAGACCAACTCATATGGTAGTATTGGCACTGTCAGGATAAATATAATAGATACTTCTAAAAAATAGAGAATGATTGATTTCAAATACCATCTTTTTTTCTGTTTTTTGATTATAGTGGATTCAAAGTTATGGAGATTTAAGTTCAAAATAAAATAATAATAAAGAATAAACAAAAATCCACTGGGTTTCTGCTCAAATTACAGATTGAAAAGCAACTTTTCTGCATTGATTTGGGGGCTAGGGGAGGGAGCAAAAAGGAGGGGAGTGGTTTATCTCCTTAATATATTGAAGCTTCCTCCTCCTCCCATCAGTGAAACTTTTGCAATTTTATTGTCTGAAAGTTTTCTGGGGACATTGAGAGGTTGAGTAATTTGCTCATGGTCACACATTATGTCAAAGATAGCCAAATTTCTGAACCTGAATTGTGTTAGCATAGCTATCCCTAAATTTGAAGGGTTAAGTGTATAAATGGATGATTAACTTCTTTCTGAAATAACCAAATGGAACAGTAAATTTGGAAAGAGATCTTACTGTGATCCTCTTGGTCCAATCACCTAATATTTATTATTTTTTTAAGCTAAAATGCTTCCATCAATAAATATTTCTTAGACTGGAAAAAAAAATTTAGGTCATGAATTCAGAGCTTCCTATCACTGTCTGGCTCTCTACCCTAATGCAGTGGTACCAGAGAGCCTTTTATTGTTACTACATTATAAAATATCTCCTCTAGCTCCAGGCCTTTCCAAAGGCCTGCTTGTGACATAGTATAGGAAGTGCTGGGCCTACAGTCAGATATCTGAATTCAAATCTGGGCATAGACACATACATTGTGTGACTCGGGACAAGTCACTTAACCTCAGTGCCTCAGTTTTCCAAACTGTAAAGTGAAAATCACATAGCATCTATCTTCCAGGATTATTATGAGGATCGAATTAGATAGTTTTTATTTTTTAAAAAAAAGCACTAAACCCAATGTCTGCCACAGAGTAGATGCTATATAAATTCTTATTCCTTTTCTTTCCAAAGATATTAATTTTGAATTATGCTTAGATGTTTCAGTTTAAATTCCCACCAAGGTGTAAAAATTTAAATTAAACTCCATTCTTGCCCTTCAGGGTCTTGTAGTCATTTAGTCAAGATGTAAAAAATTCAGTTAAGATATTTTCAAATTCAGAAAATGAATATCACTATATATACCCAGGAACAGAACTGCTACTTGGGGAATATGGGATGATACTTAACTGGCAACAGGAAGAAGGAATAGTTGCTCATTTCTTTGCTACTCTTTTCTGCCAAGGAGAATGCTCTTTGGACTGGAAAGTCAGAACAAAATGGCTAATAGGAAGCTGATATCTAAGACAAATAAAGAGACAGCAAGAGAAAATAACTGTCCTTGATAAATTCCAGTCAGTTGGTCTAGAAGAACTGTTAGATGTGATTTTGGAGCCATTGCCAGTGATGTTTTGAAAAATCATGGAGAAGAGAGGTCCCATAGACCTGAAGAAGTGCAAAAGTTCAAAAAAGGAAAAAGAATAGAAACTAGAAGTCAATGAGCTTGACTTTGATCCTTGGGAAATTGTAAAATGTACTGAAAAAAGATTCCTTAGTGAACATCTAGAAAGGATGTGCTGATTGATCACAAAGAACCAAGTTGGCTTCAACGGGTCTAAAATTATTTCCTTTTTTTGACAGGAATACTAGACTAGTAAACCAGAGGATTTTGATCCAATAAGCATTTATTTTAGAAGACAGTTGATCAAAAATGACATTTTAAAAATAATCATTGTCCTCAAGGAACCTACATTCTCTACTGAGGGAAAACTACAAGTGATACAATTTACCCAGATTTTAGCAAGGTATTTGACAGTCATTCAGGCTATTTTCATGGAAAATGTGTAGAGATGTGGACCACATAATAATAACAATTAGCTGGATTCAGAATTGGATAAACTATGACCTTGGAAGGCCAATTTTGAAGTTTCCCAGGAATCTAATTTTCACTACATTACCACCCCAATGCACTTGAGACACAAAGATGAAATTGGTCTCTCAAACATAAAAGAACATTAGGTAGATGGGAGAGTGGGAACAGGAAGCAAGGATGAAGACCTAGGATTATAACAATATGACAACATTTTTATCAATGTCTTGGACGAAAGGCATGTAAGATTTTTAGATGACCCCAAACCAGGAGGAATAACTGAGTCAAGATTCAAAAGTATCTTGAAAATCTAGTGTATCAGGTCGAATTGAATAAAATGAAGTAACATTTATAAAGGTAAAGTCTTACATAGGTATAAAAAAACCCAACTTCACCACTATAAGGCAAAGGCATCAAACTCAAATCTTCCCCTCCTACTACTCTCAAGTGTGATCCCCTCCAGATTAAAATGTAATTAGCAATTTGGAAATGTTTAACAAACTAAATAAAAACTAATATAAAATAAAAACAATACAACAGATAATTTTAATTTGTAGCTTTTTACATCAATATGTGGTTGGCATTTGAAAATGACACCACTAATTTAAAGAAAGCATGGCTAAATAGCTAAAACCGCAAACTCAATATGAGCCAAGAGGGTAACATAGTGGCCAAGAAAGTGAATGCATCCTTATGCTGCATTAAGAGATTCATAGTGCCCAAGATTGAAAAAGTGAGATCTCTATGGTACTATGCCCCAGCCAAATTCCATTTGGAGTACTGTCCTCAGTTAGGGAGGTCATTAATAAACTAGATGCTCCAAGGGACAGCAACAGAGTTGGTGAAGAGCCATATGAAGTTAGGCTGAATGAATTGGGAATGTATAGTATGGTAATGATACTAAAGCATGTCATGATATGGATGGTCAAGAATTTGAAGCACATCTATGTGGAAAGTTAGACTTCTAATTTTGGCTCTAGGGTACAAAATTAAAATCAATGGTTAGGGGAGGAGGAGGGAATTGGCAATGAAGCAAATTCAGTGTTTAAGTGGAAGAAAAATTCCCCAGTAATTATAAGTTTCTAAAAAAACAATGCCTCATAAAATAGTGAGTTCCTCCCTGGAAATCATCAAAGTTAGATGACCTTTTGTCAGGTGTGATTTAGAGGGTTCATTGCTCATGTATGGGTTGGATTTAAAGTTCCTTCCAACTCTGAGTCTGTGATTCTCTCTATATCAGGAAGAAGAGTTGAGGAAAGTTTGAAATCTCCTTGAAATCAGGAACTTTGTTTGAAGTCATTTAATCTACCCCACTGGCTTTATAAATAAGGAAACAAAGTCCAAAAGTGGGAAAATGATAACCAATGAGTAATTGAACTGGGATTTGAACTCTGTTGAGTCTCTGTGGTATAGTAGAAAGAGCACTAGATTTGGAGTCAAAAGATAGGTTCACTCCTGGGTCTTTCATTTAACAGGGGTTATGATTTGGGGAGGTCACTTTTTCTTCTCACCTTAGTTTCCTCACTTGTACAATGTGAGGTTTGTACTAGATGACCTTCCAGGTCAAGGAATATGCTTCAGTGACTACAGATCCCATTATGTTCAACACATCAAATACCTTGTCTTACTCATCTTTGAATTCTCCATAGTACTCAGTTCGGAGTCATGAATATAGTATAAACTATGTTCAACAAGTTATTAAACTGCATATTCCCTTTGATCCAAAGATACCATTATTAGAGATCAAAGAAAGATGAAAAGGACCCACACATTCAAAAATATTTATAGCAACTCTTTTCTTGTGGGAGCACAAAACTGGAAACAAAAAGGAAACTCTGGTATTCCTATTGGTTGGAGAACATTTGAACAAATGTGATATAAGAATAGAATAAAATTCTATTTTGCAGTAAGAAATGATGAAAGGAATGGTGCCAGAGAAACCTGAAAAAATTTGCATAAACTGATGCAAAGTGAAGTCAGCAGAACCAGGAAAACAATTTATATAACATTACATGGAGGTGTCAGGAACTTTGAAAGACTTACGAACTCTGATTAATGCATGATTCCCAGGGATTAATAATGAAGAATGCTACCCACTGAATGACAGAAAGCTGAGGGTCTCAAAATGAAGAATGAGATTAAAAAAAATTTGTCCATGACCCATGTGGGATTTTTTTTTGCTTGACTTTGTATATTTATTATAAAGGTTTTCTTTTTCTTCTTTCTCAAGAGGTTAGAAAGCAAATAAATGCTTGTTATTTGAAAGAAATTTTAACTAGGCACTCAGTTTTCAGTGAAGAGAATAATAAATGGGTTTCCACTAGAGTTCTTGGGGGATGAAGGAGGGCAGGGTCAGAAACAGTTTGATTAAGATAGTTTGGAAAAAATGGATGCAGGATGTGATTTTAAAATAAAAAGCTGGAGAAGAGAAGGAGCAAACCTATTCTATCAGATAGCAAGATCTGATGGAGATTGGGGGCTGCTGAACTGGTAGGTATAATGAAAAGCCTTGGATTTTGCATCAAGTATCATAGACTTAGAGCTGAAAAAGACCTCTGATGTCACATCTAATGCAATCCCCTCATTTTACAGATAAGAAAATCAAGCATTTGGGCTGCAATTCCTACAGAATTGTCTGTAGGAGATGGCAGCCAGAGGAGGATGGAAGAAAGGATTTACTGTTATATTATCCTCAGATTATTAACTATACCTTACTATAGGCATACATACATATAGGCAGCAGCCAAGCTGGGTCATTTCCAGGAAGTTCTTCTTCAGAACAGAAATTATATTTTATGGAATTGAGGGAATATGATATGAAGATGTCTCTAGTCTTTCCAAATCCTGCCTCCCTTGTTGTGGTCCTACAGAGAGAAACAATAACAAACTAAAAAGAGATCACAAAAAGCAGCAATCTCTAGCTTTCCCTTAAGCGCTCCAGGACAGCCAGCAGTATAGGCTAAGGGTATTTAACCAAAGCTCTCCTCACTGAGGGCTTGGGAAGAAAAGGAGAGCCCAATTCACAAGGACACCTGGTGCAGCCCTGCTCCAGTGCAGCTGGATGGATGCACAGTTAGGAAGGGGCGAGAACAGGGGTGTCATTATTTCAGATGTAATCACATGGTGTTGCTCCCATTAAGCCTCCTCTTTATGTTTTTTAAACCTTTTTATAAAACATTCATCTCTCTTTGCCGGAGGTCACAAACATTTGAGGCATTCAGAGATGGGTACTGTGCAGGCTTTGGGGGAGGGGTAGATTTTTAAGAATTCGATTAGCTGCTATCTGTTAACATACATGAAAAAAACAAACTGGTAAGTCAGAGGAGAAAAACAGCTATGCTCATCCCAAGCCAGGGGAATGATGGTCCAAATATACTCTAAGACCTTGCTAATATTTTCTGACCACCTAGAAAGGGCCTTTCACCAGAAAATCAACTTGGCAATTGGAACTCGAAGGAAGAGAAGCCAGTAGAGCAGAGGGCAGGAGAGGAATGCTTATAGTAGGGTATCCCAAGTCCCAGATTTTGATATGGGGACCAGGGTTGACCTTGGCATTATGGGTGACCTTGGGAAAATCCCTTTAACCTGACTTCTGGGGAAAGGAGATGCAAATACTTCTTCAAGTCCAAGGCTTCACGAAAGCTTAGTTTGGAGTCCTGACTGTAAATGTCCAACCATGTTCTTACTATTAGGGAAATGATCTATCTGGAGTTGGTTAAAGGGGAGATTGAGGCACCTGCAGCTCAGACCTGCTGTGCTGGTCTGTGGAAAGGATTTGTTATCTCTTCTCCCACCCTTACCCTATTCAGTGAGATTTCTGTGAGGGCTCAGTTACTAAGCAACATTTCAGGTCCCAAGGGGTTTTGAAAAGCTGTGGTTTTTAAAGCCCCCCACGTCCCAAAAAAATCTACTCAAGATTCAACTTCTGAGAGCACTTGCTCTCACCTAGAAAAAAGGCTGCAGGTCTGGTCATCAGCCCGTGTGAATGTAACTAGATTGAATTATTTCACTGGCCACAAATTGGGAGTGGGCAAGTGGGCAGGTGCGGTGACAGGAGCTGCCTTCCCCGACCCTGAGAGGGCGTACAACTCCCTCCGGATCCCAAATCCTCCGCCAGTCCGAAAAAACCTAGCCAGCAGCTCCCGAGAGACAGGCAGCTCTCTCCGTGTGGAGATGCCCACAGACTCGAGAGGTCTCTATGGAAGCGAACCGGGGACAGGACCTGCGGCCCGGCACTGCCTGCCTGCCTTCTTTCCCCACCACCGTGGGCCCCCCAGATCCACCACGATTGGAGGTTTAGTTCAAGGCAGTCTCGCGGCACACACCTGACTGCAGGGAAGATGTCCAAAGTGGACCCTTGAGTACCCCCAGCTCCTGGCCCCTAATTCTTGGAGCTCTTGATACCCCGAAACCTGGTACCCCAAAACTTGAGTATCCCTGACCTTGGGTCTCACGAAGCCAGTAGCCCCGGCTTTCCAACCTCGTTACCCCAGGAGCGTCAAGCCCCGGATCCCAGGTGCTCCCCGTGCTCCCTGATCTCCTGCTATTTTCGGCCCCGGCCTCTGGTGTCCCCAATCCCAGCTCCAAACCCTGTCATTTGCTATTCCAGCTCCAAATCTCTCAGCCCCCTGAACCCCTGGAACTGGGCCAGCCCCGCAAAACCATCCGCGGGTGCCCAGAAAGCTTGAGCCAGGCCAGAGGAAGAGAGAGACGGGCCCCTCCGGTAACTCACCCGCGTTCAGGAGCCCAGATCTGGGCGGCAGCGGCTGCAGCCGGTCCAGGCTCCGTCCGGCCCCCGGCGCGGCTCCTTGGCCCTCCGTGCCTGTGGATCCGTCTTCCCACCGCGACCGTGGCGGTGGCGGTGGCCGTGGCTGTTACTGCTGCCGCCCTCAGAAGCCGGCTCGGGAGACTGAGCCTCTGCTCCCGCCTCCTCGGCTCCTCCCCCAAGGCGGGTCCTGGGGAGGAGGCTGGGGAAGTGGGGCCGCAGTGTCTCGAGGGAAGGGTTGGGACCCAGCCTGGAGCAGTAGGCTGGGACTATAAGGGGACTTGGAAGGAAAGGGGGGGGACTAGGACGGTGAAGCTCTAGCTGTGTGAGTGGAGTAGGACGGGAGAAGATGTGGGACTAGGGGTGGGGGTTGCAGAAAAAGAGGTACTAGGACGGGAGGGAGCTGTCACAGGGGGAAGAGGATTTTTAAATGTCGGGAAGGCTTTTAACGGCAGAGGGAAGAGGAAAGAAACACGTTTCCATTTGCACTTTAAAATAGAGGCCTGGTTGGAAAAAGAGAAACCCTCTAGGGGGACTAAGGTAGGGGTGAAGCATAGGAGGAGGAAAGGAAAAAGAGAGACGTTTCAGGCACGTGCCCATTTGCTAGGTGAGGAAACTGAAAGCTACAGAAGGGAATTACTGGCGATCATCTAGAAATTTAGTGGCAGTGAGAATTAGAACTCGGTTCTACTGAATCCCAGCCCCAGACTCTTTCCATGAGCACCACTCCTCTCCTTAACCCTCCCTCTTGGGCCTGTGGGAAGATTTTCTGTGAGGCATAATATGAAGCATAGAGGTACAAGACGAGGAACTTGTACACCGAAAATGAAGTGAGGACTTCCCCTAAAACCTCCCTCCCCGCCCACAAGAATGTTCCATATAGAGAGCAGCTTTGGCCAGTGCCTACCAGCTTCTGACCCTAAAACGGAAAGAGCACAGGTACTGAGTGAGATGGCTTGCTGATATATCATTTTGAAAAGAAGGAAATGGTTAAAGAGAAAGTCAATACCATCTCCCTCCATCTTGTTCTATTAGGGTTTCTAGACGAGCTAGTTTTCTGAATCTTCTTCACCCTTCCAAGAAAGAACAAAAACAAAAGCATTCAGCCACTCTGTCACCAATTTGGGAAGGATCTCCGAGAGCATCCCATATAAGAGAAGGAATACCCACAACATCCACAATCGGTCATCCAGCTTTGAAGACAACCAATGAGAAAACACTCACAGACTACTTTGAATAGCTAATTGTTAGGAAGACTTCCTAATACTGCTCCAAATCTATGTCTCTGTCTCTAACTCCCCCTCCCCCTTTCCCTCCTCTGATGAAGCGAAATATTTAACTCTCTTTATTGGATCCTTTCTTGCCCTAGGGTGGATTTTAGAGCTGGCTGATAACAGTAAAAGAAAATTATCAAATAAAAATACATCAAAATCCTTTTCTAGAATCAGATCCAGAGGATGCCAAAGCCCAGGAATAATAAGCTTATTCTCTGAAAACTACACTATTTCCTTCAGTTCAGAAATCCCAGGATGCAGTAGTCCTAGCTCTCCATGGGGTGGCAGAAAGGATGGTCAGTTATATCAGAACTGTCTGGACCTGGAATCAAATCCTGCTTGTGCTATTTAATATTGGTGGGGCTCAGTAAGCCAAATTACTTCCCAGGCCTATAATTCCCACCTCTCTAAGGAATGCATCTGAAGAATATTTATCTTTATTTCAGGCCAGCGTAATTCCTATCAAACCATTGAGATGGCCACCTCTAGAATAACGTTTGGGCCTCAAGTGATATTTTTCTTTTAACAAAGATGAGTAAACTATTTATAGTGATTTCCTGTTTGCCAAGAAAATAATTTGATGAGAAGAGAAAGAGGATGTGTATATGTGGGCTTCCTCTTCTTGACAACCTCAGAGAGCATCTGAAAGTCCCTGTAACTCAGAGGTAGTACAAAAGCTCCTGTGTTGCCTCACTTCTTTAATAATCCAGCAGTTAATTGCATGGTTTTTGTCACTGTAATTAGAGAGTAGAACAGGTGGTGAAGATAAAAGTAATTTTTTTTTTTTAAATAACCCAAGAGCACCATTATTCTCTGGGTTTCTATGAAGGGATTTGGGCTGGGAGAGGCCACATTTTTATGTTTAGAAGTGCTGAAAACACAGTGGGTTATTGCTCAGGTCTCCTCTCAGAAACTCTCACCATACATTACAATACTACTCATTTATACCCTTGAAGGTGTCTTTTAATTACATTATAAAATGGTTCTTGAAACCTCTATTAGTAACAATCTCATGAGTTTTACACACTAACCAGTTATAGCACTTGCCTGGTGCCCTTTATCAGCTTAATCTGCAGAATCATCAGATGTTCTTGCTGACGAGACTCCCAGAATAGAGGGATGTCAGACTTAGCACACAGAATATCCTTACAATTCATCTAGATCAATTCCCTCACTGAACAGAGAAGAAAGATAAGTGAAGTGACTTATCCATGCTGGTCTCCTTATTTCTAGTACATTTCTCTTTCCATCAAACCACAGCAATTCCCATGGTGAGCTGTTGTTCATTCTTGAACTCTTGTCTAATCTCCTAATGATTCTCCCACGCAAAGTAGAAATCCACTCTACCAAATCCCTACTGGTAGCTATCCAACCTCTGCCTAAACACCTCCAATGACAGAAAGCTTCTACTTTATTTGACACCTGGTCTTATTTTTGAACAGGTCTCTTCTGTACACAATTAACTTGTTAAAGAATCAGAGACTTATTGGAAGAGATTTTAGAGGGAATAACTCACATCTGTGTAATGATACAAGATTTACAAAGCAATTTCTAAAATAACCCTGTGAGGTAGGTAGTATCAGTATCATTCTCCCCATTTTAGAGAGAAGGAAACTGAAATCCAAAGGTTGAGACTTTACCAAAGATTACCCCAAGTAACCAATGAACAGGTACATGGGTTTTTCATCCCACTGATAAAGAAGTATGGGTTCAGGGCAGCTAGGTGGTACAGTGGATAGAGCACCAGCCCTGAAGTCAGGAAGACCTGAATTCAAATGTGGCCTCAGGCACTTAACACTTCCTGGCTGTGTGACCCTGGGCAAGTTACTTAACCCCAATTGCCTCAGCAAAAAAAAAAAAAAAGTATGGGTCCTGATCATGTTCTTTCCAAGACATTCTAGTGCCCTATTTAAAGTTCAACAAGCAAAAATTAAGACATACTCTAGATGTGGTCAGCCCAGCACAAAGGATAGTGGGATTATTGCCTCTACCCTTCCAGATACTCTTTTTCTATTAAGAATGTCTAAAATAGTGTCAGATAGATTACTGTTTGCTTCATATTAAGTTTCAAGTTAATTAAACTCTTAAGAGTCTTCTTCAAATGTATTTTGACTATGTAGAATGCTATACTTCTGCAATTTTTTTAGCCTAGATGTAGAACTTTGGCAAATTAAAACAAGTCTCCAACTTGTTGAGATTTTTTTTAAAAAATCTTTATTCTGACATGTTATATGAACTGACCATTCTATTAGCAGATTTAATAAATAGGTCTCTCATTTCTTTATCCAAGTTACCAAATATTTGGAATAGAAAAAAAGCTAAGGACATAGCTTCATAACACTCAATTAGAGATTCCTCTTAATGCTAAATCATCAGATTATCCAACTATCTTTGGGTATTTTTGTTCAATCATCTGCATCTTTACCTACCAAAATTATCATTCAATCCGTACTTTACCATCTTATCCACAACAATATCATGAGATTTTACTATAATTAAAGTAAAGTATGTTCATGGCACTTTCATATTCTTTCCTCATACATTTGTTCATCAAAGTGTTGGGAAGATTTAAGGATCATATAAATAGGAATTATTATAATTCTTATTATTTGAAGAGGAAAAATGTGAGACTTGAAGGTAGATCAGAAATGAGGATGTGGGTTCATGAGAGAAAAAGACAAGGAGATAGAAGAGTATGTGGTACGTATAGAGGAAAAAGTACAGGGCTTGGGGGCAAAAGACCTGGTTTTGAATCCCCTCTCTGTTACTTAGCATAGGCAAATTCATCAGTTTCTCTGGGCCTCAATCTACAATTCTAAAATTAGAGGCTTAGTAACTATTCAAGGTCTCTTTATACTCTAAATCCAATGAAATCTAATCCCTAGGGAAGCATGAAAGGAAGGAGGAGAGAAATTGTAGACAGAGACTCCCATCATAGGAGAAAAAAGCCAGGGTCCAGTTAGCAGGATTTAGGATACTAAAGTCCCAGAAAGGTAAATAATATCTGCTATCACTCTTATGTGGTCTATTCCATTTGCAAACTAAAAATAGCCTTACTAGTGTCCAAAGAGAAGGAAAGGGAAAGATGTTTCTGAGAGAAGTTAGAAATGTCAGAGAAATAGAGGAAAAGAAGGGGATAAAGAGGACATGTTTCAGGATCTTATAAAGAGGGTAAGAAAATAGAAAGATGGAGTTAATAAAGCATTTAAGTGGATGAATTGCCCAACTCTGGGAGTGCAGGATAGTAGTTAGAATGCTGGGTTTAAAGGAAGAAGAAATGAATGAATGAATAAACTTTTAATAAGACCTATGTGTGAAGCACTAGGTTAAGTGCTGGGTATGCAAATTAAAAAGCAGAGGTAGTCCATTCTCTTGTATTGTAATAGGAGGTGACTTATAGGGGAGTGAAAGGGTATTTTGGTTAGGAAAACTTTGTTGACTATCAACCCCAAGGGCATTCCCCTTCTTTTTTCAATGAATCCATTGTCTGGCTCATTGCCTTTCTCTCTTCCCCAGCTCGGACCTTCATACTAGGAAACTTTAACATACATTTTGTTGTTGTTTGTCCTTCATTCTCCAAGAGGACCATGACATCAGGGAGGTGATGACATGACATATTCCCTGAAACACTCTAACCTAGATCTTCACCTTATTCATTTTTCCATGACCTCCACCTTCTACAGATACACAAGGGAACAGCTGTATTCTTGATCTTGTCATTATCCACAGATGCACCACTCTCATGTTCTTGTTCTTGAACTTAGAAATTCTCTTATCTGATCACAATTTGTTGTCATCTTCCTTCTCCCTTTTGTCATCCTCACTGTGACCTCTAATCCCAAGATCCCTCAGTCAACCCAGCACTGGTTGCTCTCTCTTCCTTCTCCCATCTGACCCCTTGGTTAACCAGTTCAACTCTATACCTCTTGTGTCCCTTGGCCCCTTATTCCATTGCCAGTCTTGCCATACCTCAGCTTTGGTTTACTCTTCCGATCTTCTATCTTTACTTACTTATGTGCTCCTGAATGAAGCTCTAGAAACTCACAAATCTGTATTGACTGGACCCACAACAAATTTATGATACATAATTTCAGCTGAGCCCTCACCATGACAAAGCAATTCTTTTACATCCCCTTAATTGATTCCCTATCCCACTCACCATAGTAGTTTTTTCCAGTTTCCCTTAGATTCCCCATCCTCCCACCTCTTGAGCTGAAGGATCTAGTCTCATATTTCACTAAAAAAATAAGGCTTTCACCAATAGCTCTCTCTTCTCAACACTTGGATGCCTTATACAAATATTTCTTCCTTCACTCATCTCACATGAGATGAGCTCTTCCTGCTAAGTGGTCCCATCTTCTCCAGCAGATTGCTCTATTATCCCTATTCTTTCACTTATCTTAAATTTCTCTTGTTCAGTAAACACCAGTGGCTTCTCATCCTGTGCAGGATAAAGTAAAAAGGCTTAATTTCTTTTTTAAAGTCCTTTACAACCTGGCCCTTCTCAACCTTTCTACTCTTCTTACACCTCTTACACCTTCCCCCCCCCAAACCCCTTTTTGCCATTATCTTCCCTCTATTGATTAGGTCCTATTTATTCCATATACATCTTGTTTGTACATAGCTATTTGCATGTTATCTCCCCACTTACAAAGAGAGCTCCTTGAAAACTGGGACTGTCTTTTGCCTTTCTTTGAATAGAGTACTTAGTGCAGCACCTGACATCTAAGGAGCTTAATAAAATGCTGGCTGACTGGCTTGGATGGTAAATGAGGGCCACAAAGGAGTCAATGATATAACCTTTCCAGTCATAGCAGAAATATTGATTTATGATTTTAGAATTTGCAAGGGTGATGGTCATGAAAGTAAAATGAAGCTTGGGGAGGGGAGGGGAGAGCCATACATTTATCCAGTTATGTGAAGCAAGCACCAATGGGCCCAAGGTGAGAGTTCTGAAGCAGAAAGGGTTAAGTCCTAGAGATACAGTCTCTGTTTTATGATATCATGGCCAGAAAACATGAGCTCAAGACATAATGCTTCTCCAACCTGTTATCTGGAGGTTGTGTAACTATTAGCAATTTGCTTCACCTTCTGATTTTCTCAACTGAAAAAAACAAACCAGGTCAAAATCCTATGACCTTATCTAGAGAGGAATAGAAAGTAGTCTGAAAAGAATGTTTTCACACTAGTCAGTGGGCTACCATTCTTCTCTTGTTTTAAAGGTTCCTAATCTGGGATCTGTGAACTTATTTTTATTTTGATAACTATGTAATAATATAGTTTTCTTTGTAATTTTATAGCTTTTAGTTTGCCCATTTAAAAGCAGTATTCTGATAGGAGAATGCCAAAGGGGTATATGTTTAAAAATGGACAGCTAAGCACCAGCCCTGAAGTCAGGAGGACCTAAGTTCAAATGTGGTCTCAGATACTTAACATTCCCTAGCTGTGTGACCCTGGGCAAGTCACTTAACCCCAATTGCCTCAGGGAAAAAAAAAAAAGGACAGCTAGATGGGGCAGTGGATACAGCACTGTTTCCTTCTTAAAATCAGGAAGGAAAATTCATTTTCCTAAGTTCAAATCTGACCTCAGATACTTACAAGCTGTGTGACCCTGGGCAAGTCACTTAACCCTATTTGCCTTAGTTTCCTCATCTGTAAAATGAGCTGGAGATGGAAATGGCTAACTACTCCAATATCTTTGTCAAAAAAAAACCCAAATGGGGTCATGAAGAATTGGACTTGACTGAACATGATATAAAAAATGGTTAATAAGCTCTGCCTTAATAACTTTTATATAACAACAAAGGGAAAGAAAATATAATAACATGAAGTACCATGCATAAAATGACCCACTTACCAAGGTCAAGAAATATTCTTCCATTTACAGCCTATGACCCTATTTAAAGAGCCTGACCCAGTAAGTTTCCCTTATGCCCCAATCTCTCCTTTCCAATTTAATTCAACATTCATTAAGAGTCCCTGATGTATGCAGGGTCTTGTGCTGACTTCTCAGAACATATATTTTAGATAAGATATGGTTCTGATACCCACAAAACTGATAACCTTATTATAAACAGAAAAGGATTTTCAACATCTTTAGATCTAAATCCCTCACTTTACAGAGAAAACAAGCCCAGAGAATGGAGTAATTGCTTGCACTAGTATCCAATAAATATTAAACAAAAATATAACAACAACAACCAGAGAGTGAGAGCAAGAGCAAGAGAGTGTTGGTTGGATCTTTTATGAGAGATTCATGGAGCAACAGCCAATAATCAAACAGGACAAGTGCCAGTGCCCACACTGTAAAGATATTCATTCCAATGGATCTATGTTCTTATTAGATTGGAAGCTTTTTGTGAATAAAGGTTATGTTGTCTTTCATCTTTCAATCTGAAGCCTTTTCTGATGTCCCTAACTGCTAGTGCTTCCCTCACAAATTATCTTGTATTGATTTTGTATATTTTTATATATATTTAATTATGTGCATGTTGTTTTTCTTGACTGAATATAAGCTCCATGAAAACGGGGACTATTTTACTTTAGTCTTTGTATTCATGGCCCTGGAACATGGTAAACATTCAAATACTTGAATAGGTGACTTATACTAATGAGTTTAAATAAGCAGGCTTAATCAGAATCTGGGTGAATTAGGAAGGAAAAAAAATGGTAAACAAGACCAGAAGAAATAAAAAATAATAGCCTAGTTTAATAAACTTAAGAATACAAACTACAATGCTAAACCTCTAGGGAAATTGGAAAGAAAATTGGTAGAAATTAAGTTTATATTATATATATATACATATATATGTAATTATACTATTAATACTGTCCAATTGGATAAATAAACATAAAAGATCACATGATTTTAAAAAAAATTAGTAGAGAATAGAAGGAAATATCTTGCACAACTACAGTTGAGGTAATAATTCTTAAACAAATAAGGAAATGAGATGATCATCAAGAAAAACAGTATCTTAAATATATAAAATGTAAAAGTTTTTGAACAAAAGGTCAATGCAGCTAAAATAAGAAAAGAAGCAGTCAATTAGAAAAGATTCTTTGAAGCAAATATCTTAGATAAAAGACTGACAGACAAGATATAGAGAACTGATAGATGTGTGTATAGATATATAGATATATTTAACTATATGTCTATATGTATTTATCTATTTATAAGCATTCCCCAAAAGACAAGTGAGATAAGTGATCAAAGGAGGAATAAAAACAGTCAACAACCACATTTAAAAAAAAAAAGAAACACTTCAAATCATTAAAAGAAATGTAAAATAAAAGAATTCTGTTTCAACTCACCTTTTCCAACTGGCAAAGATGAAAAAAAAAAAGACAAAAATGGTCAGTGTCGGAGGGGATATGAAAAGAAAAGCCTATAATGCTGTGAATAAGTCCAGTCATTTAAGAAAACAATTCATAGTAGAAAAGTCACTAAACTTCATATATCCCTTTTACTCAGCAATTCAATTCATAAAAATATGTCTCAAGAAAGTCAAAGCCAGAAAAATCCTATCTACAAGAAAAAAAAGAAAATCAGAGAAAGGAAACACAATGCAAGCAAACCTCAATAGAGAGCATGAAAATGTTATGTTGTGGTCCATATTTCATATCCCTCTCTCTGGGTGTATATGGTTTTCTTCACTGAACAATTGGAACTGGTTTGAGACAATTCTTTGTTGCAGAGAGCCATGTCCATCAGAATTGATCATCATGTAATATTGTTGTTGCTGTGTATAATGATCTCCTGGTTCTGCTCATTTCACTCAGCATCAGTTCTTGCAAGTCTCTCCAGGCCTCTTTGAAATCGTCCTGTTGAGGTTTGCTTGCATTGTGTTTCCTTTCTCTGATTTTCTTTTTTTTCTTGTAGATACAATTTTTCTTGCACAACTTGTCAACTATTATTACATTATTAACATGTAGTGGACTTCCTGCCATCTAGGGGAGGGGAGGGGACTGGGGGTAAAATTTGTAATGGAAAGTTTTGTAAAGATCAATGCTGGGGAACTACCCATACATATGTTATACAAATAAAAAGCTTTAATAAAAAGGAAAAAAAAAAGAAAAGAAAGATGAAATAACATGGGCAACCTTGAAAGGCTACCTACTTCTTTTTGTTTCAAGGTAGCACAATGTCTAAATCACTCAATTAAAGTATGTCTACTAAGAAGGAGCTATTAAAAAAAAAAAGAAAGAAAGAAAAAGAAAGTCAAAGCCAAAGGAAAAGGTTTCATTCATACAAAACTATTTCTAGTAAAATTTTTTCCTGGTAGCAAACAAACAAAAATAAACACTAAAAATTTGGTATCTATTATTTAAAGAAAAGGTGTACCATGGCATATAAAGAGAATGTTATCTCATAAGCAAGGATGAATAGAATGAATTCAGACAATTTAGAAAGCTTAGTATGAACTTATACTAGGCAGACCCAAAAGAACAAGTTATATATACTCAATATATTCTATGTTGTCATACTCAAACCCATATCTGTCTTCTGAGTTCCAGTTCCATTATTTTTTTGCTTTTTATTGTTTAGTCATTTTTTCCAGTCACATCTGACTTTTTGTGACTCCATTTGGGGTTTTCTTTGCAAAGATACTGCATTTCCTTCTGCATTTCATTTTACAGATAAGGAAACCAAGGCAAACAGGGTGAAGAGATTTGCTCAAGGTCACAGAGCTAGTAACTGTCTGAAGCCACATTTGAATTCAAAAAGATGAGTCTTGACTCCAGGTCTGACACTCTATCCTGCACCACCTAGCTGCCCTCTGCCTAAAGGTAACAGGTAATAAGTGGCAGGTAGTGAAGTGAAGCTCAAGTCTTCTCCCTCCAAATCCAGATTTCTGGTCAATACATCATGGATGAGACCAGAATATGGAATGAGGTAGAACAATAAGGTAGTCCACCTTGAATTCTCCGTGCCCTAAGGGGCTGAGATGGGCTACTAATATGGGAATTAACTAATACTGGGAGATTTCCTAATGTAGACTAAATGGAAGAGAAGAAATAGGAAAACCGATAGCTAAATGAGAGCGTGGTCCTCAAAGACCATCACATTATTCAGGGCTAGAGGTAGAATTTGTGTTTAGTACAATCCTCCCTCATTGGGAATTTTTTTTTTACTAAAGACATAACTTTCACAAATCACATTCATTTCTGAAAGTATCCCTTTCTTCTCCCCCATCCAGCAAGCTATCCCTTATAACAAAATTTAGAAAGAAAAAAATAGATTAGCAAAACCATCTTAATCCTTATGATTACATTTGATGCTATATATAATATTCTACACCTATACATCCCCCACCTCCTCAATGAAGGGAATGAAGTACATTATTTCAATTATTTTTCCAAGCCTAAGATTGACTGTTATAATTTGAGATTTAATTTCATTGTCCTTCCCATTTATATTGTTACAGTTACTACATACTGTTTTCTTGTTTTTCTACTCCATTCTGCATCAGTTAACATCTTACCTGAATTCTCCAAATTCATTTAAAAATTTCAATAGTATCTTATTTTTCCAAATAAATGCAAAGATAGTTTTCAACATTCACTTTTTTTTTTTTTTTTTTTGCTTTTTTGCTGAGGCAATTGAGGTTAAGTGACTTGCCCAGGATCACACAACTAGGGAATGTTAAGTGTCTGAAACCAGATTTGAACTCAAGTCTTCCTGACTTCAGGGCTGGTGCTCTATCCACTGCCCCACCTAGGGGCCCTCAACATTCATTTTTGCAAAACCTGGTGTTCCCCAAATTTTCTCCCTCTCTTCTCTCCTGCTTTCCCCCTCCTCCCTCCTCAAGACAGCAGGTTATTTGATATAAGTTAAACATGTGCATGAATTTGTTTTTTCTTATGATTCAATAATTTATATACAATTTGTCTAGTCCTTTCCCACAACAGGCACTTACTTTGTTTTTAATTCTATTACCTCAAAAATTGCTGCAATGATTACATTGGTAGGGCAAATGCCTAGCAAGGGATTTCTGTCTTTTTATTATTATTATTCATTCTAAATTGCTTTTCAGAATTGTGGAACAATTTACAATCCCACCAGCAATGTATTAATAACTTGTTTTTCTGTAGCACTTTTAATATGGACTAGTTTCCCTTTTATCATTTTTGTCAATTTGAATGGTAAACTGAAACCTCAAAGTTGCAGTAATTTGCGCTTCTCTTATTTCTAGTAAGTAATTTGGAGGAATCTTTCATAGTCATTAGCCCCACTGCTGGCCTCTAGGAACATTTGAGGCTTTCCATTTGCCCTGAAGCTGAATTATATTTTATGTGTTTAATCTCCTCTCTCCCAATTCTTTGAGAGGAGGAACTATCTAGCTTTTTCTGTCTCTAACCTGAGCTCTTGGCACAAAAAAAGCACAATTAAAAAAAAAAAACTAATTCCCAGTTTTCCTTTTTATCCTAATTGCATGACTTCATGCAAAAGCGTTTCTAGAGAAAAGAGGAGAGTAGAGAAAAGAGGAGAGTATATAAGATATATTTAAAAATTAGAAACAAAAAGACTTGGCCACTGGTTGAATCTTGGTGGTGGGATTAGGATGGTGGAAAAGAGAAGAGACAGAGAGAGCGAAGAATTGAGGATGACATCCTCGCTACCTGAAAAGATGATAGTACTCTTTCTTGACAAGGATGGAAAATTTGAAAGGAAAGGGATTCTGGGGAAAGATAATAAATAATTTATTTTAAATTCATATCTATTATTCTTTAAATAAATGTTATTGTAAAGTATACCTTTTTAAAACATTAAAAAAAAAGCTTTTCTATTTCGTATAATCAACTTTATCTTTTATGATCTGGGAGAAGGATTTCCAATGGAAATGCAGCCTGGCAGCCAGTGGTTTCCCCTGTTAATGAAGGGAGGCCATCTAAAATTACTGTGAGCTGCCAGCACATCCCTGCCTCAGAGATAGGGATCTGGGTCTAGAAGGTTGATTTCCCTAATGGAAAGGCTATGGCTGAGTTTCCAAAAAAGGAAACAAGGCCAGACCAGGCTGTTGCAGAGTGGGTTCTAAAACTCAAGGTCAGAGGATTGCACAATTTAGGATGGGGCCTGTTGAGGGGCAGGGGCATTGTTAGGAGTTACAGACCTCAGATACATCACAAGAGATGTACAAGCTAATATACGTGAAAGATGTTCCTTTAAATTTTCAGTTAAAACAATTTTCCTACTGATATGGATCACTGTTTTGTTGACACTTTCTTGATTTTTGATATTAAAAGGTGCCACTTTAGTGTCAAAGCTTTCCTGT
Organism: Myrmecobius fasciatus; assembly: GCA_023553655.1. Taxonomy (NCBI): domain Eukaryota; kingdom Metazoa; phylum Chordata; class Mammalia; order Dasyuromorphia; family Myrmecobiidae; genus Myrmecobius; species Myrmecobius fasciatus. The sequence goes on from JAJPUD010000146.1 coordinate 117,669, forward strand.
ACAAGTCTGGGCCAGAGTGATCTCCTTTTTGCAGCCTACCTGAATGCCACGATCCAGCCCTAGATTCTACAATGTCCCACACTCTCCTGTTTCATGTGTGATTTTTGTTTCTTCACACATAAAATGAGCTTATAGAGGACTGGGGCCTGTATCACCTTCATCTTTCCCACTCCATCTAGGTGGTCCAGCACATAGTAGATGCAGATGCAAACAGCTGGATGTGAGAGCCAAAGTTGTATGGATCACAGAGGATGGGAGCAGGGAGTTCAGGTACACTACTAGGGATTGGAAGTGATGGAAGTGATTGGCCCTGACAACCAGGCAGCTATTGACAGAGGTGCTGTGCAGAAACAGAAGCAGGGGTTGTTGACGTTAGATAGAACATTTGCCTTGTATAGTTCCAATAGACTCAGAATAGAAAATACCATCCACATCAGAGAAAAAACTATGGAGACTACTGATCAAAGCATAGTATTTTCATACTTTGCTTGTTTTCTTTCTCATGGTTTTTCCCCTTTGGGCCTGATTTTTCTTGCACATGATAAATATAGAAATATGTTTAAAAGAATCACTCATATTTAATCTATATCAGATTGCTTGCTGTCTTGGGGAGGGGGAAAGAGGGAAAAACATTTGGAACACAAATAAATTTTTTAAAAAATGTCTAAAATCTTTCGATGTATTTGGAAAAATAAAATACTATTGAATATTTTAAAAAAAGAAAAAAGAGGGGCAGCTAGGTGGCGCAGTGGATAGAGCACCAGCCCTTAAGTCAGGAGGACCTGAGTTCAAATCTGGTCTCAGACACTTAACATTCCCTAGCTGTGTGACCCTGGGCAAGTCACTTAACCCCAATTGCCTCAGCAAAAAAAAAAAAAAGAGAAAAAAGAACATGTGCTTTGTTTCTAATCATGCTCCTAATCATGGATGAATTGTGACTTTGTAGTTATCTTAATATTGAGACTTCAAATTCCTAATCTAAAAACCTGTATAACAAGGTTTTGAAAAGGTGAATGTTGAAAACTATATTTGTATGTATTTTGAAAATAAAAAGCTATTATTAAAAAAATTAAAAGCAAAAAAAGCTGTATAGATGTAGATATGAAAAATTTCAGCATAGTGAAAGGGAGGAAATCAAAATAAAATTACAGGATCTCAGAACTGAAAGATGCTTTAAACACCATTTAGTCTAATCCCCTTATTTAAATAAGGAAACTTGAGGTACATGGAAGCCAATGGATGTGTCCAAGGTCACAAAGGAGTAAGACAGAACCATACATTCTAAGGTAGATGCCTTTCCCAGTACCCCTAAATTAGGAGCTGGAAGCATCCAATTCCTTTCCCCAGGGTTGGGCTTAATAAAAGGCAAATTAGGGGCTCTAACTCTAAAACCTATACTTGCTCCCAAAGCCATGATACCCACAGAGCAAGTACTCTGTGAATAGAAAAACTCTCAAGGTGGGCAAACCCTAAGAGGAAGTAGAGCAGAGTTCTCCCTCATGCCCTCAATACCCCACTAAGTGGCCCCCCAGGGAACTAACTTGTTACTCTGGGAATCTGCACCAAGTTCTATTTCCAGCACAAAATTAGGTATGTATTCGTAGGCACTGACCTGGAAACCAAAACAAGATTACCTTGCCTGGTTTTTCTGCGGGGGGGGGGGAGGGAGAAACCAGGGATCCCTCCCCATCCCCATCCCCAACTTTTTTCCAAACGGAAAATCCCAAGAAGGCCGAGTTTCATGTCAGCTGCAAATCTGGTAAGCATATAATCTAGGTAACTAAGTCATTTATAAAAATGTTGACAAGATAAGTGCCCTGTGGCACTCTATAGAGACCACCTTCCAAGATAACATGAACAGATTCATCAATCAATACTCCCTTACTTCATCAGCTCCTATGGGTTCAATTATTATCTCAGATCTAGATGTCTAATCCAGACTTCCAGTCTTACATCTCCAAATGCTTATTGGACATCTTGAACTAGACATCTTTGGGGTGGTGGAGGGATTGTTGTGCATGTGATTGTATTTTTAAGTCATTGATACTTTTTTTGTCTCTTATTTTTTCTTAATTATAATCATGTAAAAAATATAACAATCACTGTTTAAAATCTTGAGTTTCAAATTCTCTCACTCCTTTCCTCTTTTCTCCCCCTCCTTGAGAAGAAGCAAATTGATATAGATCATGCATGTGAGGAAGGTAGTTGGATAGAGTGCCAGGCCCGGATTCAGGAAGACTCATCTTTTTGAGTTCAACTGTGACTTCAGACACTTACTAGCTCTGCGACCCTGGGCAAATCATTAAATCCTATTTACCTCAGTTTCCTCATCTAGAAAATGAGCTGGAGAAGGAAATGGCAAATCATTCCAATATCTCTGCCAAAAACAAAACAAAACAAAGCCAAACAAGGTGACAAAGAATTGAACTAAAAAACATATACACACATGTAAAGTCATGCAAAATATATTATTTTCATATTAGCCATGTTGTAAAAGAAAATAGACCAGAAAAAAAAGATAAAGTAAAAAAGTGTGCTTTCAATCTGCAATGAGATTCTGTCAGACCTTTTTCTAGAGATAGCATTTCTCATTATACATTCTTTTTTTTTACTGTATCATTGCTATTATTTTATTAGTATTATTATGCAATAATTATTGTTAATAATTATAAACAATTAAAACAATAATAGCAAAAATCAATCAAGAAAGTTCTTCTGAGGATAATATAACATGACTATAGTAAAGTCATTTCCCTGATCTGGACCTCAACTTCCTAATTCACAAAATGAAAATAATAGTATCTGTACTACCTACTTTACACAGAGTTGTGAGGACAACACTATTAAATGTACTATTATCAATTCACTCTGATCTTGAACAGTCATTACCAATGTTTTAAGGTTAATCCATTACGGAAGATCAAAGAATTTAGAGTTGGAAGGAATCTGAGAGATCTACTAGTCCAAAGAGTCTATTAAAACTGATTGTGTTATTGTATTTTTTTTTCATTGATCACTTTTCAGCTCACCCACTCAACAACTAATGCCCACTTAGGTCAACCTGTCTATTTTTGCTCATTTCTTGCTACCTACTACTTCTACCCCTGGTAACTGCATCTGTTTTATTTATTTATTTTTTTTATTAAAAGCTTTTTATCTACAAAACATATGATTTTTCTACATTGATCTTTGCAAAAGCTTTTTTTTTTGTTCTAAGCTTTCCCCCCCGGGCCCGGCCCCCCACCCCTAGATGACAGGTAATCTAATATATGCTAAATATGTCATTATACATTCTTCAGAAATGACTTGGATCACTGTATTGCTGAGAAGAGTTGATCATCACACAATGTTGTGGTTGCTGTGTACAATGTTCTCCTGGTTCTGCTCACTTTACTCTGTATCAGTTCATGTTTTTCTGAAACCATCCCCCTTAACATTTCTTATAGCACAATGGTATTCCATCAAAATAACATACCACAACTTCTTTAGGAATTTCTCAATTGATGGCCAGTCCTTCAACTTCCAATTCTTTGTCACCACAAAAAGAGCTGCTATAAATATTTTTACACACATAGATCCTTTTTCTTTTCCTTTTTTAAAAAATATCTTTGATACAGACTTAGCAGCAGTATTGCTAGACCAAACAGTATGGATAAATTGATAGCTCTTTGGGCAATTGAACTGGATGTCTTAAGTAAGATGTCCCATAGATTTCTTAAACTAAGCATGTCCAAAAATGAATTATCTTTATTCTCAAACCCTTTCCTTTCCCTAACTTCTCTATTACTCTAAAGACTACCACCATCTTCCCATATGCCCAAGCTAAAACCTAAGAGTCATACTCACCTCATTATTCTTATCCCCCATATTGTCAGCTGCCAAATTCCTTTAATTACTTTTGAAACATCTCTTATATGTGCTCCCTTTCTCCTCTGACACTTCCACCACCTTTGTGCAGGCTCAATAACCTCAGGAAAGGTTGGTCTTATTCCATTTCAATCCATCCTCCATTCCCCTGCCAAAATGATTTTCACAGGTCTGAATACTTCACTCCTGCCCACCTCATTCAATAAACTCCATCGACTCCCTACCTCCCTTTAACTTTTGGACCCCTTCATAATTTGACTCCTATTTTTCTAGAATTCTTCTTTCTTACACTTTACTGCCTCTCTTCTCCTATCCAGCAATCTAGTAACACCGAGCTTTTTTGCTGTTCCTTGTAAAAAATATTCTCCCTTCTTGTGCATTTTCTTTGATTGCCTCCCTACCTGCAGTTCTTTCCCTCTTCTCTGCCTCCTTTCTCCAACTTCCCTCATGTCTCAGATAAAAATGTCACCTTTTACAAATAGCCTTTCCCAATCCTGCTTAATACTATTTCTTTTCTCTGTGATAATCTCCAATTTATTCTCTTCTTCATAATTGTTTGCCTGTTGTTCTCCCCCACTAGACTGTGGAGAGAGGAGTTATTTTTTGTCCTTTTTTCACTCCCTTTAGCACAGAATGCTGCTGTTGTCGTTAATCAGTCGTGTCCCACTCTTTGTGACCTTATTTGGGATTTTCTTGGCAAAGCTATTGGAGTGGTTTGCCATTTCCTTATTTTACAAAGAACAAAACTGAGGCAAACAGGATAAGTGACTTGCCCAGGGTCACATAGCGAGACTGTTGAGACTGGATTTGAACTCAGGAAGATGAATGTTCCGGACTCCAGGTCCAGCATTTTATCTACTGGACCACCTAGCTCATCAGCACTTAATAAATGCCTACTGAAATGATTCAAGCCAGTTCCAATGATCTTGTGATGGAGAGAGTCATCTGCACCCAGAGAGAGGTCTGTGGGAACTGAGAATGGATCATAGTATTCTTACTTTTTTGTTATGATTTGCTTGAATTTTCTTTCTTTTTTTAAAACTTTTTGATATGATTTTTCTTGTGCAGCAAAATGCCTACATTGGATTTAACATATATATTATTTTACCATGTTTAATATATATTGGATTACAAGCTATCTAGGGGAGGGGTTGGGGGAAGGGGAGGAAAACTGGAACACAAGATTTTTCAAGGATCAATGTTGAAAATGTTTTGAAAATAAACTTCAATAAGAAATAAATTTTAAAAAGGGAAAAAAATGTCTGTTGATACTTTGTATCTGGTTATTCAGCCAATTCCAAACTCACCTAATTCTACTATGATATATGTTTTTCTTCATTGTAAAAAATTTTATTAAATAACAGAGGTAGATTCAGAAAGATGGTTTCAGTTTTTGCCTCTAACTTACTGGCTGTGTGACCCTAGGCAAATTCCATAACTTCTCAGTCTCTGGGCAACTCTCATATGAAATCATAGGCTCAGTCAAAAAAAAAACAAAAACAAAAACAAAGACTGAGCACAAAAACAAAGACTGAGCACTGAACTGTCCTCAAGTCAAGGCTGGTTTAAAAAATAGTAGACAAAGCTGTCTACTATTCACACTTTCCCTTATGTCTTATAAAAAAAAATACAAAATGGATAAATTGTTTTACACAAAGAACTCTAGTTCCTTCAAGGTTTTAGCTCCCTGATTTGATTTAAAATAGCAAATTTCACAAAATATACACAGCTTTGCATAAAGCATCTGCTGGTCTTTATCCCCTTAGTCTAACATATTTCCTATCCCGGGAAAATCATGCTGAAACATGCTAACAACCTCCTGACAAGAGAGGTGATAATTTCAAGAGTGTAGATAGAGATTTTTTTCTTTTTTTGGTCATGGTCAAGGAAGGAATTTGTTTTGTTAGATTAATAAACAAGTTTGTAAATGGGATTTTATTTTTCCTTTTCTCAAGTGAGGGACAGAAGGAGAGAATAAAGAAAAGTCTAGTTTTTAATGATTGGAAGAAAATAAAAATTTAATTAAAGCTTGCTTGGTAGAAGGGGGTGGGGATAACATTTCCCCAAATCTGAAAGATGTTAAGACAACTTTCCTTATATTTCAAAAGGAAAGAATAGGCACAAGAAAATATTCTTCTGTCACTGATGTACTCTAAACTTATAAGTGTTTCCTCAAACAGAGAAAGGAGTTTGCAGAGACATAAAGAAAATGAACATCCAGGAGGGCACAGGTTTTTAAGACAATATGCTCTCAGCAAAAATTATTTCCACTGTTCATGGCCTGGGGAACTAGGGCCTCCCCTAGGATAATCAGAACCAAACTTCTAAGCCTATTTCTTTTTGGTCCTCATAAGTGTAGTCTGATGCTAAAATCCAAGTGGCTCTGGCACATAAACTGAGAAAAAACATGGTGCAGTGGTAAGAGTAGTGGATTTAGAAAGGACCCAATTTTGAATCCACTCTGTCATTTATTACCTGGATGATCCTTGATCAAGTTGCATCCTCATTTGGTGCCTGTTTGCTCATCCACAAAATGAAGACTTTAATTAAATCTCTTATGAGCCATTACAATTCTAACCCTGTGATCCCTTGATATTCAAGATTCTCTTCCAGTTCAAATTCTATGATCCTATTGCACCTAGGATTTTGCTGGGAATTCTCTGTTAATCAAAACTTTATTTATTTTATTTTTTTTTATTAAAGCTTTTTATTTGCATAACATATGTATGGGTAGATCTTCAACATTGACCCTTACAAAGCTTTCCATTACAAATTTTCCCTCCTATTCCCCTCCCCTAGATGGCAGGAAGTCCACTACATGTTAATTATATTAAAGTATTTGACAAATCGAATATATGTATACATATTTCCTTATTTATCTTGCTGTGCTAGAACAATCGTATCTACGTGATCGAAAAAATCTGAAAAAGGAAACCCAATGTAAGCAATCATTGATTATAGAGCATGAAAATGATATGTTGTAGTCCATATCTCATGTCCCTCTCTCTGGGTGTATATGGCCTTCTTCAATGAACAATTGGAACTGGTTTGAAACATCTCATTGTTGAGGAAAGCCATGTCCATCAGAATTGATCATCATATAGTCTTGTTGCCGTGTATAATGATCTCCTGGTATATATCATTTCACTCAGCATCAGTTCATGCAAGTCTATCCAGGCCTCTCTGAAATCATCCTGCTGGTCATTTCTTACAGAACATTAATCAAAACTTTAAAAACAGACTTTTAAAATAATATGGTAATAAAGTACATTGATCCATAATCATACTATGAATGAGGTCTGCCAAATATAGAGTTAAAATTCGAAAAAGTAAAATATTTCATTCAAGATGGTGTCCTGAGCTTCTAAACAACTGGGCAAGAGAAAAAATGTAAATAGTCTTTCCAGATTATATAATGTAAACCATGGTTGGAACCATAATATAGACTGTTAATGCACTACTGGGTTTATAAATGCAAACCTGAGTTGTCACTGAGACTACATAAGACATGTTAATTAATAGCTTCTGCCTTGGTGCTAATAACAGATGTTACCTCATAACAACTTTCTTAAAACATTGTATATCATTTTCTGAATCCCCAAAGTGCATTAAGTGATAAAAGCAAATGCTACAATCAAACAGCCAGGGTCTCAAGCACAATAAGTTGCAGGCTTTGGGTTTGAAGAGAATCATAAAATTTTCATCTTCATAAGGTTTTAGAGAAAAAGTATTAGATAGTGATATGATATTGTCTCCCCCAACATCTGGCAACAAGATTGCAAAGAAAGGCCAGAAGGCTTAATCCCTGGCCAATCTTTTTTGACTATCTATGGACAAAGAATAAAAAAAAAGCAGTCTCAGGAAGGGACTGTTCCCAGAACTTGGCTATTTTCTATGTTTCTTCAATAACAATCTGTTAACTACTGAGTTTCTAATTGCAGAACTATAATCCTATAATGTTTATGTCTTAGTGGAAAATGCCTGAATACAAGAGATTAGAATGAATTTGAATGTTATATTCATCAACAATGTTAAAATCTAATTTGTGACAATTACTGTTCCTCAGCAATGTCCAGTATTTTGTTTTTAGCATTCCATACTGTTTGTTGTATGTGATATTTTAAAATCTCTATTAAACAATTGAAAAGTTAAGAGAAAAGGATTGTAGTATTCAATGGCAGCCAGCTTAATAAGATTTTATTTTGACTTTGAGTAATATATTTTAATAAAAATACAAATTGTACTAAGGGGACATGCATAAAGGGATTTCTATGTATGATTGGTTCTACAAAAGCATTCTGAGAAAGAATGAGCTCTATTGCCCATGTGATTTTTCCAAGCTTGGGAGAGCCTGCCTCAGTTTGGGAAGAACTACGGCTCTCTTCTAGACAAAAATGGTCCTCACTAAACCACATTTTGCTAGAAAGATAGTATTTTAGAGTTAAAAGTGATCTCAGCAACTATCTCGTTCAATTTATATCCAAAAAAAGAACTCCCATTATGACATAACCAAGAAGTGGTCAGCTATATAACTACTTCTTTAACTTATTCTACTCTTGCATAGAACTAACTATTAGGAAACTTTTTCTTCCAAACTGCCTCTTGCTAACATCCATCAACTACTCTTGGTTTTGTTTTGTTTTTACTCTGGGGTCAAATAGAATAAGTCTAACATCTCTTCCAATTGACAACTTTTCATATATTTAAGACACATATCATTCCCCATCCCACCACCAGCTAACTTCACCAGGAACCATCCCTATTTCCTTCAAATATTTTTCATATTGCAGACTCCAAGTCTTTCACAATCCTGGCTGTCCTTTTCTTAACATTCCATATATCTACTTAAAAGTCAAGCTGTGCTATAAGAAACAATGATGAACTCGATTTTAGAAAAACATGGAAAGACTTGCACAAAATACTGAAAAGCAAAATGAGCAGAATCAAGAAAATATTGTACACAATAACAATATTGTTATAAGAATAATTTTCAGCAACCAAGTCATTTTGACTACTATGTATATGTAAATATATAAATATAATTATAAATTAGCAACAAAAGATCTATGAAGGAACATGCTGTCTGCCTTCAGAGAAAAATGAAGAGAAGTATGTATAATGTGGATTTACATATATATACATCTCTAATGGCAGACATCTCTAGGGCAAGAAAGGAAGGGGGAAGGAAAGGAAAAAAGTTACATGAAAACTTTATTATATATTTAAAAGGAAAAGCAAGTTGTATATAATAGATTGGCAGTTCCATATGCAAAAAAAAAAAAAAAGAAAGAAAATTAAATCAAGGTGAAAACTACCAATCTATACTGAAAGGTACTTCTGTGTGGATTCAATAGATAGAAGTAGAAGGAAAAAAAGACTATATATTTTAGGCTTATTAAAAAAAAAAAAAGAAGGCCTGACTGTGCTGTGTTCTACTTCTTTTTAATGAAGCTAGTACATTCAAATTAAAAAAAGCAAAAACCATTTTCATAGGATGAAAACTGGTGCTATGAATGCTCTGATAGGTTGGTGAAATTAAGAAGGACACCAAGCAACAAATCAGTAGTTGCTATTTTGGGACTTCTTAAATTTTAATTGCTTTTGGCTGTTGGAAAGAATCTGGGCATAACTGCACTGTAGAGAAATAAATGGTGCTGCTCTGCATATTAAAACACCAAGAATAATTCAAGATGTTTATATGGCTTCTCATTCCTCCATGCAATTAAAAAAATGTTCATATAAAATGTAAAATGTGTTCTGAACATTATTTAATAAAAAGCAAGCTTATTCCAGTCAGAGGGACTGGTGATGTAGCTCACTGACAGAATGCAAAGCTCCTCCTTCTTCCATTTATTCACAAAAAATATGCCACACTCAACTGCAAGGCAGAAAAACAGACCACATCATTCTGACCCTTCATGACACCTCCCTCGCAGAATTATTGAATTTTAGTTCTTCTCCTACACCTTTACATTTCTCTCAAATGATTGCTACCTGACATCCTCCCCCACATATGAATAGAGATGAGTTTGAGATGTGATACTGTTAACACGCCAAAAACATTTCCAAAAAAAATTCATTTCCCCATATGGTCCTTTAAGATGACCATCTCAGCAACTAACTGTGTGAATATTGTGATGACAACTAGATGTTCTATTATACTTCAAATGTTTAAACTCATGGCTTAAGAAAAAGATAAGCTTAGTTAGGAAGTAACCAAAAGGTTTTTTTTTTTTTTTTTTTTTTTAATTTGCTTGTTTTATTTTGCTTATAGCAACTCCTATAAATCAGGTTAAAAAAAGAAAGGTTTTTTTTTTGTTTTTAAATTTCAATGTCTAGGGCAGAGGTTTCCCTAAAACCTAGTCTCTCTGACATTAGAAGATTCTATACTTCCAATGTTTTAGAAAATTAGCTGATCTTTTACGGTGTCAGTCTTAGAGAGAACTACAAACCAGGAAGATTTATTAGTGTTATGGTCCAAAGAAAATAAATCCCTAGGAATGGTACATTAGCACATGTCATAAATTGCTAATGGTTAAAAAAAAAAAAATCACATCAACTCAGTTGGATCAAAACCATTGTGGAACTGGAGAGTTGTTGTACAAATCAATATAATTCTTTGGAAATAAGCTTCTCTCTTTTGTATATATAGGAATCTAGAATATTTCTGCTACTAAATGTTGTCTAGTTCTCTCTCTACACACATTCAAGTCCAGTTTCTTCCAGAAAAGCACATGCAACTCATTAACACTGAATAACAAATTCCCTCCTGAAAAACTGCAGTATCAGCTCTGCCTAAGTAATAACACAAAATTAAACCCTGTTCAAGAAGCAAGGCTAAACAGACTACTCAAATCAACAACTCTGTTAAGAAACGATTCACAATTATACACTTCAAGTATCCAGGCTTATTCTTTTTAAAAGATACATTTATTTTCTATCTTATTACAAGATAAGACGATTTATTCAAAAACCAAATCTTCCTAGAGGAATTATTTAGAATCTCACCAGAACCCAAAGGACCATGTCTAAAACCAAAGTGAAGCAAACTTTCAATGGAGAATTATGTGGGAGAAATTACCTTAGTAATGACATGGTCCAGTGCAAGCTCACATTAGCTGATATCAGAGGACGGTGGATTCAAATCTCACCTCTAATACTTACTATACATGTGATTTTGGGTAAATCACTTTATCTCCCTGAGACTGTTCCCTCATTTTACAGATGAGGAGGTTGGATTTAATGTTCTCAGAGGTCCCTCCTAATTCTATATGATAATCCTATACTCTAAGGTATTCCAAGAATCCATTACCAGATGCATATCCTTATGTTGAACAAATGTTTTATTTATGTATTTATTCTTACTATTCCTAACAGAAATTCTTGTAAACTGAATATTTAATAAAAGTTTACCCACTTCGGGACTTTATTCAGTAGAAGGCACTGGACATCACCTACTCCTTTCCTATTAGCTGTCTTCATTAGGAAGAACATTATGCTACCCTATACCTCAGTAACACCTGTGGGAGTCCCAAAGGACCATTAGCCTCCCCTGCTTTCAGAATTATTTCTTTTAGTTGTTCTTGCTAGTTGTAACTTTTCACTGCTGTCACTCTAGCTGACTGACACTTCTCACCCCATCCCACTCCCACTCTCTGAAATTTTATTTCCTTTCTAATTTGCTGTTAATAATCTGCTAGAGTCTGAGAAAATACATCGCCAAGTTTATCAGAACGGTCATCCAAAATATGAACAAATGGGCTTTAATGAATGGCTTTTGAGGGGCTCTGAATACAATGCACAAATGTTGTTGCACAAATCTAACAATGGTATTGGCTGCTTAGAGACCTTCACTTCTAGTATTAGAATCCTGAAATCCCCCTTTCTAGTATATTTCTTCCTACTTAAAAAATTCCAAGTCTCCAAGGAAAAGAGACAGTCCCCAAATTCAAACTATTTCAGGAGGGCCTGAGATTGCTTGTAAGTCCATAACAATAGGATCTGAACATTTGCCAGAACTTAAAGAATATTATACTGAATCAGTAATCCTATACATTCAAAACTGACAAGACAAGAAATCAATAGCTATGTGGTCTTGGGCAATCACTTTCTCTGGCCTCAATTTTCATATTTATACAAAATAAGAGAACTGGACTATACATTTGCTAGGGTCCATCCAGCTGACATATGCTCTTATTCCAAATATTTTTATTATATAAGAGGCATTAACTTTTTTTTAAGAGGTGAGAGAACTCCCTCTGCTGGGCATATATATATAATTGCTTTTCAGGATTAAAATGAATTCCACTACAAAGGACACATTAAGAAGAAAAATATATTTTACTAAAAAATGATAGATATAACAATTTAAAATATATCTTGAACCATTCATCTTTGTTTTCTCCTACTGTAATCTCTTCGCTTTCCTTTGTATAGCTGCACAATTCCAGGATCTTGTCTAAAAAGGTCAAAGATGTCAGGGTGCTGAAAGGTTTCTTTTTAGAGTCCATTGAAAAATCAGTGTAGCCCTCAAAGCCAAAAAGTATATCCCCTCTAAAGGGGAAGCTTATTATCTTGGATTAAGAGGCTAATTGCTCAGCAAACAATTATGTACAGACTCATTGTGAGTGAATCCCTGCAGACAGTCACCTAACAACTGGAACTTCGCTCAGAGATGCTGAGGCAGAAGCTCTATATCCTAGATGCCCGCTACGCTTGCTCACAAGGATTGCTGGTGCTAGCTCCTACTGCTTTGCTTGATGCCTGGGCTTCTGATGTCCGTGGAGTCTGTTTTGGAACCCGGATAGGGACATAAATGTTTGAAGCACTGTGCTCTTTAAGATATTCTCCCCCTTTTTCTTCATAATCTTTCCGGGTTATCCAGCCTTCTTCACGATTCATATGTTCTAGGGCCCAATCTCGAGCTCCATACCAGGCATCCAATACAGGATTAGAAGCGACCTGGACCTAAAATAGAAAAAACATTTCATGTGAAAACTTCATTAATTAGGATTCCATCAGTGTGGAATCTGTGATACAATAAGTTCCATAATAATACAGTTTATTATATATAACCAGATATATCACAAATGTCCCATGAAACCTAACTACACAGTCAAATCTTGATTTAAAAAAAGAAAAAACAATCTTTCTCGCCCCCCCCTTTTCTGTATGTATGCACGTATGCACACACACACACACACACACACACACACACACACACACACACACACACACACACCCCTTACACCAACATTACAAAAGGAATCTACTTTTGAAATAAATTTGGACCATATCTGAGGTGAAATTTATCTTAGCAAACTCTATGCAAATTAATAGAACAAAATAATTAATAAGCAAAGCTCATGTTTAGAGTACTTATGGCAGCAGTTCTCAAACTTTTTGGTCTCAGGACCCCTTTACACTCTAAAAAATACAAATGACCCCAAAGAGCTTTTGTTTATGTAGGTTCCATTTATTGATATTAACCATATTATAAATTAAAACTGATAAAATTATAAAATATTAATTCATTTAAAATAACAGTAAGCCCACTATATTTTAACATAAATATATTTCGTAAAAAATAACTGTTTTCTCAAACAAAAAAAAGTTAGCACTTTTTTACATATATTTACATATCTCTTTCATGTCTGGCTTAATTATAAGATAGTTGTATTCTCATATCTGCTGCAGCATTCAATCTATTGGGATATGTTATTTTGGATGAAGTACAAGAAGAAAATTCAATCTCATACAGACATGTAGCTAGAATTTACTAAGCAAATGTTACTATTATTATGAAAATAGTTCTGACTTCATGCACTTCTAAAAGGCTTTTGTGGATTTTCAGAGGTGATAGGACCACACTTTGAGAACTGGTAATTAGGGAATAGTTTTAAAATACAGGAATACAAGATATGCCATACTATCAGTTCCATATTCCAGATAGCTCAGTGTTTTGATTAGTGTCATTATACATTTGCATACAAGAAATTTCCCAAATGAGTGAGAAATCTGAGAAGACTTATATGAAATGATGCAGAATGAAGTAAATAGAAGCAGGAGTACACCTGATACTAAAACATCAACATTATAATAAATGAACAATTCTGAAAGATTTAAGTAGTCTAATACACACTAACATCAACCAGAGGACCAATGATGAAGAATGCTGCCTCCTTCATGACAGAGAGGATAACAAGCAGGGAAAAAAAAAACATACGTGGCCAACATAAGAATTTGTTTTGCTTTTTTTGATACTGGGGTTTTGTATTTTTCCTCTTTCCCAAACTACAAGTGAGAAGTGAAAACAAGAAGAAAAAAAAATTGAGAATTGAAAAAATTAAAAAGTAATTTTTAAAAAGATGACTAGTTCCTACCAGGTTAACCTCACTTTTTTTAAAAAAATAGGATTATTGATATTGATAATTCAGGGATATGCTATAGACAAGCTGATCTATATGTTTGACAATATTTACCATGGAATGGAGAGATGTGTGTAATAGTGCAATTAAGTGAATTCATCTGTAAAATGGGGATATTCATACTGATCTCATAGAACTGCTATGAAGATTAAGTAAGATAATATATAAACAGCCCTACAAGTTTTAAACTGCTATAGAAAAGAAAGAGAAAGAGAGAGAGGGAAGGAGGGAGGAAGGGAGGGGGAGAAAGAGAGAACTCTCTAATATTTTTACAAAAAAGAAAAGGTACCAATGGCCCTGTGCCTACATAACTCTTCTTTAGTTACTTCTCCCTAGAGTGACATGATAAAGTTAGGAACAATGAAAAGTGAGGAAAGCATAAAAAGGCAATAATTTGATTTTTCCTTTATGCACCTAACATAAAAACTTTTTATTTACTAAAGCTTTTTATTTTCAAAACATATACATAATCTTCAACATTCACCCCTGCAAAACCCCATGCCCCAAATTTTTTCCCTCCTTTCTCCCTATCCTCTCCCCCAAACAGCAATTAATCCAATATATTAACATAAAATTTTCTTTAGTTTAAAGGTTCAGGTGTTGTTTTTTTAAATTATTATTATATATTATATATATATATATATATTATTATTATATGTATAAACTAATGACATTAGACTAAGAATCATATCTGGATTCTAGTACTAATTCTGATTTCATAAGATATAGCCAAGAGAAAAAAATAGGCAGTCTCAATTAGGCCTCCTAGTTTTACTGGGCCAATCACATATGCCTGCCTATTTCTTCTTTCCACATCAATTTCAAACCCACCAATCCCAGATGCCTAAGTTTGACCAAGATCTTAATAATGGTAGCCATAGAAATTTCAAAAAAAGACAAAGATAATTTAGGTATGAATGAAATAGTTGGGTATAAAATAACATTTAAAAATGTATTTGTAAAAGTGTTTTATGTATACATATGCACAGATATAATTTCCCCTCTAACCCTTAAGTGAATGTGGCAGCTGAGGTAGTCACTAAGTCTGGCCATTCAGCAATAAAATACGGCACTCAGAATAACATGCTAGAACAAGAATATAAGAAGGAGAGCAAAAGACTGGAGAGAGAGAAGATTCAAATAAAATATCAACTGACAAGAATTGTGTTGGCACAATACTGACAACAGCAATATGTTTACAGTAATATTTATATATTCAGGAAAAACTCATCAAGATCTTCAAAAAAGTAGAGAAACCTTAAAAATCAAAACCAGTGAGGCAGCTAGGTGGCACAGTGGATAGAGCACCAGCCCTGAAGTCAGGAGGACCTGAGTTCAAATTTGGTCTCATTCACTTAACACTTCCTGGCTGTGTGACCCGGGGAAAGTCACTTAACCCCAATTGCCTCAGCAAAAAATAAAAAAATAAAATAAAAAATCAAAACCAGTGAGCAGAAATGCAACAGGCTTTGATATAACTGCAATAATGCAGGCTCAAAAATATATTTTAACCATGTAATCCATACCTGAAAAGAAGACTGGAAGGGTCTCATTTCAAGCAGTTCTTTCTCAATCCTGGATTTCATTCCAGGATACATCACATTTCCACCAGTGAGGAAAACATTTTGGACAAGGGCTTCCTGTATTTCTTTAGGATACCTGAAAACAAAGAGTGTGTTAATTCAGAAGTTCAAATACAATTCCTCCTAAATATATGAATATGAGGATATTCATACAAAGCTAAAATATCTGAATGAAAAGAGAAAAATTTCACCATTCATGTTTCACATATCTTGATTAAAATAATTTCCATCAACCAGATATTTTCATCTATCCTTATTTGGAACTGTGTTGAGAATGTAAGCTCCTTGAGAACAGGATTGTCTCAATCTTTATGCTTGTATTCTAGTACCTTACACATAGCAAACACAAGCTTACTGACTGATGAAGCTCTGAGTTTCACTGCAAAATCATTTCATTCAATATTTGAGGGCCTACCATGTGCTAGAGCTAGATACTGAATCAATTAATACAATTAGAAAAGAGGGACTGTTAAGTATTAATGTCATTAGCGTTCTACAACTTTGCTGTAGTCATAAAGCAGAGTTTTAGATAACTAAACCATATAAGGAGTACTTTGTTACTGCTGTGCCAAAATGATTTCATTAAAATACTGTCCCCTATTATGGAGGCTTAGAACAATGAAGCTCCAGTTAGTTTTTTTTTTTTTTTAATATTAAACTTAAGACAGAAAAAATTTCAAAGTAGACTTGACTATTCATGTTAATATACTAACAACAGTGCCTAAATTGTCATCATAGTTTTCCATATCTGTGTTCCCTTTCTTTTTCAATTCCAGATAAATTTTTTTTCTAAAATCTTCATAATGCATTTCATTTAACATTTTTAAAAAAGCAAACAAATTATAAATGCATAAAAATGTGAAAAATGTTTAAAAAATACTCATGATCCATCATTGCACTATAAGATGCTCATAATTTTCTCAATGAAGTTGCAGATTTCTAAATTCAAACTCCCCTACAACCCTTCATATCCAATGTGTTTTTCTTCAGACTTCAATATTTTCAAATAAGGCCTCTCATAAACATCAAGAATTAATTATCTGAATATAGACATTCCCAAATATAACATAGAACATTAGCTATATTTTAATCCACTTCTCCTTTATTCCCACAACTATTCTAGTTTATTCTTCTAGACAGAGCTTATATGTTGTATAGTATAATTTGGCCATGCATTTTAAAAATTTCAAAAATATTTTATATTTAAAATAAAATTTCAATAAAATCATAAGGCAAATATGTGCTCTAAAATCAATGTTTCAACAAAATGTTTAATAAGCTGCAATCTATCAACATTAAAGGTTTAAAAAATGTCATCTAATGTCATCATGAGAAACATGACATTATATGAATAGTACTGCAGCTGAAATAGTATTGGATGTGAAACTAGAAAAAATGGATTCAAGTCCTGGCTCTGTTCTTTACTATCTGTGTAACTTTAAACAAACTGTAACATCTCTGGACTTCAGTTTCCTCATTTATAAAAAGTAGGGGATGAGACCAGATGATCTCAGAGGTTTTTTTTTTGTTTTTTCTTTTACCAGATCTAAATTTCAGCTGCTTTAAGTACTTCAAATTTTCATTATGATTTCAACCACTATTCTGCAATCATTTCTTTGTTTATTTTTAGTCATTTCAGTCATGTCTCAATCTTTATAACCTCATATGGGAGTTTTCTTGGCAAAAACTCTATAGAGTGCTTTGCCATTTCCTTCTCCATTTTATTTTACAGATGAGGAATTGAGGCAAAGAGAGTTAAGTGACTTACCTAAAGTCACCAACTATCACAGGCACCCTAAATATCTCAGGCCAGATTTGTACTCAGGAAGACAAGTCATCCTGACTCCAGGTCCTGTATTCTATTCACTGTGCCAACTAGCTGGCCTGCAATCACTTCCAAAAGGTAGCAAATTAATGCTTATTAATGTAATAGATGGAAAACTGAGGTACAGAGAAGTTACTACTTATCTTGGTCTTAAAACAAGTGAATGGAATATTAACAATAAATTTTTTTCAAGTTTCTGTTGACTATATCCTCTTTTGTTGTACTTTGACATAAATAGGACCTCTATTAACAAAGAGTTTTTATTATAAAACAGTTACTCCTCTACCCCCAAAGTAAATGTGAACTAACATGTTACAAAAAATGATATTCCTCACATGGTGAAGGAATGGGAGTTCTTATTAATCAAATATTCTGGTTGATAGATTATAATATATAACAATCATTACTATCCTCTTTCAACCACACAGAATACAACAAAATACATTTAATAGTAAAATTACCCAGAGTCTAATTTGGTCATCTTTTGATACTTCCAAAGATACTTGAAAATCTCGATAGCAGTTCCAAAGTCATCATTCCAATGTCACTTCTTACTGGCAATGCTCAAAAATGCCAGGTAACACAAGTTTTTGACTGACATTGTGACAGATACCAGATTTTACTATATTTATCTCCATACTACAGGGAAAGTGCAAATCAGCAAAGTAAGAAAAAGAGAGAACAGAGATAGCTTTGATCTGGTATTTTTCCATCAGTTTCAGGAATGATAAGGTCAAATTGTACCTGGGTTAGGGAGCAAAGAAAGAGGAATAGAGGAAAGATAGTCACATAGCAGTCAATTTCTCTCGGTATGTTTTTTTGGTTTCATTTATTTCAAAAGTGCTATGAATTCCCAGGTTGATCTCACCAATGCACAAACCAAAGCAACAAGAGCAAATGAAATTGGATTTTGTATTATCTGTTGTTTTGAACATCACATAGGAAAGACTGCTAAACAAAGAAAATCAATGAAAAAATCATCATGAGGTATATTTTAGAAGTTTCCCATACTAAAATCTATGTTTAACCAAATAAATCTTAAAATATAAGCCTCTGACAAATGGGACAGGAAAAGGAAGACAAACAAAAATTGTTATCTCACCTGTCTAAAACATACTGAATAGTTTCTGCTATCCCAGCTTGTTCTTCTCCGATGAGAGATGGCTGGAAAATGATTTCTGGAGCTCGGATTCTTTCTGTACCAAGAAACAGCTGATGATATTCTGCTAAGTTAAACATGGGCTTCAAAGACAAAATGTGACAAAGCATGTTATGATAGATTCTTTTTCCAACTTTTCTTTACCTGAGAAATACTTTCTACGTATCTATTACACACAAGGCTCCCCATTATCGGGAGTTCAAGAACAAGAATATTCAAAAAGTTCAAGTAAACTAACTTTTAAAGAAAATAAGATATGGACACTTAGGGAACAAGGAATGGCATTTTAGAATGGTAGGGTAAAATGAGTAAAGGTATGATGTATGAAAGTGGGAATGATGATGGTATATGCATAGGATGATTTGGAAGAAAACAACAATCAAAAGATAACTTATTAGGAAGCAATTAGAGCACTACCAGCAGACCATTGAACTACAGCAATGACAGAGGAAATAGAAAGAAAAGAATATATACCACAGACATTTTAAAAGAAAAAATAACAGTAATTACATTCTATGAATCTAAGGAAATGGTAAAACCCAGTATGATTCTTAAATTTTGAGCCTGAATGACTGGAAGAATGGTCTCCACTGAAAGAAAGTGGAGAAACTAGAAACTAGGAAGAATAAAAGGTTTATCATCATTATGCTTAATGAAAACAGCACTATCAGGTAGACCTTCTTATTAACAAGAAATCTTTTCATTTGGGGTCCTATGTTGTATATTATGATAGTGACATGACAGTGGCTTACCTTTGGCAAGCCCTTTTATATGTTATCACTATGTTTTCTTTACTGTTATTTTTACTTTCTAAAACAAAACTATAGGGACTATATCAGAACACAATGTAAAAGTTCTGTTTTCATTAATGAAATCTATTATTAAAAGGTTGACAAATCTTTGCCGTTTTTCATCTGTTCACTGTCCTCCAAGTTAAATCCTTAAATATTCTCAGTATATTTTGGCTTAATTAGGTTTTCTGTGAAGCTTTCCACAAACTTTTATTTCCTTCCACTGCATCTGTCTATTTTATGAGGTGACACTAATTGAATTTTTCACCAACCTCCACTGTAAGATTTTACAAATGAGTTTATATTTTAAACTACTGGCTACATATCTCTTCACTTGGCAAGAAGATCAAATATCTGTGGGCTAAAATAATTTGCAGCCAGATCTTTTGGTCTCTTTCTTGTGACAATAAATTTACACCAGTTAAACTTAGTCAGGAAATGGTAATACTCTGTGTCAATATCTGTTCTTTCATCCACTTCCAATTTTTTGGCAATAACAATTTAACCAGATTAAGTTCAAGTTGCCTCAGTTACAACAATACTTTCTTGCTTATATTATCTTTTAATCTGGCATTTATTATATTATCTGCTCTGGAGTAAATAAATAATCTGTTAGTACACAGACAGCTAATTCAAAAGTGACTATCATATTGGTAATAAGCTATTTCCTGTCTGTCAAAATACAATCATTTCATTTTGTGGAATGTCATCTGATGCTTACTATCTGCATGCTTACCATGAATCCCCATTCTGATTCTCTTAAGTATTTCTCAACCACCCCCCCAAAAACAAACAAACCAAAAAACACCACATAACATTTCTATACAGTTTACAAGTCTTTGGCGTCTCCATCTTCTACTCTTGAAGCATGTTTTCCAACATTTTTTTTACCTTCCTCCTCAAAGACTACTTATGCATTTAAGTCAACAAATATTAAAATATATATTCATTTAATCTGAAGAGTTCCATTAAATTCTTCATAGAATTTCTTTAGTTCCTTAAACAGTAAATTACTAGCACTAAAGTTAGTTTTCTTTGTGGTGGTCTCTTTGTAAATGCTAATAATGAAAGGTATAATAAGAGCTGATCAATATCCCATGAAATATCTGTTGCCTCAGACACACCAGCTTAGACAATTCCTTTATCTGACTCTCCAAGGGAAGTCAGTGAGACATCCTTTTTTAGTAGGAACTTCTTTTTGTTGTCCAGGTTAACTTATAGTAAAAATGCCAAGAGAATGATACAATTCAGTTTCTTGGGTAATATGATGACTCATAGAACAGGTTCATATTCAAAACACTACAGATAAATTTTATTTAGAAACAATCTAAAAACTATTTAATGTTCAGCCTTAATTCTCTTTTCCACTAGCCTATTACAAATACAGAAACAGAAGGAAGTCATGCAGGACTAAGTGACTTTTCTTGATTAGTTCAGGGAACTAAGGATTCAAACTGTTGAAAACACTTTCTCAAGGACTAAGTACATAGCAGTCTGAGAGTGGGAGGTTTGCCTGGTGGATCACAATGGGTAACACAAACAATGGAACTCTGATTAACTCAATCAACTCAAGATGTCCTCAATGTAGAGCTTTAAAGAATGTCCTTCTCTTACTCTGGCTAAGATTATCTTTTGTTAACTGTTAAATGACTTCTTATTTTGTTCCAGTACTAAATCTAAATTACCAAGGGACTTACATGAGTCAGGCCTAGCCCAGCACAACTGGTTCTCAAACAGTATAAAAGACATCACCTGGAGACAAGTGTGCTTGGAAAAAGAGTAGGGTTGGTCACAAAGTAATAAATGGAGAGGCTAAATATTGCATTGCTGCCCACAAAACATTGAGTGAGTCAGAGAAAGTTCTCCACTGTAAGGATTAGACCACCTATAAAGGATTTATGGGAAGACAGAAACAAAGAATAACACAAGATGAGTGTGTACAGATATAATCTTTACTATTAAAAAGTACTACTTTGTATATGTTGATGTAATTATAGATTCATTAAAACACTGAAAACATATCCCATAAAATGACAATGGGTTACTAGAGTCAAACCTGCACAGTAGTAACTGGCTTCTCTACTTCAGGTGTTTCCTCAGAAAAAAGAGGTTCAAATTCATTCATGCTTTCAACATCTTCTAGAGTTTGTTCAAGCTGTTCCAAGTCAGGTGTCTAAAATGAAAGAGATTCTGTAACTTCTATGAACAACAAAGGTGTCAGTTATAATTCTAGATGCACTCATCACAGCAAGAAATTTAATCCAATCTAAAGGTTTAAAAACTTATATAAAGAATGTAGAAAAACTTTCTAGGCTTATAAAATGATCATACACTAATCACATCATATCATAAGCAAGGAATTTCAAGACTGTAAGAAATGAAAGTCATAAAATTGTCTTGGCTTCTATCTCAGTTTACCTCCCTCATCATTTATATAAATCTTATTCAAAATATTGCTTAAGATTCAATAAATCCCTTTCCTTTAAAAAAGACTTCTGTGACCACATTAACATTTCAAGAAATATTTTGTGTGAGGCAACCAGTTTGACATTAAAATAATATTGCCTACTAAACAGAAAATTTGTTGCTATTACACCAGGTAAATAAAGTATGGCAGCTAAACGATTTTTTTTAACCTAATAAAACAAGTTGAAAAGTTAGTTTTTGTTAATGCATATGATATCTTTTACTAAATTATACCAGTAGCTCAAAGTTAAAAAAAAAAAAATCCAAAAATGAAATAATTTCAAGGATAGTACTTTAAAATGTAGAACCTTCTCATCACCTTTATGAAAAAAAAAATTAGAGCTCTAATTATAAGTAAAGCCCTACAGTAGGCACTGTACAGAATTAGGTTAAAAAAAAAAACAAAAACAACTCTCTTTCTATTAGGAACAGAAATTGTGTGAGAAAAAGCAAGTAAGTAAAAAAGCACGATATGTCAATTAGAAGCAAAATCTAGGTGTTTATAGAATCAATAAAGCCCACAGTTTTTCCATATTATGAAGAATTAAGACCATTGAACAGTATGCTTATGGATAGTTTCCTAAACTAATAAAAGTAAAACCTGTTCATGTTATTAAGATATCAATATAGTTCAGAAAGATCTCTGGAAAAATATAATGTGATTACACTTAATATTACAAATGACGTGGCACTTTTTATAGTATTAAAAACTGAAAGTGATTGTCCATCAATTAAGGACTGGCTAAATAAATTGTATATGATTGTAATAGAATTTTATTACATATAAAAAATGATGAATATGAAGAATTCAGAGGAACTCTATAAAATTTATGTGATCTGATGAGAAGTAAAGTAAACAGAAGCAGGAGAACAATTTACACAATGACCACAATAACATAACACTAAGAAAACTCCTAATTTTGATCTGTCATCAATTACAACTTTCAAAGACTGATTAAACAAGATGATAATGAACCACAGATGTGTGACAAGTTAAAGGGTTTAAGGCACAGTCAATTTATTAATTTGTTATACTTCCTTGTTATACAGGAGAAATCCATTGGGGACAGGTAGAGCGCCAACAAGGTACTGCCTCCCCAAAATAGAAAAGAATGTACAACCTTTTCAAAAAAGAAAGTGTAAATTTTTAAAAATGAATCTGTTTAATAGTTCATACATTAAAAATAATGAAGTTAAAAGGGGATAAGGATGGGTAGAGAGTACTTGACATTGAGGAGAAGATAGAGAAGCTGATAAGAGAATATTGGGTAATTGGCAATTTTCAGAAGAAAAAATCAAAGGTATTAATAGTTATGTGAAAAAATGCTCTAAATCACTATTAATTAGGGAAATGTAAATTAAAACAACTTTTAGGTATTATATCATTTCTATCAAGTTGGGCTTACAACATATGAACCGATGCAAAGTAAAGTAAGCAGAAGCCAAAGAACACTTTATAGAGTAATAGCAATGTAAGAATTATCAGCTGTGAAACATGCTGATCAATACAATGATTCAAGAAAATTCCAAAGGACTCATGATGAAAAATGCTACCCAGACAAAGAATTGATGAAAGCAGAATATAGATTAAAACATAATTTTTCCCTTTCTTTTTCTTGCTTTTTCCTTTTGCCACATGGCTAATATGGAAATGTTTTGTATGATTTCATATCTATAACTGTCTTTTCAACGGATGTAGGAAGGACAGGAAGGAGAGAATTTAGAACTCAAATATTTTTTAAATGTTAAAAATAAATAATAATTTTTAAAAATACATAACAAAACAAGATGAACAGAGGCAGAAATAGGATCAATATTTTCATTGGACTATCTTACAAACCACTTGGACTAAAAGAAGAAATAGAGAAAGAGTATGAGAATCAAATCAAAAATCGGTTACAAATACATAACAAAATGAGGGTAAGTAGAAGATGGAGGAGTATTAACTAGCTATGCTTCAATATTTCTTATTGTTTAATCATTTTTCAGTTATGTTCAACTCTTCCTGACCCCATTTCAAGTGTTCTTGGTAAAGATAAGGGAGTGGTTTAACACCTTCTTCTCCAATTCATTTTACATATGAGGACATTTAGGTAATTTTTGAGGTTGGATTTGAGCTCAGGTGTTCCTGACTCCAGGCACTGCACCACCTTCAATACTTCAAACAATTGTAACTTTTAAATAGTCACTTCACTGAGGTAATCCAGAATGACTCTATGCCTGAGTTTTTGTTTGGACAAAAAATGCCAAGTGCTTTACCTATTGATATATGGTGAAATAAGAAAAGGAAGGACACTAGTTAATATTAATGTGGTGGCTACAGATCATATGCTAGGGAAAGCATGTTATTCTTCCATCTCATATACCTTTCTTCCCTGATGCCCTGATCCTATATATTAAGGAGAGTCCAAGTAACCAATCTTGTCATTATTTGGTTCCAATGATTCCATCCATTCTATAGGGAATCAACTCATCATCTTCCTGCTCTATCACTGGAGACAATAGCAATCATATACAAAGAAACAAGGACAGGGCCGCTTTGCCAAAATGGGACTGAGCAGAAAAAATAAAGCTAGTCTCCCCTCTAAGAAGGTGTTAACATTCCTATTATTGGGCACCATTTGACTAGAGAAAGGGCTCAAAAGCAAACTCATTCTTTATTTACTTTCCTTGTCCTCTCGGGGGCCCTTCCATTACCTCTGGTTTGGTATCTACAACATCCACTTCAATATTGACTTCTGCCTGGAGGATTTTCTGTTTAGTCTGTTCCACTGACAAACTCAGTTTTTGTATATAAGATTGTAGCTCTTCTGGAGAGTCCATGTTCAATTCTACCAGGGCTTTGTGAAACTGATCCATTTGACCATCTTCTAGAAGTTCCTACGAGATTGTTTAGAATTTCAATTAATTAAAGATTGATAATGTATAAACTCAGGCCAAAAAAAAAAAAAAAAAGACAACAAGGCTTTAAAAATTCTAAATTAGGCAAACAAACAAAAAAAAAAAGGAAAGGACATCTAGTCCCTATTTCAGAACACTGAATCTATATATTATCCAAGGCACATGTATAAACTCATTCTCAAAGCCAAGAACCTTAAATAACCATACATAGCATGTACTTCAATAATCTCCATTGATATAATCCAGAGTCCCTTTGTGCATTATTAGATGGTGAAACAAGTTATTTGGCCAAAAAATTCATCACCTGCTGATCAACCTTCTGGTAAGTACTTGACAGGCTTAACCTCAGATGGCAAACACACACTGTAGTCTACTGCTGGCCATGATATATAGAACCTGCATATCAGCAAAATTATTTTGTTTGTGATTCAGGTTAATTGTTGATAATGTTATAATGGGGGTGTTGACTTAGTTCCCACTGGGGCTGCTAGATAATGCCAAAAGTTCTTCAAATAAATTAATATAAACTGCAATAAAATGCTATAGTGAAAAAGAATTTGGGTTTATTTTTGTAGATTTAATCTTAAAGAAATACACATTAAAAAATTTCCATTAATCCACAGAAGTCTCCCTTAATTTTCAATCCCTAGTTAACTACTGAAAGTAAATTTCATGTTAGCTTGGAGAGAGAAAACAGTAGCTCTCTACTTTTAAAATGAAGATCCACCTACGATTCACCCATGACTTTAAAAATCTCTACTTTTAACCATGTTCTCCTGACTATGTCTTGTATTTTATTCTGAAGATTAAATGTTGGAACATAAGTCTTGTTGGTCTAGGCTGGGAATTTTGACAGAAGAAGTTCTAGCCTTATTCTGGTATACATGCTAAATATTAATGTGCCATTACTTGTACAAAGAGAAGTCTGTCCAGTCGTTCTTGGTCAAGCTGTAGTTTTTCTTCTCGTCGTCGAGCATTAAGTTCCTGAAGCCGCCGCAGCTGCTGCTGCCGTCTCTCCTGCTTCTCTTCAGATGTCAAAGTGCTACCAAGCAGCTTGCTGGAGAAGGGGAGCTGCATCTTATGAACATTATTTTCATAATATTCAGGAGATCTCCACTTCTGCAATTCTTTTTTTTTAATTTTAGAGAATTATTAGAGAGAAACATTACTGTGGATGAACACTGTATTAAAAGCAGCAGTACTTATTAGAACATTAGATCAGGAATCAGAAGAGGTAGGTCCTGATTCCAGTTATGTCACTAACTACCCATGTGACTTTGGATGAGTCACAATCTGAGGACCTGAGTTCCCTTAACTGAAAAGTTAAAACAGAACTACATGATTACTGAGGGTCTCTTATAGTTTCAGAAAGACACTTTGTTGTCAAGAATTCTATAAGTAAAAACAAGAAAGGAAGTGTGAAGGTACATTACAAGTGGAAGAGATGGAAAAATACCAAAAAAATCAAATACCAACTGAAACAACATATAACAGAAATGAATAGAGCAAAAGGAAACATTTAATCAGGCAATATTTCCCCACACTAAACTATCCCCTGATCAATAATCTTCCTACAATGATGGTCTTACCTTGTAATTCCTCTATTCAATATGTTTACCTCCAGAAAATCTAATTTGGATTTTAAAGCCCTCCATAACCTGGTCCTGTTCTACCTTTCCAGTTCTCTTGTGCCTTACTCTCCACCTATGTACTCTCAGGGATGACTGAAAGTACATAGTAACTCCTCTTATCTACTTGCTATTCCTCAAACAAGACATTCAATGTTCTAACTCAATGCATTTTCACTGGCTGTTTCCCATACCTAGAATTCTTGCACTCTTCATTTGTGCTTTGCTTCCCTGGTTTCCTTCAAGTATTAGCTAAAAATCTATCTTCTGCAAGAAGCTTTTCCCAGTCTTCTTTAATGTCTAAGATAATCTCCATTTTGTCCTGTACTGAATATTTCACATTTGTACATAGTTGTAGGTATCTCTGCACCATCCCCTTGACTGTGAGATCCTTGAGCGAAGGGACATTTTTGTTTTCCAAGATCTCAGTACAATACTGGCATATAATAGGTAATTTAAAAATGCTCCTTGACTTGAACTGGTCTCCCTCCTTCCTTCAGTCATTCATTCAACCTGTTATGCTAGGCATTTGAAATACACAGAAAAAAAAAAAAAACAGATCCCATCCTCAAAGAGCTTCCATTCTACTGGAGCATAAAAACAAGTATACAGATAAATATATACAAAATAAATATAAAGTAATATTGAGGAAAGGTCCTATTAGAATGGAGAGGTAAAGTATCAGGTATTATCTCTGAGTCGAGTCTGAAGGAAATTAAGAATTTTAAGAGAACAAGGCAAGGAATATATAATTCTAAGCATGGAGACAATCAGTTCAAAGGCAGAGATGGAAAATGAAGTGTCATGTCCAGGGAATAGGTTGGCTAGAATTTTGAGTTTGTGAAGTAATGTAATATTCAATAATTCTGGAAATGTAGGCTAATGTCAAATTGTAAAAGATTTTAAGTGTCAGATATGTTAATATTTCAATCTTAAGGAAAAAAGGGTAGCTACTTATAGCTTGAATAAGGGAGTGACAGACTCAGTGACAAGACTTTTACTTGAAGAGAAAGTAAAAGGACTCAAAGAACATTTCTCCAGTTTCCAGATTATGAGAAGAAATGAAATGTTCTTTAAATAAATGGAAGGGTTTAAACATAAAACCAAAAAAAAAGTAAAGAGACAAAGAAAAGTCTTATTCAGTGTCAACAGATTGAAAAATAGAAGAAAGGACAAAGGACAGAAGAGGAAAGGAAAAAGAACCACTGAATATCAGGAGGAAAGTAGTAAGACACATGGAAAGAGTGTTGGTACTACCAAAGAGGAATAACTGTTCGACTTTCACCCTGACAATTATTACCCACTTCTAGTTAGTCATCATACTATATATGATAATGCCAGAAGGAATTTAGAAAGCATTGATGAGGATTATGAAGTCTTAAGCAAAAAGCAAAGGAGTATACATAGTGTTTTAATTGCTGCTACCAATCAAAGATAAGGAATTAAATTTAGATTAAATGATAAGGAAAATCTTCTAAATAACTAAAACTATTCAAAAGGAGAATGGGCTTCCTTTAGAAGTAGTGAGTTCTCTCCTTCACTAGAAGCCTTTAACTAAAGAACTGATGACTAGTCAAGAATTTCAAGGAAATTAATGAAAAAAATTTGCAAATGAAGATGGCCTAGCTGTTCCAGATCTAAAACTACATTATAAAGCAGCAATCATCAAAACTATTTGGTGAAGGTTAAGAAATACAGTAGTTGATCAGTAAAAGAGGTTATATTCACAAGACACAATAGTCTTTTTTTTTCTTTTGATCTGATTTTTCTTGTGCAGCATAATAATTATGGAAATACATGTTAAAGAGTTGCACATGTTTAACATATATTGGATTACTTACTGTCTGAGGGAGAGGTGGGAGCAGGTAAGGAGAAAAAATTTGGAAAACAATATTTTGCAAAGGTGAATGTTGAAAACTATCTTTGCATATATTTTGAAAATAAAAAGCTTTTATTTTAAAAGAAAAAGGAAAATGAATAGATGACTAGCTCTTATGTATGACATACAAGAAACATACAGAGCTGGTAGGGCCCTTTCAGATATCATGTTTCTCAAATTCCTCATTTTATAGATGAAAAACTGAAACCAAAAGAGATTAAATGCCTTTCCCAAGGTCACACAAGTAGTATCAAAAGTGGGAGATTCCTGTTAAATTAGGTGCTGAATTGGATGGCTTGTATGGGCACTCTTAATTTAGAATCTATGATTTTATTTAAACAGACTTAATAAAACTACTGAGATAAATACATCCTATTTACTAGAGAGAGCTAGTTTTAGAGATTTATCTTTTATATTGTTGCTTGTACTACTTATGAAGAGAGCAAATTTTGTCTCAATTAATCTCAAATGCTGATTTCTAAAAATAAACCCACATAGAAATACTCCCTGCAACTGGAATGTTCTTTGCCTAAGGTTTTTATTTTTGTTTGCTGAGACAATTAAGGTTAAGTGACTTGCCCAGGGTCACACAGCTAGGAAATGTTAAGTGTCTGCGACCAAATTTGAATTTAGGTCCTCCTGACTTCAGGGCTGGTGCTCTATACACTGAGCCACCTAACTGCCCCAATCTCTAAAGTTTTTAATAAAAGAAATATCCATTAGTGTTAGGTAATTTATATGCATAAAATATAGTAAATAATATCATTATAGTTTTCTTTTTATTGTTTTATCACATATTAAGATAAATAGAAAATAATTATATATTTCAGCACCTACACTCCATTCTCATTTAAGGTTTCTGTACCAAACAACTAAAAAATAAAAAGGCAGAAACAAAAGAATATACCCAATGGTTACATTAAAAATAAGTTTTCATCTAAATATTGTTTAAACTACTCTATAATAGATACTCTCTTTAGTCAAATAATAGTAAGAACTAATACTGATACTGTCACTTTAAGAGAAGTTTTATATATTAGGATTGCAGTTCCAAAGTAGTCCCTAAATTTCCTTCAAAGGGTTTGTAAGAGAAGGCTTCTAATTAAGAGACCTGAAGCCAATTACAATTTCTAAAAGACCTTTCTAAGCAAGTAAAAAGTTACCTAAAAAAGGTAAACTGGCAGAGACACTTTTAACTGGGAAAAAAAACTCCATTTACAGAAATGAGATACAGGGAAGTAACTAGACCAATTGTGTAAGCAAAAAATTAAATAATAAAAATGTTTAATCAAATAATTAATAGCCTTAGCTCCTAGAAATAAAGAATGCTTTAAAAAAGAGAGAAAGAAAGGGTGCTTATATTCTTTTATAATGTTATGTTAAAAACAGGAAATAAAACAGTGATCAGAATCTCTATCATGCTTCAGGATCCTGATTTTATTATTTTTTTTTAAGTAAGCACTCATACAAAATTGCCAGAATCCACCTTGGTAACATATAGAAAATAAGCGAGATAGAATAAATCACAAAATCTATGATGAAAAAGTTTACATCATTACCTTCCACATAATCTTCAGCTATGTAGCTATGCTCATGCAAGATTTCCTCCATCCGACTAAGCGTGATGGCTGCTAAATGTCCAGGATATTTCAGTTGGAGAAGACGTTGTAGGTATGCAGCTGCTTGACTTCCTCCAAGATTGATTCGTTTACAGTTTTTGGCATCCAACCTATGGTCCAATCCACAGAAATAACACTGAGCTGTTCAACAACAAGGAATAGAAAAAAAACAATGCATCTTTGGGCAGGGCTAAGCAATTTTAAGACATCAACCCTAAGGTATTATAGGGAGCCTGATTTCTCATTAGAGTAAGAAAGGCCTCAAAGACTATCTAGATCAGTCTTCTACATAAAGCAAAAATCAGTTATAGAATTGCCCTCAGAGAGGTTTAACCAAGCCTTTCAACAAACACAACGTATAACATATAAGAATAAAATCAATTAAATTATTCTACTCTTTCTCCTGTATTTTCAAATATTCCAAAATAACTCTACTGTCTGCTTTTTGGTCTTCTTTTGTGAGGTTAACTATTTGATTTCCAGAATGTTCATCATCCTGGTTCTTCTTCTCTGGGTGTACCTAATTTAGGTATTCAATGTCCCTCTTAAAAATATGGTACCCATAAATGAACACAGTAGTTCAGATATCTTAATCAGTATACACTAGAGTTTGCCTATTTCTTCCCTTAATCTCTACACTATTATTTCTATGAAAATAACTGCCACTTATATAGATGGCACTTTAAGATTTACAAAGCATTTTATAGACACAATGCATTTGATCCTCAAGTTTTTTCAATAGTATTTTATTTTTCAAATGTATATAAAAATATTTTCCAACACTCATTTTTTTTTTTGCTTTTTGCTGAGGCAATTGAGGTTAAGTGACCTGCCCAGGGTCACACAACTAGGGAATGTTAAGTGTCTGAGACCAGATTTGAACTCAGGTCCTCCTGACTTCAGGGCTGGTGCTCTATCCACTACGCCACCTAGCTGTCCTTCAACATTCATTTTTGTAAAACTTTGTGATCTAAATTTTTTTTCCTTCACTCACTTACCTCTTGCCTCCCCAAGACAGCACACAATTTGATATAGGGTAAATATGTGCAATTTTCATAAACATATTTCCATATTTGTCATGTTGTGCAATAAAAATCAGACCAAAAGGGAAAAAAACAAAAACAAAAACCACAAGAAAGAAAAAAATCAAATAAGAAGGTGAAAATATTATGCTTCAATTTACATTCAGTCCCCAAAGTTCTCTCTCTGGATGAGATTGGCATTTTCCATCCCAAGTCTATGGGAATTGCCTTGAATCACCAAATTGTTGAAAAGAGCAAAATCCATTACAGTTTGATCCTCACATTTTTGAGGTAAAGAAACTGAGGCTTCTTAAGTGTCAAGCACCCTTGTCCATAGTCACATGGTCAATATAGAGAGGTGGGGTTTAACCCCAGTCAGATCTCTAAATACCAGCACTCTTTCCATTATTTCACACTATCTTAATGAGGGAGGCCTAAAGCCTTTGTTTAAGCAACTATATGGTGCCATAGAGACCTTGGAAGTTATCAATTCTTTCCCTTTACAAAGAAAGGAACTGAATTAAATGACTTGCTCCAAATAAAAAAAGTCACAAGTAGCAAATCTAAAATCTGAATCCAGCTGCTTTGAAACCAAGTTCAGTGTTCTTTCCTCTGTCCCACACTGCCCACCCATGAGCTCATTTTAAATTTATGAGGCACTCAGATGATAAGATGCTACTAAACCAAATCTCCTATGCTTGGGTAAATAATTTTTTAAAAACCTAAATGCAGAATTTTACAAATAGCTGACTAAAGAAATAACACTTATATTGCCATACTAAAAAGAGATTTTTAACTAGAATCTTCCAAGTAAAAATGAAGTTGCAAAAGCCCAGAAATTTAATTTGTTATCTTAAGAGAAGTTTAGATTAAATCCATTTCAGAAAAATTAAAAATAATAATAAAACTAACAACACTAATATTTTTGCGATATACAGAATTACTTTTCTCTAAAGTCTTTTTCATAGTCCAGGAAAAGTCCCCTGAAAAGATGGGTGATAGGTCAAGGATAAAAAGGCCTTTCTTAGGGAAAAGAGTTCAAGGCAGTACCCAGATCTAATCTGGTTCACATCTTTGCTGCCTCACTGCCTAAGGACCACCCTACTCCAGTGGGGAAGAAAGAGAGGAAATTGTGGTTCAGTTGTGTCCAGCTCTTTGTAACGTTGTCTGGGGTTTTTTCTTGGCAAAGACACTGGAATGGTTGGTCATTTCCTTCTCCCGCTCATTTTACAGACAAGCAAGAGAGTTAAGTAATTTGCCCAGGGTCCGACAGTAACTCTCTGAGGAAGACGAGGCTTCCTGACTGCAGGCCCAGCCCTCTATCCACCACACTGTCTAGCTCCCCTTTTATGAAAGGAAGAGGTCCTTTTCACTATAAGAGTGAAGGGAGTAGTCCAGGAAGGAATGAGATATAGATTCAGTTACTCCAGACATTCTAGTATGAACCCACACAGTATTTGTCATATCTTTTCCTTGTTCAATATGCCTATAAATGTTACCTCCAACTGTTGGGTATGGGGGTGGGAGAAGGTGGGGAGGTTAGAGATTCATTTTGAAGGATACTGGGGACTACTCTAGTAGGAATTCTCTCTCATAAAACTAGAAATAGCTTGTTTATAAATGAATGACAAATTAAATAAAATTTTTCTGGGAGACTGGCATGCCTAAACATATTATAATATTAGTACAAATTATGTTCTACATTAAAACATTAGTATCTTACACTTATTACCCAGCATGTTGTACCCCTCCATTAGACTGTGTACTCCTTAAGGATATGGACTATGTGTGCCTTTGTTTGTATCCCCAGGGGTCAGCATAGCGCCTGGCACATAATAGGTACTTAATAAATGCTTGCTGACTTTATTTAAACTCTAATAGAAATAATTATTACTAAGAATTCAAACCAATTCCAATTGTTCAGTGAAGAAAGCCATATACACCCAGAGAGAGGGATGTGAAATGTGGACCACAACATAACATTTTCATGTTCTCTATTGATGTTTGCTTGCATTGTATTTCCTTTACATATATTCCATTTAAGTATTCTAACATAATTATCATGTAATGGATATCCTGCTATCTAGGGAGGGGTGGGGAGTAGGGGGGAAAAATTTGTAACAGAAAGCTTTGTAAGGGTTAATGTTTAGGAATTACCCATACATATGTTTTGCAAATAAAAAGTATTAATAAAAAAAAATTATTACTAAGAAATGACAGTTTACTCAACAGTTTTTACAGATATGTGTAGTCCTTGTGAGAATGAAAAGCATCATATCCTAACCATTTCTATATACTTCCCTATTGCCTAGCACAAAGTTCAGTACCAGGTATGTTCTTAATACAAAAATAATTATTAGCTGAATGAAAAAAGTGCTAATGAAATTTGACTGTAATATCACACTTTGCATTAGGCACCAATATCTAATTCTTAATGTACAATATGAACATGTGAAGAATTAAAATACTCTCCCTTCTTTGCACTTCATATAATGTGAGTTTTGGCTGATGGTAAGTTTTGCTGAACTTTCCCCACCTCTTTCCTCTCTTTGTATTTTTCAAAAATAATTGAAATTTTCTCATCAATTCTTTTGGTTTGAGATTCTATATGTTGCAATTACTGAGGGAATTAAGCTTGCGTACATTATTTTTCAAGAATCTTACTTTTTTTCTTTAAGAAGTCTATAAGGAATTTACTAATTTGCCTTCATTTAAATATGCAGAAGAATTAATAGAAGTCATCTGCCTTGGTAGGAAAAAACTAATGAGTGCTTAAAAAGTGGAGAGAAAACAGCAGATTAATTAAAGCTTCTTTATTCTTTAAATAACCTGTTAACTAAAGAATACTGTAAACTCTATACAGTAAATTAAAAAACTAGTTCTAAAGCATGAAAATATTGTAATCATAGGATCATCAAATTTTATCACTGGAAGGCTCATATAGTCTAATCCTCCTCATTTTATAACCCAGGTAAATAAATAAGGTCCAGAAACATTCCATGACCTAGATGTAGTGACAGCACTGGGATGAAAGTCTGCGTTTCCTGGTTGCCTGGTCCAATACTTTTGCTCCTTAAATATTTCATTCATGCATTTTCTTTAAAAATATCAGATACACTTAACCCCAAATACCTCAGCAATAAATAAATAAATAAGAATATCAGATACCACTAATGCATTATTGGTGGAGTTGTGAAATAATCCAATCATTCTGGAGAGCAATTTTGAATTATGCCCAAAGGGTTATAAAAATGTGCATATCCTTTAATCCAGTAGTTTCTGTACTGAGTCTATATATCAAAGAGATCATAAAAGAAGGAAAAGAACCTATATGTATAAAAATGTTTGTAACAGTTCTTTTTGTAGTGACAACAAACTGGAAATTGAGTGGATGCACCTCAGTTTGGGAATGGCTGAATAGGTTATGTTATAGGAATGTAATGAGATATTATTCTTCTATAAGAAATGACAAGCAGGCTGATTTCAGAAAAGGCCTAGAGAGACTTACATGAACTGGTGCTAAGTGAAGTAAGCAGAATTAGGAGATCATTGTACATGGCAACAAGATTATGTGATGATCAACTGTGATGGACTTGGCTCTTCTCAACAATGAAGTGATTCAAGGCAATTCCAATAGGCTTGTGATGGAAAAATGCCATACATTTATATACAGAGAGAGAACTATGGAGACTGAATGTTGTTGCGGCCATCTTAAGAGCTCAAAGTATATGAGCCCTTTGATTTCAGAGGCCAGATGAATAAGGCAGGAGACTCATAGAGTGTGAAAAGAGCTCCAGTTTATTATGCCACACAGCCTTGTTGATAGACATTTTTGCAAGCGTGATTAGCATGTGAACAGTAAGCAATCCCTAATCACCATTCACAGAAGCAGCTCCTGGGCTTTGCTTTTGCATGGTATCCGCCAATGGGAGGAGAGCCAATCCAGCAATTTAGGAACCCACTCACAGGTGAGAGGCCCTGTTAAAGCATCCCTGCTCATGAGCAACTAGTTGTGACCCTCAGGCCAAAAACTTGTTCCCATGACCACAAATCATTGCTCCTTGGTCAACAAGGGCATTTCTGCAATGTGGCAGAAAACTTATTGTGCACAAAACGTCGAGGTGGCCTCGGTACTCCCTCTCAGCAGACTCCCATGCCCTAACAGAATGTAAATCAAAACATAACATTTTCATTTTTTTTAATCGTTTGTTTACTTGGTTTTTTTCCCTTTCTTGTATTTTTTTGCGCTGTGTGACGAACATGGAAATATGTTTATAAGAATTGCAAATGTTTAACCTGTATCAGATTTCTTGCTGAGGGAGGAGGGAAGAGGAGAGGGAGAAAAACTTGGGTCACAAGGTTTTGCAAAGGTGAATGTTGAGAGAGTTATCTTTGCATACATTTGGAAAAATGAAAAATTATTAAAAAAAAATCAGTCACTTACAAAGAAGTCTACATAAACAGAACAAAACTTCCCTATTTTTCTGCTGTAGTACACTGCTTTCCTTTTTTCAGAATTTTCTACAAATTATTAAAATGTGATAAGTATAACTCACCTTCCTTTTAATACTGGTAAAATATGAGTACACTGGTATCCAGAAGAAACAATTAGACCACTGGAAAATGAATTTTTTCTTTTATTATGGTAGAAACTATAGAGGCTGTCGATTCCATAAGAAACTTTAGGAATCCCATAGCATTCAAAAAGGAGCTCTGACATCATCTGTCTGGAATATAGTGGATTGCAAACAGCTTCTGTTAAAATTATT
The DNA here is from genome assembly GCA_023553655.1 of Myrmecobius fasciatus. NCBI lineage: Eukaryota > Metazoa > Chordata > Mammalia > Dasyuromorphia > Myrmecobiidae > Myrmecobius > Myrmecobius fasciatus. The sequence continues at coordinate 153,605 of JAJPUD010000146.1, forward strand.
GGATGATCAACACAACCCTATGTGGAAATGAAAGTGATAACAAAAAAAATTAATATTTTAAAAAACCAGAAATTAAATTCCTTAACTGTTATTTTTTTTTTACTTTTGTTCATATTAATTTATTTAATATTTTTATTTTCCCCAGTTACTTGCTTACATTTGTTTTTTAAAACTTGGACTTCTAGATTCTCTCCCTTACCCCTACTTCCAGCCCCTACTGAGAAAACACATGTGAAGTTATATAAAACATTTCCATACAAGTCATATTGTGAAAGAAAACACAGATCTACTCCCCTTCCCCCCAAAAAACACACAAGAAAATAAAGAAAAACAGAGAGAGCGCAAAAAGGGGAAAAGAAGAGAAGAAAAAGAGAGAAGACTAATAGAGAAAAAATGAGATAGAATGTTTTAATCTGTATTTAGACATAATTAGTTCTTTCTCTGGGTATGGTTATGATTTTTCATCCTAAGTCCTTTATAGTATTTGTGGATCACAGTATTGCTGAGAACAGCAAAGTCATGCACAGCTGATCATTTCAGAACATTGCTATAACTTTGTACACAATACAATTCATTTTGCTTGAGTTCATGGAGGACTTTTCAGATTTTTTTAAAGAACATCCTGCTCATCATTTCCTATGGAACAATAATATTCCATCATTATCACATATTACAATTTACTCAGCCATTCCCCAATTGATGGGCATCCCCTCAGTTTCCAATTTTTAGCATAGATTAAAGAACCGCTATAAATATTTGTTGTACATGTAAATCCTTTATGTTTGAAAAATTAGGCCTTATCAGAGAAACTTTCTTCAAAATTTTTTTTACAATTACCATTGCTAATTGTATTTCCCCCCATTTATTCTATTCTCTCTTACCTTTCACCCTGTCTCTCCTCAAAAGTATTTTACTACTGACTACTTCCACTTCCTCCCCTAATATGCCTTCTCTTCTATCATCCCCCCCTTTCCCCCTATTCCATTCCCCTCCTATTTTTCTGTAGGATAATACAGATTTCTAATGAGGGTAAGATTCACTCACTCCCCCTCTTCCCCTTTGCTTTCCTCATTTTATGGCAGATAATTTATGCCATTCCATTTTTCCCTTTCCCTTTCTCCCAGTACATTCGTCTCACCCTTTAATTAATTTTTTTTAGATGTTATCCCTTCATATTCAACTCACACATGTGCCCTCTGTCTACATATACACCTTCTAACTGCCATAATATGATAAAGTTCTAATGAATTACAAGTATCATCCTCCCATATAAGAATGTAAACAGATAAACCTTATTTAAATCCCTTATTATATCACTTTCCTGATTACCTTGTTATGCTTCTATAAAGCCCTATACTTGAAAATCAAATTTTTCATTCAGTTCTAGTCTTTTCATCACAAATGCTTTGTAATTCCTCTATTTCACTGAACTTTCCCTTGAAGGATTATATTCAGTTTTGCTGGGTAAATTTATTCTGGGTTGTAATCCTAGCTCCACTGCTTTCCAGAATATCATATTCCAAACCCTCTAATCTTTTAATGTAGAGGCTGCTAAATAGTGATTTATCTTGACTATATTTGAATTGGTTCTTTCTGAATACTTGCAATATTTTCTTCTTGACCTGGGAGTTCTTGAATTTGGCTATAATATATCTGGGAGTTTTGATTTTGAGATCTCTTTCAGGAGGTGATTGATATTCTTTCAATTTTTATTTTACTCTTTAGTTCAAGAATATTAGAATAGTTTTCCTTGATAATTTCTTGGACCATGATGTCCAGGATCTTTCATTGATTATGACTTTCAGGTAGATCAATAATTTTTCAATTATCTCTCCTGCATCTATTTTCTTTGTTTCTTTGTTTCTTTGTTTCTTTGTTTCTCTCTCTCTCTCTCTCTCTCTCTCTCTCTCTCTCTCTCTCTCTCTCTCTCTCTCTCTCTCTCTCTCTCTCTCTCTTTTCCTTTCCATTTTATTAAAGCTTTTTATTTGCAAAACATATATACGGGTAATTCTTCAACACTGACCCTTGCAAAGCTTTCCGTTACAAATTTCCACCCCTACCCCCCACCCCTCCCCTAGATGGCAGGAAGTCTAATACACGTTAATTATGTTAAAATTCTTGACAAATCGAATGTGTGTATACATATTTTTACAGTTATCTTGCTGTGCAAGAAAAGTCAGATCTAGAAGAAAAAAAAATCTGAGAAGGGAAACATAATGCAAGCAAACATCAATAGAGAGCATGAAAATGTATGTTGTGGTCCACATTCATATCCCTCTCTCTGGGTGTATATGGCTTTCTTCACTGAACAATTGGAAGTGGTTTGAAACATTTCATTGTTGAAGAGAGCCATGTCCTTCAGAATTGATCATCATATAGTCTTGTTGCTGTGTATAATGACCTCCTGGTTCTGTTCACTTCACTTAGCATCAGTTCATACAAGTCTCTCCAGGCCTCTCTGAAATCATCCTGCTGGTCGTTTCTTACAGAACAATAATATTCCATGACATTCATATACCATAATTTATTCAGCCACTCTCCAATTGATGGGCATCATTTCAGTTTCCAGTTTCTAGCCACTACAAAAAGAGCTGCCACAAACATTCTTGCACATGTGGGTCCCTTTCCCTCCTTTAAAATCTCTTTGGGATACAGGCCCAATAGAAACACTGCTGGGTCAAAGGGTATGCACAGTTTGATAACTTTTTAAGCATAGTTCCAAATTGCTCTCCAGAATGGTTGGATCCGTTCGCAATTCCACCAACAATGCCTCAGTGTCCCAGTTTTCCCACATCCCTCCAACATTTATCATTATCTTTTCCTGTCATCTTAGCCAATCTGACAGGTGTGGTATCTCAAAGTTGTCTTAATTTTGCATCTATTTTCTAAGTCAGGTATTTTTCCAATGAGATATTTCACTTTTTTCTTTCTTTCTTTCTTTTTGGTTTTGTTTTATTATATCTTAATTTCTCATAAAGTCATTAGTTTTCATTTGCTCAATTCTAATTTTTAAAGAATTATTCATCCAAGAAATGAAAACCATTTCTAGTCATATGAAAAGGTGCTCCAAATCACTACTGATCAGAGCAATGCAAATTAAGACAACTCTGAGGGTTTCATTTTGCTTGAGTTCATGGAGAACTTTTCAGGTTTTTCTTAAGAACATCCTGCTCATCATTACCTATGCAACAATAATATTCCATCATTATCACATATTACAATTTACTCAGCCATTCCCCAATTGATGGGCATCCCCTCGGTTTTTTTGGAGGCTTTAGTTGTAGCAATTTTGATTGTATCTTCTGAGTGTGTTTTGATCTTCCTTGTCACCATAGAAACTTCCTATGGTCAGAATCTTTTTCTGTTGTCTGTTCATTTTCCTAGCCTGTTACTCGACTTTTAACTCTGGGTTCTTTTTCCAGGGTGAAGGGTACACTGACCCAAGCTTTAGGAGTTTTGTGCAGCTGTTTTCAGAGATCCTTTTAGGATCTGACCACAATCACTCTTTTCTGCCCTGGAACTGTTAGGAGCATCCCCACTCCTTTTTGAGCCAGATTGAGCTAGATTGTAGAATCTAGTACACTAAAGCAACAGAGCCCTTCCTCACTGCTAACAAATAAACCTCTTGTAAGCTGAGGCCTCTGGAAGCTGCCACTGTCACCACTGCCCATGCCCACTCCTGTTTTGCTTTCATCCTTCTGACAAGCCTTTCTTGCTGACCTTGCAAGTCGTCTTTGGTATCTCTGGGCTGAGAGGTCTAGAAACTGTCAGTGCTGATTCAGAGGTCCCCAGGCCCATTTCTGCTTTGCTGGCACTGGGAACAGGCAGGCCTGTGCTGGCTCTGCCTACCCCAGCATTGTGTGCTGGACTCCCACCCTGGTGCCACAGACCTTTTTCTGCTAGTCTTCCAACATATCTTTGGTGTCTCTGGGCTGAGAGTTCTGGAAGCCACCAGTACTGGCATTGACTCAGAGGTCCCTAGGTCAGTTTCTGCTTTGCTGGGGCTGGGGCTGCACTGGTACTCCCAGGACTGGGACTGCACGTTGAACTCCCACCCTTACACCACAAACCTTTCCTGCTGACCTTCTAAGTTGTTGTTGGCTGGAAAATGTTCTACTCCATGCTTTTGCATGTTCTGATGCTCTAAAAAAATTTTTAGAGTTATTATTTAAAGGAATTTGGGGCTGTTTGGAGAGCATGGCAAGTTCCTGCCTTTGCTCTGCCGTATGGGCTCCATCTCCCCTTAACTGTTACACTGGCTTTTAGTTAAGTTTGAATCAAGCCAACTTAGTGAGGTGGAGAAAATTAGCTTCTCCCTGTCAATTTGAAATCATTCATTTTCAAATCTCATATTGTGAAAAGTTATAATTTAAGTGATATTATATTCTATACTTTTTTTAAAAAATTATTTTGGTTTCCTATATTCTGTGTACCAGTAGGCCTACCAGAAACAGAGTGAGTAGGTGTAAGGAGGTATCAAAGGCATATGGGATCCACCTCACACTCCTAAGATTGGCACAGATGACAAGAAAAGAAAATTACAATTGCTTAAGGGGCTTAGGAAAAACAGGTACACTAATGCATTCTCAATGAGCTGTCAATTGATTCAGACATTTTGGAAAGCAATATATAATAAAGTCCCAAAAGTTACTAAATTGTGTATATCCTCTGACCCAGCAATAATATCACTATTATCTTGACCCAAAAGAGATAAAAGAGGAAAAAGACCCATATGTGCAAAAATATGCTAGCACCACTTTTTGTAGTGGTGAGCTGGAGGCTGAGAGTGGTTATTAATAGGACTGCTGAACAAGTGTTATATTAACATAATATAGAAGAAATTATGAAATTAATGTAATCTGGGAACCTTTGAATGAACTGAGACAGGGCAGTGAGCAAAATCAGGAGAACAATTTAAACAATACAACATTGCAGAAACAATGCTGAAAGACTTAAGAACTCTTTATCAACACAATAACCAATAATCAGACATGCTATCCACTTCCTGACACAGATTCAGAATGCAGATCAAGACATTTTTGGATATGGACGATGCAGAAATTTTGTTTTGCTTGATAATGCATATTTGTTATATGGGTTTTCTTTTTCTTTTTCAATGAGAGAAAGAATAAAAAAAAGCATTAAAAAAAGTATTTTGTAGCTAAACAAGTTGTGGCAAATGATTGCAATGGAATATTATTGTGTTATAAGAAAGGCAGTTTGACTCCCAAGAAATTATTTTACAGTTCTAGAAAAAACAGTAGCAAAGTTCATTTGGAAGAACAAAAGATCAAAAATTTCAAGGGAATTAATGAAAAAAAGGCTGATGAAGGTGGCCTTGCTGTACCAGATCTAAAACTATATTATAAAGCAGTGGTCATGAAAACCATTTGGTACTGGCTGAGAAATAAGAGTAGTCGATCAGTGGCATAGGGTAGGATCTCAGGACAAACTGGGCAATATCTACAGCAACTTAGTGTTTGATAAACCCAAAGACCCCAGCTTTTGGGACAAGTACTCACTATTTGGCAAAAACTGCTGGGAAAATTAGAAACTAGTATGGAAGAAATTAGGGCTTGACCCACACCTAACACCACATACCAAGATAAAATCTAAATGGGTTCATGATCTAGATATAAAGAGTGATATTATAAGCAAATTAGAGGAACATAGGATAGTTTACCTCTCAGACCTGTGGAGATGGAATAAATTTATGTCCAAAGAAGATTTGGAACTCTTAAATGAACACCAGATAGATAATTTTGATTATATTAAGTTAAAAAGTTTTTGTACAAACAAAACTAATGCAGACAAGATTAGGAGGGAAGCAACAAATTGGGAAATCATCTTTAAATTTAAAGGTTCTGATAAAGGCCTCATCTCTAAAATATATAGAGATTATTTCATATTTATAAGAATTCAAGCCACTCTCCAAACGATAAATGGTCAAAGGATATGAACAATTTTCCAATGAAGAAATTAAAACTAATCATATGAAAAGGTGCTCCAAATCACTATTGATTAGAGAAATGCAAATTAAGACAAATCTGAGATACCACTACACACCTATCAGATTGGCTAAGATGACAGGAAAAGATAATGATAAATGTTGGAGGGGATATGGGAAAACTGGGTCATTGATACATTGTTGGTGGAACTGTGAACGGATCCAACCATTCTGGAGAGCAATTTGGAACTATGCTCAAAAAGTTATCAAACTGCATACCCTTTGACCCAGCAGTGTTTCTATTGGGCTTATATCCCAAAGAGATCTTAAAGGAGGGAAAAGGACCCACATGTGCAAGAATGTTTGTGGCAGCTCTTTTTGTAGTGGCTAGAAACTGGAAACTGAACGGATGCCCATCAATTGGAGAATGGCTGAATAAATTATGGTATATGAATGTTATGGAATATTATTGTTCTATAAGAAACAACCAGCAGGATGATTTCAGAGAGGCCTGGAGAGACTTGCATGAACTGATGCTGAGCAAAATGAGCAGAACCAGGAGATCATTATACACGGCAACAACAAGACAATTCTGATGGACATGGCTCTCTGCAACAATGAAATATTTCAAACCAGTTCCAACTGTTCAGTGAAGAAAGCCATATACACCCAGAGAGAGGGATATGAATGTGGACCACAACATACATTTTCATGCTCTCTATTGATGTTTGCTTGCATTGTTTCCCTTCTCAGATTTTTTTTTCTTGTAGATCCGACTTTTCTTGCACAGCAAGATAACTGTAAAAATATGTATACACACATTCAATTTGTCAAGAATTTTGTAGTTTAGTTCATATAGTTCCTGACTATTCCTTGGCAGATAAATTCCCAAATATTTTATACTATCAACAGTTATTTTGAATGGAATTTCTTTTTGTATCTCTTGCTGCTGAACTTTATTGGTAATATATAAAAATGCTGATGATTTATGTGGATTTATTTTGTATCCTGCAACTTTGCTAAAGTTGTGAATTGTTTCTAGTAGTTTTTTAGTTGAATCTTTAGGGTTCTCTACGTATATCATCATGTCATCTGCAAAGAGTGATAATTTGGTTTCCTCATTACCTACTCTAATTCCTTTAATCTCTTTTTCTTCTCTTACTGCCAAAGCTAACATTAATTTGTCAAGAATTTTAACATAATTAACATGTAGTAGACTTCCTGCCATCTAGGGGACGGATGGGGGTAGGGGGTGGAAATTTGTAACGGAAAGCTTTGTAAGGGTCAATGTTGAAGAACCACCCATACATATGTTATGCAAATAAAAAGCTTTAATAAAAATAAATAAATAAGAAAGGCAGTTTGATTTCAGAAAAACCTGGAAAGATATATATGAACTGATGCATAATGAAGTAAACAGGGCCAGAAGAACACCATAAACAGTAAGGAGCAATATTCCAGCAATTACAGTGCTTCAAGACAATCCCATAAGACTAATGATGAAGCATACGATGTCTTCAGAGAAAAACCAGATATTGTTTGAAACAATAGACTAAAGCATACAATTTTTTACTTTCATTCTTTTTCTTTTAAGCCTTCTTATATAAAATAATATGGAAATGTTTTACAAAATCGCACATGCATAACATCTACCTGATTGCTAACCATCTGGAGAGCAGAGGGGAAGAAACAATTAAGTACAAATAGAAGTAAATACATTAAGAACTTACTGTGTGCAAATCACTAGCAAGACCATCTCTGTCCTCAAAAAGTATGACACAAGAATTATGTCAAGACAGTGAAGATAAAAAGAATAAACGGAAAATAATACATCTGATATTCCTTTTGAATTTTAATTTTCCAGCACTTGACGCAGCAATTTGTAGATAAGCACTTAAGAAATGCTTTTTCATTAGTTGATCCTTCCTGCATGCTGTAATTCTGCCCAAGTGTACTATTCTATCAAATTTCATTTCCTCATCCTCATACATCTGCTATGGATGGCATATTCATCCTTGTCTATTTCTGTGAATTCCTTGTTCAGTCATTTAAATGGGCCAGACTCTGTGACCCCATTTAGGCTTTTCTTGGCAAAGATACAGGAGTGGCTTGCTATTTGTTTATACATATTATTTACAGATGAGGAAACCAAAGCAAAAAGGGATAAGTGACTTGCCCAGGGACATACAACTAGTAAGTGGCTCAGGCCAGATTTGAACTCAGAAAGATGAGTTTTCCTGACTCCAGGCTCTGTGCTCCACCCATGCTGTCACTTAGTAGAATTCCTACCCATCCTTTAAAATCAACTCATATGCCACTTTTTCTTCATTAAGTTTTTTAATCCCTATGCCTATCTCAGAAGTGCTCCACACAGACTAGATGCTTAGTAAATATGCAGAACTGAATGGAGAAGACAAGGAAACTGCTGAAAAGTTTCCTTTATTTTATGTTTTCCTTATTATATATGATATATAATTCATAAAGATATAATAAGAATGTGAAGGTTATAATAGAAGGATGTAAGGGGAAAAATAAAGTAGAGATAGAAAAGGAAGAATGTATTCGAGAAATGCGTAAAAACAATGTCAGGGGAGTAAAAGAGGCCAGCTGAGTAGGCAGTAAGGTAGGTTATGGGTAAGGAAAGGGATGAGGATTAGGAAAGACAATGAGGGGGCTGGGTCTGACCGGATAAGGTAGGGTGAAGAAGTGGGGCATGAAGAGGGCGAGGAAAGGGAATTAATAGGCAATGGGCAAAAGGGCAAGGAGAGAGAATCAGGAGGGTGAATGAGAGGAACACAAGGGGCAATTTTGGAGGTTTAAGAGTAAAGTACGCAAGTAAAAAGCAAGGCAAAGTAGGGCATAAATGGGAGGTGGTGAGGAGAGGAAACTACAGAGAGGGAAGGGTCTGAGAAGGACGAAAGGAAGAGTATGGAGTGTCAGAGGAGGAGCAGGGAATGAGACAGGGTCAGATGGGGATGAGAAAAAGAGAATAATACGGTGTGAGGAAAATGGGAGGGGGGTATTGGGGTTTGAAGGAGGGAGAATGGAGGGGTACAAGGAAGTGAGGAGCCAGAGCCAAAGAGAAAAGATCGAGGAATTGAAGAGAAGCAAAAAGAGAGCGCGGAGAAGGCGGAGTAAAACGGCAGTAGGAGGGCAGACCCGACAGAGAACCCGTAAGGAGCCTGAGGGGTGTGAGTAAAGGAGGGGAAGGAGGAGCCCGAGGGGCGCGTGACGGGGAGGAGTCGGCGCGTTCCCCCCCCCTCACCCTACAGACCGCAGGGCCCCCTCACCTGTGAGGCGACGCCGAGGCGCTGGAAGCTGTAATCGAGCAGCAACTCTTGCAACTCCAGGTTGACTGGCACATTGCGGTCGAAAGGCGAGCGAAGCAGCCAGCGCAGCGGCTCCAGGCTGCCCAGGTCGTTGCCCACCTGCGCTCCCCCACCGCGCGCGGCCCCGCGGCTGCGCGCACACACGGAGCGGAATAGTAGGCGTGGATCGGGTTCAGCCCCCGGGCACGCCCAACCCACGCGCGCTTGGAAAGAGCCGTTATCTATCACTAGTGGCACCGGGTGCGGCACTCGCACGGCAGGGGGAGGCTCCAGGACCGGGTCCGGTACCGCGCGAACGTCCCGGAAAGTGTAGACGTTAGAGGCCGCCGCCATCTTGGGACGATTCGACGGCGTCTGGGGCCGTCGCTTTTCCCTTCCCCTGGCGCTGCGGCCAACCTCCACCCCAGCGCAGACGTTCCGGTCTCCGGGTGTTTGGAGCGGTACAGCGGCTGCGTACTCCAGGACCCGCCATTGGAGGAAGAACGCCGCGGATCTTTTCGCTTATTGAAGCAAGCTCCACTAGGGGGCGAGAAGCGTTTCACGTCCTATAGAAGTGTTTAGGCGCTCTGCACTAACATTCCTGCTGTGCGCTGGGATGCATCCCACCCACCACTTACCCTTCCGTCCAGTGCCCCCGGCCTCTTGTCCGTTCCATGAGCAGGATACCTCATCTCTCGGCTCCACACATTTTCTCTGGCTGTCGCTCTTGCCTGGAACGCTCCCCTTCCTATGGTCCAATTACTGACCCCTTGGCTTCCTTTAAGTCCCAACTAAAAAGTCCTCCTACAGGAAGCCTTTCCCAACCTCTCAATTCCAGTGCCTGCTCTTAGCGCCGTGCCCTGCACATAGTAAGTCCTTAATAAATGTTTATTGGGTTTAATTTTTAAAAATCGATAGATGAGGGACAGCTAGGAGGCGCAGTGCACAGAGCACCAGCCCTGAAGTCAGGAGGACCTGAGTTCAAATTTGGCCTCAGACACTTAACACTTCCTAGCTGTGTGTGACCTTGGGCAAGTCAATTAATCCCAATTGCCTCAAAAAAAAAAAAATCGATAGATGCTCATCGTCCTTATATAGCAGGATTCCCCACAGATTTTTTGGAAATGAAAACATATTTTAGAATTAATGACTTGTTGCCTGCCTTTTTCACACCCACCACCACCATTATCTTAACTCAAATTTATATGTTTATAATGTGCTTTAAGAATTAGAAAGTGCTTTTCATATCTTTATTTCATTTGATCCAAGCATGAAAGAGTCAATCTATGAACTATACACTCACATATTTAGTTACTGTGGTCAAGACATCTTAAAAGATCTGAATTTCTTCATATTTAATCTCAGATGCTTTAATTTTGAGCAAGATCAGGTTCTGCTATTTACTAATTCCTTACTTTAATCAGACCACTTTCCCTCTCTGCACCTCAGTTTTCCCTAGAATAAGGGAGTAATTTTGTCGAAAATCAGATAGCAAGTATTAGAATCGGAAGCTCTTGCCCCATGTACCATTATGTTTATGGAAGAATAAGATTTTAACAAATAAAGAGTGCCCATTAATGGATTAATTAAAGGAATTTTTTCTTTTTAAATCTGAATGATCATTTGTCAAACGTTTTCAGGTAGGGTTAAACTAGGTGACTCCCCAGGGTTTACTTTTTGAAAGGATCAAACACCTTTCAGAAATGTCAGTTCCGTTTCTTAGCAGACATCTCCACCATATGTTAAAAGCTAGTCCCCCATCAATACTATAGTCACTTTGTGCCAGTTTTGTATTTGTCATCAAGAAATCATGTAGTTTATAATTCATAGATTTAGAGCTGGAATTTTGGGGATACTGAGGTTAAGTGATCTGCCACCTTCCATTTAGTTCATTGAACTAAATATCACTGAACTATATCACTCCATCAGCATGTCATTTTATCACGATATATTTAGCTTGCAAGTTAATTGCAGTGAATTGAATCCATACAGTTTTATTCCTCCAAAGCTGCTTGTCTCTTATCTCTGTGAGCTTCTTTTGAGTAGGGATTTCATTTATTATGTTTGTATCCTCGGTTCCTAATAATGCCTGATATAGAACAAGAGCTTAATTGATTATAATTATATTATTATGAATTATAAAGAGATTATTTGATCTGTTTCTTTTGAAAAATATCCATGATTTGCAAGTTACAATCATGAGTTCCATCCCATTACCTCTCAGTGACACCTATGAAATCTATTTACTTCATATTTAGAAATCCAATACAAAGTAAATAGATTTTCTAAATTACTTTAGCTGGAACTGAAACTCACTGTTTTGTACTGTTTTGAGTTTCTGAAGATAGTGTTGAGACTTCTCTTCCTTGTGAGTTATTTCATACCTCCCCCACTAAGTGGCTTTTTTTTTTGTATGTCTCATGTGTTTTTCTTTATATTATCTTTTTTTTTTTCCTTCAGTTTTATTTGTGCTCTTTTTTTTTGCTCTCCATAACTTAAACTGAGCCCATGTGCTCAGGTGAGAAATACTCTAAAAAAAATTTACTATGTGAGGTGTATGCTATTCCTTGTTTTATATATAGTTATAATGCAAGTGTTTATTAATCCCCGTTTTATAAAAAAGGAAATGCAAAAAGATAAGTAGGTACACTTTTTAGTAATTCTTTTTTACAGACAATATTGTTCTCCAGGAATTGAAATTGATTTTGTGAAAAGTCATCTCCTTTGTTGAAAAGAAGGTTAAACTTATACTTAAGAAGTGTATACAGATAATCAAATTTTCAAATACGGGGATACAGCTTTCAAACCTTGCTTAGTATGTAAAAATCTCAATACTGGAAATTACAGTCACCCTTCTTATTTTACAATTGGGGCAGGGGTCTTTTCCAGGTTCTCCTCTTCCCAATATAAATCAATCAATCCTATTTCTCCCCTAGTACACACACACACACACACACACACACACATTTCACTATAAATTGGCAGATTTGACTCAGGATTCATTTTCTCACCAGTCTCCTAGGGAGAAAGAAGTTTTAGAATTGGATAAGAGGAAGGCCATTGTCAGCTTTCATCTGTCTTCCTCCCCAGTAGCTCTGGACCTTCAGCAGCAACCCTGGCTCATGGCTTGGTTGAAAGAGATCTTGATGTCATCCCAGTGACCTTTCTTTGAAGCTGAGTGAGGGTGAGAGGAAGCTCCCATGCTCAGGGTGCCACACTGAACATTCCAGGGAACAAAGGAGCAGGTTAGATGGGCTGAGTTAGAGACTATGAACCATTCCCTCTACTTAGAGCTACTGCTGAGCAGAAAGATTTCAAAATCCCTTCTTCCCAAATATCTAAATACAAAAGCAACTAATAGTTGTAAAATGTTTTTTCCTCACAATACCCTAGAAGAGAAGGTAGTGTTAAGGTCATTGACCCCATTTTGCAGCTGTGAAGGATTCAGGTTAAAATGAATGGGGGCATAGTAGATAGCAGGTTTGGTTTGGAGACTCAATGGGAATCCTGCCTTAAACACAATTTCAGCCTCAGTTATCTTATCCTACAAAATGAGAATGATTATAGCATTTACCTGACAGAAACTAGGTGTTGAAGAGGTACCTGTCCTCAAGTGACTCCTTTTTCTGAGTTTAATTCCGGCCTCACAACCTAACTGTGTGACCCTGGGCAAGTTACTTTACCCTATGTCACATCAGTTTCCTCATTTGTAAAATGGCAGACCACTTCAGTATCTTTGCCAAGAAAACCTTATATAGGGTCACAACTCACAGAGATGTTGAAAAGATCAGCTGAGATAATTAATAGCTCTTATTGTTGTCCAAAGTCATATTGATAATGTGACTGAAATCTGTGATTTGAATCTACCAACTCTTCTAATTTCTAGGGTGTCCCCTATACTTGTAATACATTCCTTTTTTCTGCCTAGTAGAATCTCTAGTTTTCTTAAAAACTCAGCTTAAGTGCCATCCCTATTACATACCTTTCCTGATCCCTCAATCCTTTGTATTTATATTGTATTTACTTGTATTTACTTCTATACATAGATGTTGTTTCCTGTCATAAAATGTAAGCTCCATGACAGTTATTCAATAATCTTTTTTGTATACCCAGCACATATAAAATTTAACAAATGCTTGTGGATTGATTGATATAAAATATAAAAGCTAATATTCTGGTAGCTGTGGAGGCCCAACAAAAGTCCTTTGAAAAATTAAATTGCTGGATCTTTGGAAGCACATCTATTTAAAGGCTATATTGCCCCGATCCAAATAGTACTTTACTGAGGTCTCTAATGTTGATTCTTGTTGAATCAAAGCAAAGAGGTGGATGAAGAGACTTCTGCAACTGTATAGACTCAAATCCAGTGGCCCTGGGGATTAATCACTAAGGGCAACAATCGAGCCTTCTGGACATTTACCAAAGGCTATATTAGCATATTATAACGTCAGAAGTAGAAGGAACTTTAAAGAACAATCTATTTTGCAGAAGTGAGCAATGAGATCCCCAAGAGGAGAAGGTAAACAGTCACACAGCAAATCAGAGCTTAGACTAAAATTCAGGTTTCCAGACTCCTATCCCTAGACATTGCACATATCAGGTGCTTACATTTTTTTAAATGAAGGAATGAATGTAAGATAATATGTCTGCCAATTGGATCTACTCTTTTAGGAAGGTGATCTACATTTATCTATGAGGTAATTAAGTAAAATATGGTAATGGATTTTTATTAGGTTTTTTTTTTCATCTTTTGTATCCCAGGAAATAGCATACATCCCCATATGTGCCATAGGCCTTTTAATCAGTGTTTGTTGAATTCAACTTAACACCTAAAGAGACAACCTACTTACAACTAAAACAGATAGAGGTTAAGTGACTTGCCTAGGAAGTGTTAAGTGTCTGAGATCAAATTTGAACTCAGGTACTCCTGACTTCAGGGCTGGTGCTCTATCCTCTGCGCCACCTAGCTGCCTAATCTATAGATTTTAGCAACATATTGGATATAGAGTGTAGAGACAGTAAGAAGTTGAGGATGATATCTGGACTACAAGTCCTGAATTACAAGGATAGGATTTAAGCAGAAAGATAATGAGTTTGGTTTTGGATATGCTGAAATTGTCTACTGGCCTTCCAGTTCAAGATATCTGAAAGGCAGTTGGAGATTGGAGTCACAGAGAGACTGGGGCACTGATGTTTAGTGTCCAGCAAGTTGTTAAATGTTGGTGCCAGAACCCAGTTGTCACAGGAAATTCTGTTTTAGCTCTCTCCTATGATACTGCCATTCAATACCTCATACCTAGACTACTGCAATAACCTGCCTCAGGTCTTCTCATTCCAATCCTTTCTCTATTTAGCCACCAAAGAAATTTTCCTATATCCAAGATCCAACCATATTATTACTCCCCCTCCTCCCCTCTCCAAGCTCAATAAACTTCAGTGGCTCCCAATTGTCTCCAGGATCAAATACAAAATCTTTTGTTTGGCATAAAAAACCCTTGCTATTTTTACACACATATTATACTTCATTACTAGCCATATTCCATTCTGGCTATTCATCAGACAATATACTCCATCTCTTGGATCCTGGCATTTTCTCAGGCTGTCCACTATGTACTCCAGATTTTGCCTACTTTCTTCTCTGGCTTCTGGTAGGTCCCAATTAAAATTAAATAGTCTTTCCCAACCCCTCTTAATTCTACTGCCTTAACTCTGTTATTTTTTATTTATTCTTTATATAATTTGTACTTATTTGTTTTGCTTTTCTTCCTCCTTCAACTTGTGAAGGCATTGAGGATCTTTTGCTTCTTTTTTGTATCCCTGTACTTAGTACAGTATCTGGCACTAGGTGGTAGCTTATTGACTTTCTCACTTGTAAAATGGAGATAATTTTTGCTGTCTATCCCAATGAAAGTGTTGTTATGGTGGCATTTTGTTAAACTTTAAAGTAACAAATTTTTGTGTTACAAAAATGAGAGTTACTATTTGTATTTTAATTTTCTATATTTCTGGTCTGTTTTAACCCTTCTCTGACTCCTATATAAAGTGGTAATTTCTTTGCTTCTGTCCACATAAGATCTCTTAACAATCCAAAAGTAGAGGATTACAATCTGTTTAATGTGTGAGGCAAATGCCCCAAGAAGATGTTTTGCTTATGGAACCTGATTGGGAAGCTGGAGAAGTAGAGCTGAAACTTGCAGGGCTCGAGAATTCTAAGCTTACACTGGGGCAGGAGGTGGGGAAAGGTTAGAGGTTGGAAGACAGGCAGAAAGAGGATGGGGAGGAAGAAGAGATAAAGAGAGAAGGTAATACTTCTCCCTTCAACTTCTCGCCGAATTTCATTCAGAACTAGGGAATCAGCTGGTTTCCTCTGCAGTCCTAGAATCCCTAGACAAATGGGGAGGTCTGCTTTGGGAAGAAAAGTATCATGAGGTATAATGCAGAGATCTCTGGATTGGAAGGCAAGCTGCCTAATTTCTAGTTTTATCCTGAAACTAAGCCACTGTGTGTCTCTAGAAAAGTTATTAAATTTTTCTGAACTGCCATTCATCAATGGATTATACTAAATATTCTCCAAGGTCCTTTCTAGAGCTAAATATTTCGCTCAAATATCTAACAAATCTTACTCCCAAAGTAAAAAGAAATAAAAACTTGGTCTCTTAACTGAGGTTCTTCTCCCCACTTAACTGGAAAACCAAGAAATTGATTAGCTTCTCATGAGGAATCAAAATGGAAGAGAGAAGGGGAGAGTAGGAGGCCAGCTCAGATCTATATAACTCTTTCTCCCTTTGACTTCTACTTTAGGATCTCAGCTCTGATGGTAAGAGGTAAAAAAACAAAAAACTCAAGGTCTTAGTAACACACCAGAATTTGCAAAACTGTGGTCTAGCCATGGAATGTATTATGGGAGCTGGGTCAGAGAATGAGTACCTCATGTCCTTGCAGTGGCTGAAGAATGTCACACGTTCTAATTTAGGGGAATGGGGAGCCTGGGAAGAAGGCACTTCTCTGCCTTCTTCCTAAGCTAAGGCAGTGTTGTAGGTTTGGGCTGGGAAAGAAGCAAAGTCCTGGCTTCTACAAAATTGCCTTCAGTCTGAGTTTTTCCTCCCCAGAGAAACAAACATAGGAGTACAAGATGAAGGACAGACTTATTTTAACTTTGTCTTTCCCTACCTAAATAGCTGTCCTTATCAGAAGGCCTAAATTGGTTAAAGGGAGTTAAACAGAACCCCCCTTCTTTAGCCCTCCCCCAAAAAAAAGTTTTCCAGAGAGCCTCTAGTACTATCCAGTCCTTTCTCCCGCTCATGAGTGGCTTATCCTGAATCCTTCAGGAAGAGACCTCTAAGGGGAGGAACAACCAGACTCCCTCATTGCTAAGGACAGGGCACAGTGTAGGGTTGGAGGAAAGAGGGAGGGAGGTCTCTTCTTAAGGTGCTGTTATCCAATTCATTTCTACCCCAGAACTAGGACGTCTGAGTCATCTTTGCTCTATCTGTGACTGACCTCTCCGGAATGGAGCCTCCTTCCGTGCAGGCCAGGGCAACTTGGTTCTGACTGCCCTTCCCCCAGAACTGGGGACTCTACCAATCTGAAATCAGGAGCCACTGGGTTTCTATCTATCTGGACTTTGCATCAAGGAAGGAGGAATAGCATCCTGGCAGTCTTTGGGTGTTGGGGCCCCCTCCGCCACCACTCTCCCCCCCCCCCACTGCCCACACCTGCCTTTGTCACTGCATTGCAGAATGTCTTGGGACTCCGGGGGAGGCCTCACCTCAGACTGCTGAGATTTGGACAGCCCCAAGACCCAATCAGACAGCCCGATAAACCGGTGCGTTGGGGGGAGGAAGAAGGCGGGGAGAGGCGGTAGCCTACCAGCACAGACACACACACACACACACACACACACACACACACACACACACAAAAGCAGCGAGGACTTTTGTCTTCTGCAGTTAGTTACCCTAAACCAGAATTCAGGGTGAGAGCAGCCCATCTTTCATTGACCCCTCTCCCCCGGAGGAATTCTCCTCCCTTCCTATGCCCCATTCCGGCCACTGATCTTGAAAGAAAACTGGAGCGTGCACCGGCTGCAGATCAGCTCTGCTGACAGACGGTGTGTTTTTGTGAAGGCAGCCAGTCGCTGTTTAAAGGAGGATATTTGTGCCGGAATCGATCATCTTTATTCTTCCTGTAGATTGCTAGATCTAAACCTCAAACCCAGGAATTATAGTCAAATCTCTGTCCTTCAAAAATACTTCGTGAAGGGGGCAGGAAGAAAAACGGGGCGGGGGGGGGGGGGGAAGAGACAGAGAAAAGGACAGAGAAAGATTCAGAAAGACAGAGAAACAGAAAGGCATAAAGGACAGACAGGCAGAGAGACAGCCTTGGGAAACAAGAGGAGAGAAAATAAGAAACAAGAAAGACAGATGGAGGAGGAAAAAAGCAGTTGCCTACCGAATAAAATGAAAATACCTGATTCCTGATCTTCCGCAATCGAGATTCAACTTATATGTCCTACTCTATTTCCTGCATATTCTTCCCTTTGAACAATATATGTACAATAAAATGTACATTTTGTACAACCAAACTGGACTATTTGTCTCCTATTCCTGACCTGTCCTCTCCTTTCTTTCTCTTTATTTCCTAAACTGCCTGAAGTGGACCCCTTCTCCCCTTCAAGGGTCTTCTTCAAGGCTCAGGTGCCACTTCTTCCTAGAATCTTTCTAGGACCTCATTCTACCCCTAGATAAAAGAGATTCCTCCATCTTCAAAATACTTGTATTACTCGACCCTCATTTTTCCTTTTCCTTACTCCCCTTGGGGCGGGGAGAAGAGGAAGAGAGGGGGAAAGAGGAAGAGAAGGATCGAAAGACAGAGGGAGAGGTAGAGAGAGACAGAGAGACAGAGAAACAGACAAAGAAAAGGAGAGAGAGACAGAAAGACAGAAACAGAGAGCGAGAGAGGGGGGGGGGAGGAAGAGAACGATTTTCAGTCTGAGATTGGAAACTCCTTGAAAGCAGAAGCTGAGTACTATAACACCACAGCGAATAGTAATATGTGCTTAATAAGCTAAACTCAACAAGAGAAAGAGATAGGAACAGAAACAGAAACGTACTGGGAAGGGTGAGTGGGGATTCCCTCTTTTCTTTAGAATCTTCTGTAAGTAAAAAAGAAATCGTTTCAAACCAACCTCTCAGATGAGGCACCAAAGAAGTTAAGCAGTCGGGGCGAACTGTCAGGCCAGTGACAAGGAGGGATTCACCCAAGCAACTCAGAAAACGCCTCCCCAGGGGCGGACTTTCTTCTCTTACCCAGAGAGCTGTAGCAAGCCCTCCGAGCCGCCCTAGCGCCCACCCTTCTTTCACTCTGTTTGTCATTTTTCTCATCATAGTACGCCTTAAAAATCTAAAAAAGATCTAAACAATTCCTGAGAGCAAAGGGCTGTGAAATCGAGATTTCCCTCCACAGTTTTGAGAAGACGGAACTTAGAGCTGGTGAGCAGGGAACCGAGAGAAGAGACAATGAAAAGAGTAGGATTTCTGAATCTGACTACACAGGTCAAGAAAAGTGGATTGGTTATCTAGATAAATCCGGCAAACCGCTCCCTATCTCCATCCACAACGTGCAACTAAAGAAAAAAAAAAAGTGTGTGTGTCGTGGGGTGTGGGGAGTGGGGAGGGGGGACGGCTTTCTAATCAGAAACATGTAGGTTGGTTTTCTATACGGATCGAATTTTCTCCTCTTCTTTTTGACCAAATAGACTCGGTGCGAGGGGTAGGGGAGCGGGATAAGAGAAGCTCACTATTTCCATTCTGGCCTGGATCTCACGATTTTTAGCCACCTTTCTAAAATTCAAGGAGTTTCAGTGTGAACATATATAATAAGAGCGAGTGGCTGACTGCGTCATAGATCGTATTTAAGCTAGAAGAGAACTTAGAGGTCAGCCATTCCATTCCTTTCAGTTTTCAGATAAGGAAACAGAGACTTGGAGAAAATGATTTGTACCTGATCACTTAACTAGTACGCGGAAGCCAGGATTCAAACCCACAGCTTTTCTCGGATTTCCAGATACATAATTCTTTCAACTACATCACATAGCCCCAGGAATGGGTGAATGTAATTAAGAAGAAAACGCGTGGCAGCAAATCATCGAGCCAGCAATTTCAAACCCTGGAAGGTTTTTGCAAAGGCTACCTGAGTCCTTAATTATTGAGTCAGTCAACAAACATTTAAGTGTGCAGAATTACGTGCCTAAGTGCTGAGGGGGAGGAAGAGTTTAGAAAGACAATCCTTTTCTTCTTGGAGCTCCTCTTCTAGAAGACATTTTTCTTTCTGCCCACCTTTCCCCATTTCTTTCTATTGAGGAGCCAATCATCTCCCTATTAATCTTTTAGTCACACCCAAAGAATTCGTTAGTTGACTTGGTGTCCTACGCTAAGTAGGTATTTGATAAATATTTATTGAATGAACGACGAATAAACTAATTTTTAATTGAAAAGGATCCCACCCTCCTTTTTGTAGCTGCAGGATCAGGTAGTGATGAAGAAATCAGGTGCTGGTATCAAAAATAAAAATCTCAAGTCACAGGATCATTGTTTCCTCTTTATTTGTGGATATAACTATGAACCACATCTTATGTTAAAGATAGATTTTTTTTCTGATATACATTTTCATCTCATTTACCACAATTACACCACACACACATTTGAACAGCTCCACAATCTGATAGGTTGCACAGAATGGGGTGGGTTTTGTTTCCTGAAATCCAACGTTACAGTTTATGTTCACCTCCGTTCCCCCAAAAGGAAAAAAAAAAAAAAAGAAACAAAAAAGAAACAAATTCCAGTTTGTGTTTTCAGCTGATGGCAAAATATCTTCAGAAATGGGAAACTTGCTGGGGATGGGGAAAAGTAGAAGATTTTGGGCATATTTGTTGATTGGGAATTCCCTCTCATCCTCCATCCCCAGTCAAAGTCCAAAATTATTGGCCACTTTCTCCCTCTCTGGGCGCCCTTACAGTAATGTGAGGCATGTCCTAGAACAGCCTACAATGTGCAAAATGTGCTTGGGACGAACCCACCTATACTGCTCTGGGATCCGGGTCGGAGGTGTGGGGAGAAGGGGACTCCCAGATTGGCTAGCCTGGGCCTTGTCCATTGCATAAAGAGTCCCCCCGATGCAGTGCTGGACCCAATCCCAGGAAAGGGGTTTTAGTGAGAGACGAAATTCCATTAAGCATTGACACAGATATCCCTGCCCTCCCATGCCTCACACCGACCCAACTCCCAGCTTTATTTTTAAATAAATAAACGAATCCAAATTAAAACAAAATAAAGACATTGATTTAGGATTATTCTATTTCCCTCCTGAATAACTAAAAGCAAGAAAATAGAGATTTAAATTTAAAGCTTGAATTGAAAAACTAAACCAAAAGTCGGGGTAGGGGAGGGGAGAGGGAGAGAAGGAGGAATGGAGGGGATAAGAGCCAGTGGTGACACAGCCCAAAGGCCTAGACGTGTTGGGATAAGCAATGTAGATTCTGCCCACCCAAATGGACCGGATTGGATGGGAAGGACCACAACGATGCAAACAGCTGGACTGGACTGGGCAGGGTAGGATGGGGCGGATTCGATAGAGTGTGGGGTCTGCACAGGGTATGATCGTCTTTGGACCATTCACCCTAGCCACCCAATCCCAGGGCTGGAATGGATTGAATAAGAAAGGATGCAGAGATGGCGCCTAGGGGACCTGGAAGAATGGGATTGGATGGGCTAGATAGAATGGAACTAGGCAGAGAGCAGAGAAGGAACCTGTGGGACCAGAGAGAAAAGGTTGGGGGCAATGCAGGTGTGCATGAGAGAGGGGAAGTTGCCAAGAGGATGCCAGCCAGCCCGCCAGCCTTTTTGCCGCTGTCCCAGGGTTTAGTCTTCTGAATTGGTTCGGTAAGCCTCGATGAGCCCCTCCAGGGAGTGCACGAAACCAGATACGCTGCAGATGCCACCAATGAGGAAAATGGCCGCGTCGAAGAAGACGTGGTGCCAGAGTAACTTCCGCCAGAGCAGCTTGAGATGGAAGAGACTGGGCAGCAGAAAGCAGAGGCCCGCGCCGGTCAAGCTCCCAGTGAGGCCCATGAGCAGCGCGAAATGCGGCACGTAAATGGCCATGAGCAGCGTGAACACCACAAGAGCGCAGCGCAGCGTCAGCCCCCAGGGTTTCAGGCGTCCGTCGCCCCCGTAGCAGTTGGGGAGGAAGGTGCGGCTACCTTCCTGGAAGAGCGACTTCTCCAGGACTTCTACAGCAGCAAAGAACGGCAGCGGGTAAGATAACAGCGCCTTGGCCACCAGGAAGATGTTGACCACAGCACGAATGGTAGATGGCAGGTTGTCGGTGATTACCTCTTTAGTCTCATCTGCCCAGGTCAGGTAGGCCACGAGCGCAAAGAGGCCCTTGAGCACGCAGGCTGCGATGTGCGTCCAGTTCATCATGCAGTGGAACTCCTTAGGCTTCTGCATGTTGCCTTCCAAGGATGGGAGGAAGATCTGTGACGTGTAGCTGAAGACGATGATCCCTATAGATATGGGGAACTTCTTCACATCTATGTAAAACTTGACCTTCTCCCAAGCCCAATCCCGAGCCCTGGACAGGCAGTAGGCTATGACTAGGATGTTGATAACGAAGTGAGCCAAGGTACAGAGCAAACTGAATTTGGAGACGGCTTTCAGATTTTTCAAAAAGGCGCAGGGCAATAGCGCCGCAGTGGCGATGATAGACCAGGACTTCTGAGATACCGGCAAGCTGGGAAAGCTGTTGTACATCAGATTGCCACTGACCACTACATAGAGGATGCACGTCATGACCAACTCGATAATCTGAGCTACATTAACTATCCTCCCTCCCAGTTTGGGGAACCTGGGAGAGCAGCAGGCGTTGGCAATGTCCACGTAGGAGTCCCTCACCCGAACTATCTCCCCGTCTTCATTTTCCTCGTAGAGGCACGCGATGAGGATTTTGCCAGTGTAGCAGCAAACCACGGCGGCGAAAATAATTAAAAACAGTCCTAAATATCCTCCGTGCAGAATCGCATAGGGTAGGCCCAGGACAAACATTCCCTACAAGAGACAAAACGGAAACGAAATGTCTCGGTGGGCCTGAGCTTAGCTTTGGCTAGGGAGGGGAGGGAAGGGAGAAATGGAGGGAGAAAAGAAGTGTGTGTGTGTGTGTGTGTGTGTGTGTGTGTGTGTGTGTGTGTGTGTGT